>OY390734.1:45173244-45773244 GCA_959613385.1 Geotrupes spiniger
CCGCGGATTTTTACTTACTTATACTTTATGTGTAAGTAAGTATAGGAATCATGAAAAATTTCGACCTCGAGATTTTAACGGATATAGGCGTTTTGAGGTCCCCTGAATCGTTTCTGACTATTTTCGGAATGACGTCTGTGTGTCTGTGTGTCTGTGCGCGCTCTAGCGTCCAAACAATTATAGCTAGAGCTCTGAAACTTTAAATTTAACATGTGTATGTATCAAGGAGGAAAACGTCCTATTTTGAACGCAATCACTCAACCGGAAGTGATGGTTTACTCTTATCACCTTTTTCCATATCTCGAAAATGGTACACGTTACGGAAAAAAATATTCTTACATAAATTATAGATATTGATATTTTAACCAACTTTCACTTGAAAAGTTTTTTCGAAAAACGTAGTATAACTAAGTATAAGTAAGTTTCGTGCGGACCACCGCGGTTTTTTTGTATTAAATATAGGAGTAAATATAAATATTTTATACTTTAATTTAGAAAATCTTTCAATTTTTAATTTCCCTGATTCTTCGATCATTCTCAAGTAAAAATAAAGCAAACTTTTATCTTTAGCCAAAAAAGTCGAAGCAAAGGTCTCTGATTTCGACATTAGCTGTTAAACTTTTGTCTTCGGTTGATTCTTTGGCTCCTTTCAATGAAAATGTTGCTGAAGAACTCACCTATCTTCGCGTGAACTTTTCTTCCCTGATGCCTTCAGCCCTGAACACTCTTCTTTAATTGTCAATGAGCAGAACGTTCGTGATGCTATATTTTCCTTTCCCTCTGGTTCTGCTCCAGGTTTGGATGGAATGAGGCCACAATATTTGAAAGACATTATTTCTTTATCCGCTGATGAAGCTGGACTTCGTACTCTTAGAGCTATAACAAAACTTTGCAATTTCCTTTTATCCGGCCAAGTTCTTTCTAAAATTGCTCATTTATTTTATGGTGCTTCTTCATGTGCTCTTCATAAAAGAGATGGAGGTTTAACACCTATCGCTATTGGTAACTGTTTTCGTAGATTGACGTCAAAATTAGCCTGTCTCTTAAGTCGCAATATTGTAAACTCCTATTTATCGCCTCATCAACTTCGCGTTGCCACCAAACTAGTTTGCGAAGCGGCTATTCATTCCACACGTACTTTTGTGAATGATGGCCATAACCATGGTAAAGTTCTTCTTAAATCGGATAACGCTTTTAACTCCGTCGAACGGGACTGCATTCTTAAAGAAGTTGAATGCCCCCCCCTTCTTTATCCTTATCTCTTCTTAACATTTGGTATTTAGATGATGGAACTTTGATCGATTAACCTGAAGTTGTTCTGTCTGATTTTGAAAAAAGTTATCAACCTTTCGAGAGAAATTGGTCTGCATTTAAATTTTAACAAATGTGAGATATGCTTCTGCTCTAAAGTTCCTGATTTGGAAGTCTTTCAGAAATTTCAAAATTTATCTCTTTTAGGTTCTCTAATTTTTACTCAAGGTTTTAAAACCTCTTACAAAGACTCCACATAGGCTATACTTTGATCAAGAACTAATTTTTTTTTATTTAAGAACAATTTTCTGATTTTTTTATATCCATTGATTCCTCTTTAAAATCTTCTTTAGAAACAATTCTTAATCTTCGTCTCAATGATCTTCAGTGGTGCCACGCCACGCTTCCAATTAGATTTGGTGGTTTGGTGGTATTCGTCGTATTCAGGATATTTGTCTTTATGCTCTTCTGTCTTCTATCCATTGTTTAAGCTCGTTTCTATATTACTAAAATCAATGGATAATGGGCTTAATATTCACATTTATAATGAAGGTTTGGCAGAGTGAATCCTAACGAAAAAACATCATCTCCGGAATTTCAGAAGAATTGAGACGATATTAATTTAAATCAAATTATTACAAAATTGTCAAGAAATGATGGTAAACGTCCAGATGGCATGACCCTGGTTCCTTGGTTTAAAGGTCGAGCTTTAGTTTGGGATGTTACTGTAGCAGATACCCTTGCGGATAGTTGCTTTTTGAAAACTTCAGAAATCTCTGGTTCAGCTACTGAAATTGCTTGCAAACGGAAACGTAGCAAACATTAGTCGATTATTTCTTCAAACTACATTTTTAAAGGCCTTGCCTTTGACACATTGGACCCTTGATGGAAAGAAGCTATCGAATTTATTAACATAATTGGCGATCGACTTATTTCTCTTTCTTTAATCGGAGTTCAGAACAATTCATTTTTGAGAGGATTTCTCTCGCCATTCAAAGAGGAAATGCAACAAGCATTCTAGGAACTTTCCCGGACTCCGCCTTATTATCAGAAATCTTTGTTCTGTAATTTAAATGTACTATTTATTATAATGTTTATGTATTTTACAGATTTATTAATTTTCAAATAATAAATTTATTTTGCATAATTAAATTTAGTTATATTAAAAACGATTAAGCCTAAGAAAACGCCGACAACAGTATATATGATTTTTATATTATTAAGTGTTATTGATATTTAATAACTAATCAATTAAGATTGAAACTGTAGTAAATTATTCGTATGGGTTGACCATAAATTGAGGACCATCTCCGCCGAATGCCGAGGACGCGAGTTTTACATATGTAATTCGATAATTACGGCAAAATTTTATTTTCTCTACATGTATTTTTGCATTTGGGGTTTTAATACTTCATATATAAAAGAAAAACAAAGTAGAGAGTTATTGTTAGTTAGTTAGTATTAATATTATAAATGTAATTTAAGGTCTTAAGAATATTAATCGTGCAAAGATATGCTATGGACACTTATTTAAAATACTACATTTGAAACAAAGTACTATATCGTTTGCTCGTTTAAGATAGTAACGATATTCCGTAATTTTATTTAAATAAAAAAATAAGAATTTCACACTTCAACGCGAACGCGCCAAAATTAATGATACGCAACTCAATTAATCAATTACCAAAGCTAATTAATGTCATTAGTTCAAATTCATTAGGCTATTTACCGTTATATTAATTTAAAAAATATATGTCATTACTTCTATAATACAGATCAGTTCGATCTAGGAATAGGGTTAAGTTCGCAGTTCTAACTTTCACAGATCAATTACCGTGCCAGGATTTAGCCAGATTGGTCAAATATTGATATCTTTTGGTCCCGTTTTGGATAGTGAAACGCTGATATTAGCTGGGGTCCTTCCGGTCCTTGAAATGCATCAAAAGAAAGAGAAGAAATTAGAATAAAAAAAAATTATGCTAATTTTGAATTAACGAACTTAATTATATGATATAATTGTTTCGTTATCACGCGCGCGGTGTCTATAGCGTTTACAAGCCACTACTTACCTTGTGGTGCAATGTTATCAATCGTCGTTTGTGTCGTTTTCAATTGAAGGAAAGTGAACAAAGTAAAAAAGAACAAGTATCACAACGTGCCAGTTTTCCTGATATTTTCTAGGCCGAGATCAAGTACTTTCTATGGCTTTCGCCATGCTGATTTTAATGTCTCTTAATGTCTCTGCGCTACACGCGCTATGGGCAAAACGAAGTTAAACGAGTTTAAGGTGGGGCCGGTCTCGCTAACACTGATAAAAACCGAAGCTGCGGCAGGCACATAATTTATTAAATCCTTTATCTTAAAGTTTTTTGATCTACTTAAATAAGTGAGATATTTCCAAAGGGCAGTAATTCACTTAACAACTGCAGAGTAATCTGCCAATCCTTGAAAGTACGATCGTGAAAAGCAACATCAAATGAAGCAAAGGCTACAATTAAGAACTGATTTTAATTCACATATTTCATTATATTAATTTTGACGCAAGTGCTAATTTGTCGCTAAAAGACATGATGTATGTGATCGGTAATGGCGAAGATTAATTCGCTGTCATGTTTTAGGAAAAGGATGCGCAAGTTAAGTGAACAACGATACTTAATAACACATTACGTACAAGATTTGCAACAATTTTAACTTCAATAAACAAAGCAATTAGCAGATATCGTAATTAGTAAATTATTACACGTTGCGCAATTATTACGAATAAGGAACTTATTCCCACGTATGGATTTAATTTCATGTACATGCTCAAGCGAATTATAAATATGCATGACCAAATTAAAAATACATGCAGGTACATGTATATATACATAAAAAGTGCAAATGGTGTAAATTACATAAATGTACATATCCATGGCGAATAATTATATATAATGGCTGGATATTTGACAAATAAAAAATGGACGATCGATTAAAATACAAGATAAGTAAAATTGTAACAGTGAAGAACCTTGGCACAGAGGAGATTACGTAATCAACGCAACCAATTAAAGCTGATAAAAAATCATACCGATAACTAATGAGTTAACAATTATTATTGTTTCAAATACAACATTGATTTCTTGGATTATTTTATGTTCTAATTTGTAGCGTAGCTATTTTTATAGAAATGCATATTTTCAATATTTAATTACATTCTCTAAAATGCAGATGAATACACATAGTTTTGTATTATTGTCCAAGGGTTGATTGGAGGGGTCTAATATCGTCTAAAGCGATATCAAAGATAGAGCATGAGATTGTAAAGACGGGCCGTAGTTTTTGGGACAGTTGCTAATGGCACGCGAACTAATCGATGCACGTGTAGACATTAGTAGTCTAGAATGCAGTGGCTTAGTTAGTGGGTGGGAAGTTATGAGTTGTGCGAAACGGTAGTCAGGCAAATCTTGGCGAACAATATTGTAGCAAATTGACTGTTGATGAGATAGTGTTGCCTATCTGTTATTGATGTATTACGTGGTACCTATTTCATTGTAATATACAATGTTGTGAGGCAGTCACCTTTGTGATGTCCCCCTCGTGCGTTGTGCGGGTCGATAGTTTAGTCAGAATCGAATGTCATTGTTCTTGGTGGACCGATAACATACGGGGCTATCGGCGAGCCTCGACCTGTCCCCGAAGTAGTGGGCAAACAGTGATTCTGGAACCGTATGTTCAGAAGGCAACGTTTGTTAATATACAAAGTTGCCTGTCGAATACGCCCATGTGATTCTTGGCCGCGGCATGGGGGCTGGCACCCACTCTCTCTCCCGTAACTCCACGGGGGAACGACGAGCACGTCAAGTGCAATATTTCAGGTACACTAGCATGCGAAGATATCCGGAAAATGGTAAAGGTGCCCAAAGCTGATAATGATATATTCAAGGATAGCTACTAGAGACAACGTGGGTGGGCCTCCCAAAGGGATCCTGTAAGTAACTCTGTATCGTATTAGCTGTATTGAAAAAATGTGTTATTTATATATTCATGTGGTGCCATTGTTGCAATTGCTTTTGTCCTGATGTGTATGTCTATTGCTTTTGGAGTATGCTGCCGCTGAATGGATGTAGGAATGCCGCTCTATCGCTTTATTTGACGTGATGATATCAGTTTGGCGATAAACGGTGACTTGATTAATTAATTAAGTAATCGAAATAAACGCCAGCCTAACAAATTTAGTTATGCGAATTACCTCCAAATTGACCCAATTATTTCCATAAAAATCCAGATATCCGAAGTAAATCATTTAACTTTGAGATCAGTAACAAGATATTTGTGCCTACGTATCACAAATTAGGATTTGCGACACGCAGGCACAAATATCAGCAATATTTTCACTTCGTGCCTGATAATAAACTTAATTACAAGCTATGACATTTAATAAACACCATGTTGGCATTTTAAGTGATTAATACTGCGATACTGTATCATGAAAAATGCCAATATATTGCGATAAAATTTTGTTAGTTGTGGCGAAATGGAAACAAATCGTATGCACAAACATATGAAAGAAACAATTATTGCCGTGATTTAATATTTAAATATTATGCCGATGATCTGAATAAATAACACAAACTCATACGTACCTAATATTGGTTTAAGATGAGATAAAAACAAAATAAACCAAATCCTTGTTCATATCTTTGAAAACACTGTCGTTTCGCACGCGGTAGTTGAAAATAAAAATGAACAATGCAATAGATATAGATGCATCAAATTTAAAATTTTTATTGTCGTTTACAGTTCGTGCCAATTAATTATCCAATATATAACATTTTCCAATAGAAAATCGAACTGGCGGATCGCCACGTCCACGACGTTCTAAAAATAGCAAATGGAAAACAGTAACTCAAAAGTCAAGTCATATTGAAGATAATAAAACTATTCTTTTGGACTTCTATTCGTCTTTATTTACGCTACTTCACGTAAATTATGAACAGTGAAGTGCTACTGAAACTATTCAGTAGCACTGGTTCAGAGCTCTCGCCATCCTAAAACGCGCCGATTGTATTAACTCCATTTTTCGAAAGAACTTGGCGAATAAAAGTTGTTTAAAATTCAATATCTTCAACTATTGTAACTTTTCGATAACTCGTACCGTTTTCGAGGTATGGAAAACGATGATAAGAGTAAACCATCACTTAAGTTTAAAGTTTTATGTGTTAGGTTCAATAGTTTGGACACTAGAACGCGCACTGGCACACATACACATACACACAGAGAGAGGCGTCAGTCAGATGATAAGGAAGCATAGTAATCCATGATTACTATGCTTTCTTATACATAAAGTATAAGATAGTAAAAATGTAGTCAATTTAGCCGAAAAATAGGGGTTGCATAAATTTCCAACAAGCTGAAAATTTGCGTGAAAGTTAAGGACACCATCATAATGAATTGTCAAAAGTCCCCAAAGATCCCATTTTTATTCAAGGTCAACGTTCGCAAAAATGGGTTTTTTGGATTTGTAAGCGAAACGGTTAGTTTTATGATAAAAATATCTCAGCCAAATCAGAATCAGAATCATGCAATTATCTACGAAAAATGTCTTTAGAGTTTTTTCATAACATTAACCATTTCTGAGAAAAAGCTATTCTAAAATTTACTTTAGTTGTATTCTCCATAATAAGCATGACTACGCTGCCTATGTACATCATTGGACACATAATATAAGTAAAACTGTTAGTCTATGTGACTAATACATTAATATTGAACGATAATTCTGGAAATATGGACTGAAAAGAAACCGAGTTCCAAGGTTAGACGTTCTGATAAGTTAAGTTGTGGGACTTCAGCGGATATGGTGATAGAGCAGTCAATGATGAAATCTATGAAGACAAATGGAGGTATTTCTCGAGGAAGAAGTACTAAAGAGAGTGTCATCAGCAAATGGGGTTATAGTACGCATGCTATGAATACCGTTTGTAAAGCATTGGAAGAACTCGCGAATCTAAGAATGGATACAACTGATCAGCATATTGATGCAAGTGACTTGACGAGTAAAGAAAGATGAATTTAGAAAATTCGAAAAATCTATTTCTTTTTTGCTTCTTATTATACTCCGTGGTTCTGAGAATGTGTCTCGAAAATATTAAGTTGAAATTCGTAGAACTCCCGTAGTTTCAGAGGGTTTGGCTGCCGCGCGTTGGGGCGCGGCACTTATACCCCGGCCGTTGTGTCTATTGTTTACCCGGTTTACATGCTTGGGGAACTTTCTTCTTCCTTGCAGCCCAATACCCAACCTTCACTTATATTTACTTATATTAATAAACAAATTAAGCTTCAATGACTACGTGGTAATAATGGGAGGAATGAACAATGCACTAAGTGGACGTCGTCTAATTGACGACGTATTTGATAAAATAAGGTCCATCGCGACGATTACTAACCTTATTCTTACCTACGTTCCTTACTGGCATGACCGCAAAGTTTTAAATAATTTGATTCATGAATTAAATATTAAATTTATAATTAATTATTTATAATAAACTCAGTATGACAAATGTAACACTATTAGACATTAACAATGAATTACAAAATGAAAATATGTTTACTTAACGCGGTTTGCATTTAACTGGCGTTGGGAGGAATAAATTGGCTTTGTGCATACTGGAACAAACATCAAATGCTGACAATAGTGGTATAAGTGGGGTTGAACATGAGCACCGTAAACAGTTTATAAATTCGGACAATATAATATCCATACATTGTGGACCGCCATCGGGGAAAATTGATGATATAGCAAAATCGAATGAAGAGGAGCGTCTGGAGGCTTTGAGGTGCCAACCTGGTGGATCGACTTGAGATAGATCCTGTTCTGAAAGTGAGACGAAGGTGACAGCTCCAATACTTGCTCGTGAGACTCAAAACAATCAGATTTTTCGGGTAGTATAACTACGTCATTTTTATTACTTAACATACAGGGTTTTAATAGCGATGAATTGTATTCTCTCCTTCAAGATCTTGAATATCCTATATTTGTTTGTGTGACCGAACATTGGCTTAGAATGTCAGAGCCATGTGTTTTACAAAATTATTATGTAGCTTCCATTTTTAGTAGGGTCGAGCATGCTCATGGAGGTACTGCAATATTATGCTTAAAAGACATAAATTGTCGTGAAATTAATTCACATAGTAATTTCATTTCAGAATTGGATTTTGAATTTTCTTGTGTGTATATCATAGAATATAAAGTGTATGTAATTTGTGTGTATAGGTCGCCACACGGAAGTTTTGAAGTATTTATTAAACATCTGGAGCTACTCTTGTCTCGCTTCAACCCTTGCGACAAATTAATTTTAACCGGTGATTTTAATGTAGACTTGGCGAAAAAATCCTCATATGTAAATCAGCGATTGGAGATTGAGAGCCTATTATCGAGTTACAACTTACAAATGCACGTAAATAACCCGACTAGACTAACAAAAACGACCCAGACAATATTAGACTACGTGTGTACTAATTTAGGGGTGACTTTCATGTCAGCGCGAACGTTGTCAGTGGGGTTTTCTGATCATGAGGCCGTGTATTGCAAATTTCTTTCGGGAAATAATGAGTGTAAATTCATTGAATCCAAACTAGGATGAAGATATACACGTAGAAACTTTTTAAAATTTTGTGAACAGTGCAGCAATGTGGATTGGCAAATGTGTAAGACACTAGATGTAGATAGCAAATTTGAGTCATTTATGGATATCCTAATTAAAACCTTTGAAAGGGTATTTCCAGTTGAAACCATCAAATCTAGATGGAATAAGGATTGGTTAACGGTGTCAATAAAAAATAAGCGTGCCTTATCTAAAATAAGGAAAGTTTCAGGAATACTTTAAAACGTACAGTAAAATTTTGAAAAAGGTAATAAACTTACGGAAGAAATCAGTGTTTGAAGAAAGAATTATTAGTTCTTCAAATATACCAAAGACGACTTGGAAAATAGTAAATGAGATATCAGGTGTTAAAGACAGGGATAAAGGCAAAATTTACCTAATTGAAAATGACTGTGTGATACACAATCCGGGCAAAATCTCATCGATATTAAATAACTACTTTTGTTCAATAGCTGACACCATTACGCAAAATATAAATTGCAATGTAGACCCCACCCGATATGTTAAAAATTTAAACTCTAAATCTTTTTTCATTAGGCCAACTGATGCTCAAGAAGTTTTGTCAGTGTATGAATGTTTAAAAAACAAAAACTCAACTGGAGCTGACGATATTCCCTTGAAAGTTATAAACTATTTACCCTTAAGAGCTATAGAATCTCTTAGTGAAATAATAAATTATTCTATCGTAGAGGGAATATTTCCGACTTGTATGAAAATAGCAAAAATGATTCCTCTTCATAAAGGAGATGACAATTACCACCCATCCAATTTTAGACCAATTGCTCTATTATCAACTATATCTAAAATAATCGAAAAACTAGTCGCCAAACGAATAACTGATTTCATTAGCTTACGAAAAATACTTGCAGTAACTCAGTTCGGTTTCAGAATGCGTACAAGCACTACGGATGCAATTTATAGCCATCTAAAAGCAGTGTACGAACTTAAATAATAAAGAATTTACCATCACATTATTCTGTGACCTAACCAAGGCATTTGATTGCGTGTCTCATTCAATTCTTTTACGAAAGCTGGAACTGTATGGGTTTCGGGGTCGAGCGAATGAGTGGCTCGGGTCATACCTCGGCGGTCGCAGACAATTCGTACAAGTGAGCAACGTTGACGGTAGTGTTGTGCGTTCTGAGATTGGAGACTTGCATACAGGCGTACCCCAAGGCTCAATCCTAGGACCAACACTATTTCTTTTATTTATAAATGACCTTGCTTATATAAATATAAATGCAGCAATCACACTTTTTGCAGATGATACGTCTTTTACGTGGCACCACAACAACGTCACTGAACTACAGAACATTATAAATAACGACATTAAAAAAATAAAAACCTGGTTTGATGCAAATAAAATGTGTCTGAATTTAAGTAAGACTCAGTTTTTAACTTATAAAAATAATTTTAATTTTAATATTAGATTGGAAAACACTATATTAAATAACGTAAAAAATGGAAAATTTTTGGGATTGAGTATTGACAACGGTTTGAAATGGACAGAGCACATTAATTGCCTAGCTAAAAAACTTTCATCGGTCTGTTATGCTATACGTACTGTTAAACAACATATCAGTAAAAACACTGCAAAATGTGTTTATCATTCGATGTTTGAGTCACGTCTTAGGTATGGTATAGCTTTTTGGGGATTTTCAGCGGTGCAAAATATGAATTCTTTATTTAAGATACAAAAAAGGGCAATACGTTTTGTTTGTGGAAAATCTGGGAAAGAGCATTGCCGGCCCTTATTCAAGGAGCATAATATTCTCACGTTATACACACTTTTCGTTTTGGAGGTATTATCAATTGTTCACAAACATAGAAACAAATTAGTACAGGAAAATGAAATACACGGACATGACACAAGACATAACAAGGACTTAAATATAGGAAAACCGGTATTTGCATTGTATAAGAACTCCATATTTTATATGGGTGTGGCGCTTTACAATCGGCTTCCAATCACCATACGTGAACATCCGTCTTTAAATTTATTTAGAAAAAATATTAAGAAAGTACTTATTGAGCATGCTTTTTATTCAATGGAGGAAATTATGTTGTGTAATTTTGGTGTATTTTAAGATATTTCATGTTAAAGTACTATAAGTAATTATACTCAAGGATATTTATTGTAAATGAATACTATGTACTGTCTGAAGATGGGTAAATAAATGTTATGTTATGTTATGTTATGTTATGTTATGGTTGGAACTAGGATTATTTTGATAGCTTGAATATTTCAGTCCCAATCTGATATTTTGGTTGAAATTTTTTCGAAAAAATTTAACTTTCATTTTTAAACAGCTGCCATTTCGATAAAAATATTTGTATTTGCTTACTTCTAGTTCGGGCGATAACTACAGTCAAATAGATTAGAAAAAATAGTTTTTTTGTTTGAGACGATTAGCACCGCCGCAACCCGTGCGCCCGATTGGACGAGCGTCTCATGCCGCGACCTAAAACGGCGCATAACTTGTATAAATTTCGATAAAGCATTTCATAAAAAAATGTATTGTTAGTTTAAATATGTCTTAATATGAGTGAAAAATCCCGACACTGTATAATGTATTGGAACTAAACCATTTTTGCAATTGCAGTAAGGGGTGTAATTCGAAATGTGGCTGCAGAAAAGTAGGCTTATCTTGTTCACCAGCATGTACCTTGTCAAGGCCAGTCGTGTTCAAATGTTGAATCTTCAACAGAAGAAGATCCTTACATCGACGACGAAACAACTGATATATCGCTGTTACAACAATTTACGTCAACTCAGGAAGATGAGGAAGAAGAAAACGAAATAGAAGAAGATGGAGGAAGAGAAGCAGATGGTGAAGAAGAAGATGATGACTAAGAAGACTTGACATTCCATTAAATTTTACAGAGATATACCGTGGAGTAGGCCTACCAGGGAAACCACATTAAAAAAATCTGCAGTGGTCCGCACTGAACTTTTTTATACTTAGTTAAACTACATTTTTCGGAAAAAGCTTTCAAATGAAAATTGTTTAAAATTTCAATATCTTTAACTTATATAAGAATATAAGATATATAGATAAGAGTAAACGATCACTTCCGGGTTCACAGACGTCATTCTGAAAATAGTAAGGATCGATTCAGGGGACTTCAAAACGTGTATATCCTTTAAAATCTCGAGTTCGAAAATTTTCATGATTCCTACCTATGCTTACTTATACTTTTGCGAATTTCGACCTTGAATAAATTTTTTTGCACACATGGGACCGATGGGTGAATGTCTAAATTGACCGGACTAATGGTCCGATTTCGAAAATATTGTTCTTGATGTTTCATAAAATTCAAATATTCTTTTTTCCGTTGCCTAAAATCGATTTGTTTAGTATTTAGATACTTTTCTCGAATAAACAATTTCTATTGTTTATCTTTTATTTTTTTAAACTTTCGTGACGCTGCGGTTATATTAATGATTAAAAATCGACGAAGTCGCTGCTTTTCGAAACTTAAAAGTACCTTTTACCCTAATTCAGTGTTATCCCACTGGTAATCTAGTGAAGAGAGCTAGAAATACTAAGTTTAACGTTTTTAGGTTTGTACTGAAGATGACAAATTAGTGGCCGAAATACGTATGTAGTCTTGTTACATTTATAGTTTATTTATAAGTTTTTTTCATACTTTTTACTCATCACAAAAGCGATTCGTCAATTCAGCAATTTTTAAGTTTTAAAATATTTTAAAATCGTTTTTTGTACTGAAATACCTATATTTCAAAAATAGATGAATACCGCACAATATAAATTATGAACTGTATTTATAATGCAATAATGTGCAGTGTTCCATTAAAACAAATATATGTTTGCATTTGTGCAACCTTGTTCATCCAGAATATTTTTATATTGTCGATGCTCATCTACAACTTTTATATGGATTTTTTATCGTATGTTTATTAATAAGAGCTCATAATGGGGTTTGTAATGTTTATGGGAGACCTGTATATTTGAATATGCCACACGCATTAAATACCCCATAATATTGCCAGCGATAATTTTCCATTACAGGAAATGTTAATGACACATTGGTTTTATTGGATCCGGACGAGGTTTTCCAAATAACTACGAATGGAGGAAACACCTAAAGAAAAACATCCGCGAAAATTTCTAAACAGCAAAAAATGTCAATCAAAAGTTTGAACAAGTTTGAACATTAGTTAACCAGCTTTCCATTGTTACCCAAATATCAGACCAACACAAACTACTTATTACCAGATATGGTCTTCGAATCCCATATTTTTATTTCGTTGGTTTAAAATGACACATTATTTACAAGCCACAGATCCAATATTCACGATCTCGCTTTTAAGCTCTTTCAACGCGCATCATCCCCTTCCTAAAAATAGCACCGTTGAAAATAACTTACTCGTGAGCGACTTCTGGAACCGCTTCCAAAAATACAACAACTTGGAATAGGCGGATCTATGCTTGTCTTCATTATTTTTCGCCAGACAATCTAATCCGGCCACCGAACCGCGCGTTTCTTTCGTTTTCCTTGCCTTGAGGTTGTCTAGAGAAACCTGCGGGTTGTCCAGCTTTTCTTTTTTGATGCTGACGTCGGTCGTGGACTTGGATCTGTACCTGGGGCGCGCACTTTCCCGCTTTTTCGGCACATTGGCCGCCTTCTTGCAAACGCACTTTTCGCTGGCGGCGTCGCCGCCTTTGTTCGCACCGCCGCTCGCGCATATTTCGATTTTCGGAGCCATTTTCGCAATCACATTATATCGACTTCGTCGGGAACGGTTGATGAAATTAACACACTAGCGCGCACCGGGCAGCGAGTCTTCGCGTTATTAAATCAAAACTTCTAATGAGCTGAAACAATATTTTAATGCGACATTAGCGAGTGGCAATCGCATGTGTAAATACCGTCATGTGATTTCTACACTAGCATGTGACGCTACGTGAGACTAATTTCATCTGGTACGCAGTTTCACTTAAACGGAGAGGAGCTTTTTAAAGGTCGCTGTTGCGGTTATAGTCTGCGACAGCTACTGACATCGGCGAAGTATGGAGTGTGAGATAACATGGCCTCGATAAAGTGATATTTACAATTTGCGATAAGATTCAGGAGGCGTTTCGAATCAATTTTAATATTTTGCTCGCGTCTGGTCGTGCGCACAACGAATGACACGTACGTACGTTATTCAATTGTCTCATCAGAAAATTGAGTAGATAAAATTACGAAGGTGTAAATATCAATTCCAACCTCGTCGAATGAATAATCTTACAATATGGACGTATGTGTCTATTGCTGTGCTTCTGAAGGGTGGTCTCCACACAAATACTATTATTAATTCTTAGAAACGAGAAAAAGAATTTTTTAGTGTCCAATTTGTTAATGAATGCGATAAGAATTTCTATTTGTCCACGTGGGCGGGCAAGCATATTTTTGGTAAATTTACTGTGATTTCAAATCCCGTCAGAATTCGTTTAGCAAAATTTGTATTTAGTTGTGTTTTGCTTGATGATTACCAGTTAAAATTAAGGCACCTATTTCGTTTATGCCAGTTTTAACAACCTATTAGTGACGATAAAACAATTCTGACTAATAATTTAATAAAAAAATAATATGTAGTGCGAGGAAAATGCTACATTATTTAAGTTTTCATGGAAATGAAATATATGCATTGTGTAAATACCTGCGATATGGCACTTTATGGTAAAAAATAAACAATAAAAAGCAAACATTGTTGCTATATATTGACTTCAGATATGTGAAAGATTCAAGGACTGGGTGCTTTTCTACCACAAAATAAAGAAATTTGGCTTTGCTTGGTTATTCAAAACACTAATAATTTGTGGTTAAAGGATAATGGACGTGAAGAACCTTTGAATGTTGATTAATGTTGTCTAATTGTAATTATCGTTGTATCATTTTTCTGTCGAACTCTTGATATTCCAGCTGAATAGTTTAAATCCCTATTGTTATATACTTTTTCTGCCATTCACTTTGAATGAATAACGATATAATTCAATTATAATGTTATGTAAAAGTACTTACTGATGTTAATCAGGCAATAAATGTATTTTAACGAAAAATTTGACAATACATACATATATACTAAGAAACGTATGTGCGCAATTAAGGGGTCAGATGTAGTTAGAATTTTCAAAAAATCGATTTTTTGTTTTTTGCATTTTCTTGAAGTATTATGTTTTGAAAATATTTTCTGAAAATTTCAAGTTAATAATTTCCGAGATATCCCATAATTAGGGGAGGGGCCTCGGGCAGGTAGCGGACGACAGCTGCAATTGATCAGTTTCGATCCGTCTATTATATTCGTGATAGTTGAAGTGAGTGGTTGATACTTTTTCGTTTATATACAAACTTATTTGATTATGAATCGTAGCAAGGGTTATAGAGATCTGGAAATCTTCGTAAGTCTCGTAGTTAGAAGAAAAAAATCAATCCGGAAAATCAAGCGGAACGTAATGAAAAAATGAGCCACAAAATCAGCTCATCAGTTCAGTTCATCAGCTAAAAAATTAAAACGAGACATAGAAGACGATGTGCCTTAAGATAATCGTGTTGAATATAGAATAATATAATAAACTTTATTTCTCTGTTTACGGCCATTTCGACTCTTGTAAAGCGCAAAAAGTGTAATGGGGATGTGACATTTCAGACAGCGAGCACACGTGGTCTGGGATTTAAAATTGTCGTGTCATGTGATGGTTGTATTAGCAAGATTCCTTTGTGGTCTTTTATAGGACATTATTATTTATAGGATATGGAAGAATTCGAAAATTTTATGGTCTAATTGACATGTCACAATTGAATCTTGGTGTTCGTATCAACGCGCTCAAGCTAATGATTCTTAAGAGCAAGATTATCAACGGTTACCTCCCATTGTTATGGATGCCATAAAACCAATTTATGAAGATCTGACTCTCTAGGTGTATCCGTGGCTTCAATGAAAAAAACAGCAACGAAAGCTTCAATCAGCTAATTTGGAAAATAAGCCCAAAAATAATGTGTAGTAGCAGTACTATTGTAGAAATTGCTGCACATATTGCTACTTGTATATTCAATGAAGGTACACGCACATTGTTGCTGAACATGAATACATTTGGCACGAGTTGTGGACCCAATTCTCACCGGTACACAGAAAGAACACGTATAGACGTAGCCGAAACACGCGCTAACAATACCCGAGAAGGCAGAATGCTTCAAAGACAAGGGCAAATAGATTTTCTGAAAGCTTCTACATCGGCAGAAGCCCTGTTTTATGGGCCAGGAATTAACGATTCGATGTAAGTAATTATTTGATTAGTATTTCTATATATAAATCAAGTGTAAATTGGAAACTTTTTCAGAAATTTTCAAAAATTTATAACTCAAAAAATATTAGCTTTAGCAAGACTACTTTCGTTTGTAAATTTCCCAAAATATTAAACAAGGTTAATTCACTCCGAAAAACTACAATTTTTTGAAAAATTGTTAAAAAATTGCTATAAACAATTGGATGCTCGACTTTTCGGCGATATTCACATTCAGTGGATCAAAATACATAAAAAAGTTTAGTTTCATCCATCGATATCAAAATTTTACGAAAACATAATACCGTATCTACATTGAAAAACTTTAAATGCGTTCTTCTCTATAACCTGTGAACTTGGCAGCCGACTTTCGAAAAAAAAATATTTTAAATTACTACTAGATTCTCTATCGTTTGTACCCGTTTGTACCACTTTCATTTTCGTTTGTACCTCAAACCAAAAAAAATTAAATCGTTGTCAAAATTTGACCCGCGGCCGACTTTGGAAAATCGAAAATTTTCCAACGGGATCTGATTCAGGGTCCTTTGTACCCGTTTGTACCACATTCGTTTTCAATTTTTCTCGAAACCCAAAAAAGATACCGTAATTTGAAAATTTCGAATGACTAACTTTTCAAATTTTGAAAATTTCAAAAATCTGTAAACGGGAATCGACGCGGAATCGTTTGTACCCGCAGGAATCACTTTCCTTTTCGTTTGTACCTCAAACCAAAAAAAATTAAGAGCCTTTTTCGATTCTGAAAAATAAAATCCGCTTAATTTCCATGATTATGAGGTGTGAGGTTTGTACCGTTTTGCGTTTCGTTTGTACCTCAAACCAAAAAAAATTACGAGTGCTTCTAAGATTTCAAAAAACTAACTTCCACAATTTTGGAAATTTCGGAAATCTGTAAACGGGAATCGACGCGGAATCGTTTGTGCCCGAAGGAATCACTTTGATATGCTTTTGTGCCTCAATTAAAAAGTTGTGCATGAAAATTCAGCGCAACGTGAGTCAAACCTCTGCCTCAATATGCACCGGGTTCCACGCAAGCCAGGCTCGGAGCTGCAATCAGCTGACCGAGTTCACCGTCGCATGAGCGATGAAATGTGATACTGCTGACTCCAACCCGCTAAAGATCAGCGACAGCTTTCCGAGTTGGTTGGAGCGAATTCCTTTGGGTTGTGTATCCGTTTGTACTTTTTGATTGTTTGCTGCTGACGAATTCCAATCGATACAACCAAAAATGCACTCGACAATTAATAATTTTTCAATAAAATATTTCGTCAGCTAATATAATAGAAATCCTTCAGCAGGGTACTGTAGATTATAGCTGCAGATATATTTGTACAAGGTTAATCCTATCTAGAAAACAATATCGCATGAATACAAGCGGACTTGGTTATGTGATCGGTAAAATACAGGTTAATTTTTTCTTGTGTTTTCTACCCGTGTAGCTAATTGGCGATTTACACGATACTCCCTATTGATATGTATGCCATTCTCGAGTGTAAGATTCATACGTTCGTTTGAATATTGGTGGAAAATGGCATAGGTACAGAGCGTTCTTCACATGATGTATAGGTACGAACAAAGATTTGATATAATTTTATCAAAATGGTAAATTTTAAAAGCACTCGTATTTTTTTTTGTTTGAGGTACAAACGAAACGCAAAGCGGTACAAACCTCACGCCGCCGTCAGTAACCGAACCCCATTTACGGAATTGAGATATCTCAATAATCATGGAAATTAAGTGGATTTTATTTTTCAGAATCGAAAAAGGCTCTTAAATTTTTTTGGTTTGAGGTACAAACGAGAAGGAAAGTGATTCCTGCGGGTAAAAACGATTCCGCGTCGATTCCCGTTTACAGATTTCCGAAATTTCAAAAATTGTGGAAGTTAGTTTTTTGAAATTTTAGAACACTCGTAATTTTTTTGATTTGAGGTACAAACGAAACGCAAAACGGTACAAACCTCACACCGCCGTCAGTAACCGAACCCCGTTTACGGAATTGAGATATCTCAATAATCATGGAAATTAAGCGGATTTTTTTTCAGAATAGAAAAAGGCTCTTATAATTTTTTGGTTTGAGGTACAAACGAAAAGGAAAGTGATCCCTGCGGGTACAAACGATTCCGCGTCGATCGCGGTTTACAAATTTTCAAAATTGGAAAAGTTAGTCATTCGAAATTTTCAAATTACTGTATCTTTTTTGGGTTTCGAGAAAAATTGAAAACGAAGGTGGTACAAACGGGTACAAACGACCCTGAATCAGATCCCGTTGGGAAATTTTCGATTTTCCAAAGTCGGCCGGAATTTGATTTTGAAAACGATTTAATTTTTTTTGGTTTGAGGTACAAACGAAAATGAAAGTGGTACAAACGGGTACAAACGATAGAGAATCTAGTGGTAATTTAAATTTTTTTTTTTTTTTCGAAATCGTCTGCCAAGTTCACAGAAGTTTCTCTAAACTATGTTTTTCAAGACGGTGCTTATTAATACCACTAAAAACCAGTCCTTGATCGTAGGTTTTTAATTTTTGTTGAAAATTACAATTTTTTAACAATAAACGTGTGATTTTTTGGTCAAAATTCGACAGTTTTCTGTGAAAACCCGCAATTGTGTTAATTTTCACTAGATTTATTAATAAAATAATCAGTTTCATTTGATTTTTTGATTTCAGATGAACCAGTAAAATTATGATGGTCACCGCGAAGCGCTACTTGGAAAAGGGGTCCACAAAGATGGCGATATTTTTATAAAATAAATATTAATTGAAACTCTCTCTATTAATTAAAACTTATTAAAAAACTATTTTTTTTTCGCGCCTCTGATCTCTGCATCTCACTCCTTAACACAATTCGTGCTAGAAAATAATCTACTATTCAAACGCTATTTAGTGTTCCTTACTCATTTTCCAGTAGAAAACTGAACTGTGGCGATAACCCGACAGTTCGGTATTCTACTGGAAAAGAGCTTAATCACGATGACGTACAGTCAAATTAAACATATTAATACAATAAAACAAACAATAAAAAATTTGCACAGAATGTTTATATGGTCTGTTCAAGATTTCAAACGTGACGAAACACATGAACTGGTCTCTTACTGAGAGCTCGTATTATCAATATTTCCATTTAAATTTCGCTACGTTTATTGCATGATTAACACCATAACGTTTTTTTCCATATATATATATATATATATATATATATATATATATATATACATATTTGCTATTTTTGTTATATCAATTTAAAATTATCACGTTGTCAATTATCGCCCGCGGTCGACAGAATTCGTTGTTTATTTGGCGAACTGCCGAAATTTACCATAGAACTGATTCTCAATCTCAAACGAGCAAGTAAATTTCAAGATACGTAGTTATCTGAAATTTGACAGAGCCGTAACCAATGAGCAAAGGTTAACATAATGTTTTGTTTATTTGTTGATGTTTAATTATGCCTTTCGACGAACACGTATTGTTTATTACATTTTAGTTTCTTATCGTGGCTATACTAAAAATTAACAACTTAAATTGAACGTTAATTTTCGTACGCCAGTTTTATGAAAATTGTGGACAAGTTCTTCTCGCACGGCAGCGAATGATTTCGTGGAAAAATTAGTGCAGCTAAATACATTATCGCTGTCAATATTCTTGTTGCATATTCTAAAATACTGCCGATGTTATGTAGTGAGTCAATCGAACGAGGAATGATTACATTTTGTGAGAATTGAAACTAAATCAGACATATCGAAAGTTGTATTACTTGAACGTTTCGTTTATATCTGTGACCGAAAAAGACTTTTTAGCATTCTTAAGCGATGGCCACACTATGCATTTAGTTGCTGCAACTTTGATGCTGCATCAGAGTTGCAGCATCTTTTCGTGGCCACACTACGCATTTTAGTTGCAGCAACCGTGATGCATGGGAATAGAACGCGTTCTAATTTGTGGGAAAAATGCATGCATTTCTAGTGGTATTTTTAGTAACTGTCGTAATGCCAACAGTTATTATAAAAATAAAAAAACACCATATCAACACAACGGCGGTCACCTATTCAATGTCGAAATGACAAGAGTACAATTTTATTTTTGTAGGTTGGCATTACAAATATTTTGATGTGTTTGATGCATGCAACCTTTCTTGTGTGTGACCGCCTGTGATGCCCCATCAAAACATACTGCAACTTTGATGCAGCAACTAAATGCATGGTGTGGTAATCGCTTTAGAAAAAGAATTATTCTAGAGATGAGTTGTATACAGACTAACGTTACAGCGTTTTAAAAATTACACGAGTTATTTTTTTTCCATTGTTGTCTTCCTCCTATAAATATAGTCGCATTGCATCACCGGCGCTCATAAATGTGTAACACGTGCTAAAGACATGATACACGCTCGACTGTTACCTTCACGACTTATCTCATCGTTTTTGCATCATATCACTTGCTTATTGGCAATGTGTTAATATGTCGTCGTGGAAAGCTAACGACAAATGCTTTTCATGTTTTATGTGGTTCTTCAAAATTATATTTCTGGTAAGTTTAAACTAGCCGCACCTTAGAAATACATGAAGCTGTTTTTTCTAAGTGATACGCAATCGCTGAAATCATTATAATATAAATTTCACCATAATATACGAAGGCTAGTTTAGCTTGAATAATGGGTAATAGGGTAGTCACCGATCAATCGTTGAAATATTTGAAGATAACGGTTAACGACATCGGTCAAGTAAAGAAAATGATAGGCAATTGGGTACGATACGTATACAAAAGCCTTAACGACGGGCAATAACGTTCCACGTAAATATTTATTCGTATGACTACAAATTGTTTCATAAAAGATAACTCCAATCGCATTCATTATATACAAACGATATAATTTCTAACCATTATAAATGAATCATTTATTTACACCATTGATAATTTTTATTATTTATTCTTGTCATTGTGGCCTTTTGAGTTTGCTTCGTTCACATTAAAAAGTTATTCATGAATTGAAAATAAAATAAACAAGGAAAATACTCTTGTTTCATTAAAATGTTGTTTAATTTTCAGCAATTTATTTAACTATCTAATCTTGTGTCAGTTGTTTTTGTTTCATCTTCGTTTGTTTAATTTTAATATCGTGTATCTTCATTTATTATTGTCACAGATTTATGAAAACACGTTTCGAATAAAATTTACTCTATTGTCGTGTTGTGTATAAATCGATTCATAACACATAATTTTATTCAGTGATATCTGTATGTTTGAAACGTTTGGATGTGCAAATAGTCTTACGAAAAAATATATTAAAAAAATTAAAATATTCAGGGAAACACTTGCTTTATTCAATCCCCTATTATATCTACTCTTTCATTAAAAACTCTAATTCAAACGGCCTCGTAAGTAAACATTTTTTCCAATCTATCGATAAATCGTTTTTTCTGACTAAATAGCACGAGCGGTGCCATAAATAGATAATTAATTGGATAAAGTATTTTTTTTTTAATATGTGCCATATTTGATATAAATTACGGACCAATCACACGACACAAGCGCAGCAAAATATTTTTTGGCGGAATTTTCCAATAACTGAAACCAGATCGATTGTTTACCCAACCGGTGTTGCGAGTAGGCTCTAATCACAACGGCTAGCATCCACATTAACGCCAATTATATAACCCTTCTATTTATAAACGCGAAAACAAGAAAAACAACATTCACTTCACACGTCTTTAAATTGCGCCGTCGTTGAACAAAAAAACGCAATCACGAAAGTCAATTTAGGAGGACACCGTACGGAAAAACGCGAATTAAGATTCGTTCCTCGAAAACTGAAGTACCACTTGACCGAGTTGAATTTCGACGAGGCGATAAAAGTGGACCGTTGCACGGAATTGTCGAGGCAAGACTGACTTTGAGACAGAGACACGAAATGCGATTGATCAACTGTGACTTTCCAATATCAACACACCACACACTCGCACTGCACACGATCAAAGCGAGGTGTGTGAAAAAGGTAATAAATAGATACGGGCGCATGTATGGGTTCGTTTTTTGCGACTCCAAAATACGTGGTGTTTTTACTTTCCGTTACTTTGGGCGGGTGCGTGTGGTGGCGTGCGTTTTAATTTTAGGTCGCAGTAGGCTGAGGCGGTCTAATTTCTCGCCGTAATGCAATAACAAGCACGTAAATTTAAGTTATTTTAACAGACAAATTCAATGCGGTGCCATGATTAACGGTCTGGCTATTTTATAACTTACAAACACTGTTTTCATTGACCATGTAATAGTTTCTATTAAAAAATAAGTATTTGGGACAAATAAATGCATTTAATTTATTCGATTAATTTCACATTAATCGCATAATTAAGTCGATCTGTTCCTGTCATTAAGTTAATTAATTAAACAAATGGTATAGATATAAAATATATTTGAATGTTTTTTTTTACAATTTTTATCTGAAACGTAGACATCAAGTTTGGGAATTTTTGCTGCAAAACTGGTTACATGCAGTTGGTAATGTGCGGATGATTTCAATCAATGAGCATGGATGATTCGTTACGAAATGTGGCGTGCAGATTTGCAATCATGTCAATGTTGTCGACTTTTTCATGCAATTTAGTGCCCGTGAATGGAAACAACATTTTTGTGTCACGAAGAATAAAATTACCAACCTTCGCCATATAGAGAAACAACACAGTATAAATTCTAACAGTGAAACATAATATTCATTGGTGAAACGGAAAAACCAAAAAGTTCATGTTTATAATACTCAAGTTTCAATTCTTTTGTTCCTCAAAATAAAAATTGATTATAATTGGTGAAAAGAAATATTTAACTGTAATTAAAATCGATCCAAGTTGCGAATACAATTTATAGCAGTAGACAAAGACCCATCTCTAGCACATTGTTTAATTCTTGTTTAGTCGCAGCAATTTGATAGGGAAGGTTTCGTCTTGCTAGTGTTCTGTTGTCAGTGTTTGTTAGGATTGATTGGTTTTCGCCAAGAATTTTTGATGGTCACTACATGTAAGGTAATTTCAACAACTAAGGTTCTTGGTAATCTACTGTATAGAGGAAGAAGACGCACACCAACAGGTACCTAAACGCTCAGTCACACCACCACCCGGCACAACTGCACTCGGTAGCGAGAACATTAATAACCAGATCAGAAAGGATAGCCGATGGTAGAAGCAAGCACAAAGAAATGGGCTACATACACAAAGCACTGGCGCACAACGGATTTTCAAAACGGGAAATTCTCAGAGCATCCAGACCCCGTAGAAGAACCCAGGAAGAAGAAAAACCAGCAGCCATAGCTTTTCTACCGTATGTCAGAGGGACCACGGACAAGATAAGCAGGATCCTTAGTACACAGAAAATTGATAAAACTTTCAGACCATACAGGAAGATAGAAACGATGCTGAGGAATCCAAAAACGAAAATTCCATTAGAAACGCAGGGAGTGTACGAAATACCATGTGGAAACCGCGACAAGACGTACATCGGTCAATCCAATAGGCGCATCGAAGTCCGTAAACAAGAGCACATTCGCGCGTAAAACAAAGAGATTCGTCATCGTCATTGGCTAGCCATTTCTTAGACACAGGACACAGAATCGACTTCGACAATACAAGGACAATAGCTAGCATTGAACAGTTCACCAGTAGAATAATACGGGAGGCAATAGAAATAGAGAAACGGAAAGAAATCCTCAACACACGAGATGATGCCCAACGATTGCCTGCAACATGGAGACCAGTATTACAACAATACAGTTCAAGCAGTGTTCAAAGGACAGCGCCACAGGAACCACCACAGGAATCGCTACAGGTCATCACACGCCCACTACACCAAGGTCCATTAACCAGGAGCCGAAGTAAGAAGCAGTCGAGCGTAGTCAACCCCAACGACAAACCGGAATATAAGGATCAACGAGTAACTCCGAACGTCAGTTCTTCTAAGTCAGCGAGACCTAGAAGAGCTTCCTGAAGATGGCAGATGGGACTCTGCAGAAACGTCGAAGCGACCCTTCGGGGAACATTTCTACAACGCGGTTCACAACCCGAGAACCAAGTAGCACAGATTTCAGCCGCGAGATGCTGTATATATACTTGTTGAAATACCTTTACATGTAGCGGCCATCAAAACTTCTTGGCGCGAGCCAATCAGTCCTAATGAACCACTGACAATAGAACACTGATAAGACGATACCTTGTCTAACACCTTGCGGTTATTACCCTTCGTTACTGACGAAGGGTAATAACCCAGAAACTATATTGTCTAGCGATCCACCAGTTAGTCTTCATAGACCTGTTTTAATTAATGTTCACTACACCATTGAGGCGTAAGATTCGTCCATCTTTTGTGTAAATTTTACATTTTTCAAATTTTATATTTCGATGTTAGCCATTAACATTAAAAGAAAATAAAATGCACCCCTATAAAATGATACCAACTCAGGAGCTCATGGAAGACGATTTTGATAAGAACGTATTGTTGTGAACATTAGATAACAATGTGATCCAATAGGAACATGTTTCCTGATGAGTGCACCTTTACACCTCACGGTCACGCTAATCGTCAAAATTGCCGCTATTGCTTGACAGAAAATCCTCTCTGGATGAGAGCAATACCCTGTAAAGGTTAATGTTTGGACAGGAATTGTTGGAGAACATATCATAGGTCCCGTTTTAATTGATGGCAATTTGAATGGCGATAATTATTTAGCAATACTCTCAAAATTATTTCACAAACTTATATCCTGATCCAGCAAACTCATAGTTCCAGCGAATATGATATGGTTTCAGTAAGATGGAGCACCGCTCCATTACTAAATCAATGTTCGGCAATACCTCAACCGAATATTTCCAAATCGATGGAGGCGATGATCGATTAGACTTCTTCTATATGTCAAAAGTATTATATACAAAACTAAAACCCTCGACTTAGTTGACTTTAGGGGACGAATAACGCTTGCGATTAGATCGACCACGCCTGAGATGTTGAGTAACGTTAGAAGAAATTTCTATTTATGATTAGGATGTTGCCAAGACGTTCGCGGCGAGCATTTGCTACATCTGCTACATTGACATTAATGGTAGTTTTGTATTTTTCACAATATCAAGAAATAAACAGTATTACTTATTAATTTTTGGGTGTGTTGTAAGGAATTTCTTTTTTTAATGTTAATTTTTGCAATAAATCTGAACATATTTCCGAAACTGTTGAAGATAGGTCATTGTACATAAAATATGTCTAAAATTTTCTGAAGAATCCAAAAATTGAATAATATATTGGATTGTATTTAAACTAAGAAAATTGGTATTGGCCTCTCTTATATGACACCCTGTATAAAAAGTTTTTATTGAAAAAAATGCGCAACTAAAAATACCAATCGACGTGTCCGGCGTTTTTTCGACCACTTCCCCATTTATTTATTGTTGGCTGACAGTGTATATAATCAGAAATTATTTATTAATAAACAGCGATCGTGAATTTTACATGCATATTTCTTTTAACATATAACTGAATTAGTAAGATACTATTTTCATATACCGACGAAGAAATAGGTTACCGTTGAAAAAAACTAAAGTTGACGACCTTTCGCACGAAACCAGAAGTTTCTCCTTTTATTGACTTGCGAGGCATGGTAACTATGATATTTATAAATTGTTAAAATCGGAACGTTTGTATCTATTGATTAAAACTACAAAACTCGACATTTAAGAAAAAGACGGCTTGTGCTTTAAGCTCGTATTAAAATATACATCAATATTTTGAATTTTTACTTCAGACCGTCTTTAATTTCATCAAAAATATTGCTACACACTAAAACACACTTTATCCCAAAGACAACAGTTTCTGTTATTAAATGCGCTTTGACATTTTGTAATTTTTAATTTTGATTTATTACTTCACTATGATTTTTCAAAGAGCCTTTTTTGACATTAACAGCTCAAAAAACACTAATATCACAAAATAAATATTTACATCAGACTAATCAACATTCATAACTGCAACTAAATGTCATAATATGTACATTCCCTTCTATTAAAAACATATATTTGTGTTTGTATACAGTTGTAGTACTACAGAGTCCATAAAACTATTTCGGATCATAGATCCACATTCTTTAATAATTCCCACCAATAACGGACTTCTTGTAAAAAATGCAATATTCTACTATATCGTTAAATTAGTTAAAAATTGTTCGTTTTGAGGGGCACGGATGTTTCAATCCAGATCAACATCCACCTATACGAAGAAAAACCTGCAATGAAAATTCGAAGTAGAATGTTTGTAAATTTGGTGAAAAGGGTGACAACTTATTTTGCGTTGGGGCAAAAACTGCCGGAATCTCACTAAACAGCTAATTTACTAGATTCGTAATCGATTTAATTTTCAGCACTACTAAAACAACATTTCAACCCTGCCTATGTCACATTCCAAATATAGGCACACACACACCGTCTTGCTCGATTCGTCATGTGACCTCCAACCTTGCTCACTGTACGGTCGTGCCACACAGAAGGTTAACGATACGATCGACGTCGACTCGCCATTTTCGCGATAATCGTTTTCGATAAAATCCAGTAACTGCATCGCACGAAAACAAAACGAAATCAATGGGCGAAAGTAAACAATCGCGCTAAAACGTTTCCAGCGTGCAAGAAACATGGAGTCGTTTCCCAGATTAAGTACAGTCATTGTTAACCCACGAAGGTTAAACATTTCCGATCTGTTTGCTCGCTCGAACATAAATCGAAGTAAACACGTGTTGTTTAAACGTCTGACAGGGAACAATTAGTCCGCAGGCGAAGTTATGAAACGGCTACGATTATCAAGCGAACAGAGCTGTAAATTGGCGTATACGTAAACGAAGTCGACGTCAGATTATGTACTTTTTATCGTTTTACATTATCGGGAGTTAATTCAGGCAATTTTCCAGAGAAACAATGAAACAATGCCGCGGGGCTAATCATAATTGCGCAAACAATAATTAATGTTTTTGTGGATGTCACGTGATATGTCGGGGTTTAGTACAAAATAGTTGCAATAATTCTTATTTCAAACATTTCAAAATCCAAAGTATGTCGCTTGATAACGCGTAATGATAGGCTACTAAATAGATATAGCAAATTTTGCGATAAGCATTCGAGGAAAATGCAAATTCCATAATGATTATGGCACAGTAAATAGTAGATATAAAATAAACTGCGGTGTTTTATTTGTCTTCGTGTGGCAGAATATCAATTAATCAATTATCATTAAATTAATCACATAGTTCAATTAAATTACGGATTTGTAATAGCTATCGCCAATGCATGTCTTTTCTTAGTATCATTGCATTCCTTGAAAACGTTCCGCCCACGTCCGTCATATTGGGACGGATTAAGCAGATTTCGTTCCCTACAAGTCGAGAACAGCAAACCCTAGTTGCTGTTCTATAGACTATCCTTCCATGTCGATTGCGCAAGCTACTATGGCTGGTATTATTGGGTGATTACTGAGATGTATACAACTGCTTTGAGTACGTTACAGGTGAGCGACTTGCTGTTATTGCTGTGTTGATGTTTTCGATGTGTTGCTGTTCTTGTTGTTATCGTTGCGGTTGCCATTGTGGCCCTACTATAGTTATTGTTGTTGTCATGGGACGCAACTGATGGTGTCCCATTGTTAAAGGTTACCGGCGTGATAGTTATGTGCTTGTGTCATTGATAGCGAATGTGGGCTATCCTGTCATCGCAATGCAGTCTACACGACACAATTCGATGAATTGTTGGTATTCGAGCTGTCGACTTGTGTGCGCAGGCATGGTAATGCAACCTCCTGCGACGGTACTACAGGTTAGGAATCGATCTGTGTCGCTTGACCTGGACCGGTTATCCAGTGGTCCATTGCAGCGTAAAATAAAAAATTACCTTGGTCAAGGGTGGTCATGGATTTTAAAATGATTGTCGCAGCTCTCATCGTACATAACTTACATAACGTCAGTGTAGCTTGACACTGACAGAATTATTTCAAAAGGATGATTAAAGCTAAGACAACTGTTTCACATTCCATGGCAACATTTGAACAAGATAATTTTTGACATCACGGTAACTGTTTCTGACAGATAATGGGTGCGGGCATGCAAGTGCATCGGACGAAACTTGACGATATTGTATGGCTCTTCTCTTCGCATTGACGCTACGTACTGACGATTAGGTGTACACGAAGACCATCGATGGACGAGCAATGGAGAGGCGAATAAGGAAGGTGTAGGCACGATCCGAAGAGGACTCAAGCAAAGGTGCTGGAGCACCCGGTATGTTAATACTAATTACGGTCGGTATTCATAATCACTAATTACTGTTTGTCTTTTCTTGAGTCAATTATTATTAGGCGTCACTTATTAGGGCGGAATATTTTGTATTGACTGACGTTTTCAATTGTTCTATCTGGTGTGTGCATTTTACATTACGTGCAGTTAATATGGAGTATTGTGCATCGCTCTGAATCATCGATCTACATATTTACACATTCGTGTGTCATTCATTACTCGTGGGTGTTTTTCTTTCCCTCGTCGTCTTCTAATGTACGGATAAATGAAAGGTGTTAATGGATAGCAACAACTACACACACGGATGAGGGGGGCACAGCAGAAATATATAAAACAACTAAAAAAACGACAGGAACATAAACAATATGATAATATCGATATGCTAAAAGACATGATAACTGAAGAAATTTACAAAATCGATAAGCAAGAATTATCAAGAACCGAAACAGATTATACAAATTACACAATAAATTAAATTATAAAATAAACAATTGGAAATAGATGACACGAAGGAGAAAACTGAGAGAGATATATAGGTTAATTGGAGACAGATAAGAGAAATTATTTAAAAATCCCAATCGAAAATTTCATGGAGTTGGAAATTGTTGAAAGTCTGGGTTAGAAGCGTTATAATGAAACAAAATGTAATGAAACATAAGAAGACACTATTACTATTAGCAACTAGCGACTTCGCAAACAGTGACTTAAAATTGATTTAAAAATGCGATTTAGAGATTCATTTAAAGGAGTTTTTCGTAAATACGTATTAGTTTGCATTTGAAAATATATCATTTAATCCAATTTTTCTTATGCAATTTCGTTTCGCAAACAAATATAATTAAATATGTTAATTGCAATAAAGCTTCTCTTGAATTTTACCGTGAAAATATTCAAAATATAGGAAACATTAATTTAATCCTTTTTTGCAAAATAATAGAGGTATATATAAATAATTTTTTGTGACATTTTTATTATAAAGTTTTCCTTATACGTATGCAATAACTTACTACGAACTTTTTAGATTAACTTAAAATTTTATTTTAATGTCTAGAAACAACTTTAAATATCAAAACTTATTTATACTTGTATTTCAGGGTGCACGGATAATATTACTATATTATAATTTCAAAATTAACTCACAGTTTACATTTCCTACTTTTTCCTTTATTTCCTTTTATATCGCCCCTGCAATATTTTTGAATCGCTTCGACAGCCGTTTGTTGTTGATACTTCGTCACTTGACACTTTTTTTGACAAGTTAAGGTTAGTTTTTGTGACGTTTATTAACTTTATTAACGTTTTTGAGTGCTAAGTTTATGATTTTCGACTGGTAAGTGACGCGGACGGACGTGGTCAGATTTCAAAAGCGACTAACTTTCGTTGTTTCGGACTCGAGTTTATAGCTTACATAGTCCTCGCCTACTATGATCTATGATATATTTTTCTAAATTCGCATCGTTACCGACCTTGTTACATTTTTTAAATTTTGTTGATTTTCCCATTGCTTCTTTAGTATATTTCGTTGTTTCATATCTTCTTCTACCTATTATTATCTATTTCAAAACCCCACCCGACTTTGTAATTGCGAAAAGAGTAAACATTTTACCTACATCATACCACAATATACACTGCCTTTCAAATAAAATAGACCACCCCGAAACACTGAACGTAGAATGATGAAACTTGATGAAAATATCTAGTGCACGTAGAAAAACAAATGATTACATTTTTAAGAAAAAATAAAAACATTTAATGATTAATAAGTTAATAGTGAGTTACATCTCTTATGCACTCAGCAACCCTTCTGGGCATAGTGGAAATTAGATTATTGAGGTACATCACCCCAGGCCATCGGCAACTGTTGACGCAACTCCTCTAAGGTATTGGGAGGATGGGGTAAACGCCGCAATCTTCTTTCCATGCTTACGTTACATGAGCAGTATGAGGCCGCGCATTATCTTGTTGGAAGGCTCCTCCTGTAAGATGTTGTAGTAATGGCACAACAACTGGTTCCAACACTGAATCAATGTAACGTCTGGCGTTTAGTGTGCCCGGAATGAATACCAAACGAAATCTTCTTCCAGAGCGTATTACCCCCATACCATAACCCCAGGAGTTAAAGCCGTATGGCGACGTTGAACCAATTGTAAATTCGCCTCCGACCCCTAGGTCGCCTAATCCTCGAACGTCCGTCAGATTGCCATAAGCAAAATCTTGATTCGTCGCTGAAGAAGATCTGATTCAATTCAGGAACCCAATATTGCGCCTGGCACCAGTGAAGTCTGATGGCTTTATGTTCTCTTCTTAGAGGAAGACGAAAATAAGGACGATAATTTATTCCATAGGCTCGTGATGCTTCTTCCGGGTTTCTAACGTCGTCCAGTACCTATACGACGAACTTCTAGGTGTTCTTCCTGACAGCCTCTACAAGTCTGTGCTATAGTTGTGTGTGACCGATTGACACGTCTGGCTATCTCACGGAAGGTTAAACCAGCCTCATGCATCCCGACAATTCGTCCTCCTTCAAAAGGCGTAATTTGATATCGATGTTGATGCGATAATTCGAGTCTTCGAACTCGTGGCATTCTAAAGGTCGTAGCAGTTAGAGCAAGCAAGAAGAAACTCCTAACAAATTCGATAAATCAACGAAACTATGGTCAAACTAAAGGCACAGGCAACTGTCGCTAACGAGATATTTTCTGTCAGAAGTGACAGATTGGCTTCAAAACTTAATTTATTTTTCTACGTGCACTAGATCTTTTCACCATGTTTCATCATTCTACGTTCAGTGGTTCGGGGTGGTCTATTTTATTTGAAAGGCAGTGTAAATACATTATAATTCTACCGCTTAATGACACATTCTATCCAGCCAAACACGTGGTATCTCACATACATATTGAGGGTAAAATCATCGGTTTACGTCGTAAAAATCGGAAATCACTTGACTCGGTACAGCGTCTTATTTGAGTTACCCCTTTAGAAGTACCTTTTAATTTCGTCAAAATTTTAATTTTTATTTTAAGCTTTCAACAGTCACTTTTTGTATCTTCACTGAACGGATATCCATCCTTTCAAACTAAACTCACAAACCCAGGTATACTTATACGTAAATGTTCCCCATAATGACATATTTCTTCTGCATAAGTATTTTATGTGAATTTGCAAAATTAACGTTGTAATTATTGAATTTATGAACCTATATTAATCCGCCCACGTGTCCAAATACGCCATTTCGATATTTTAAAAATACATTCTAATTTAAACAATATATATAAGAATTCAATTTTACAACATTAAAATTACATTAATTCTATGAAAGCTTGTTCTCATTTCAAATGCAACATAAATTTTAAGCTGGTAATATTGATTACGACATAATTTTTATTGCCGCAAAGCATGTTTCTGAGAGCAAAATATTTTCATTGCAGTACAAGACGGTAGGCACCGTATGAGTGAAGAATAAGAAGGTAATATTTTTATGCTACTTGTTATGAGATATAATAATAGGCGACAGTAAACGAAATGCATAAACATTATTTTGTAATTATACATCGTTTTAACTAATTGCTTTACAATAACATCGATAAAATTAATTGAATGAGTATCGCAATAACAAAAATCGTACAAATATATACAGTTGGATAAAAATGATAATAGTACCGTTTATATGAGATATGTAAAAATTACTATATTGTTGGTCTTAATCAATATAACTATTTTATTATTTTTATGTAACAAGTCATGGGATGAGGTTCTTTTTGAAATCCCGTTTAAAATGGTACAGTGTTTATTCTCCCATGACCTGATTTTTTAAATAAACAACACAATTTAAACAACATAGCTAAATGAAATCGTATAAACATGACCATCTCAATCAATTCGGATAATGAAATGAAATTAAAAATTTAAAAAACCCATCAAAAAGTTTTCAGGTTAAAGTAGGCAATGGAAATATTTGAATTTTTAACATTTACCGTCATAAAAACACGCGAAAACATTTTTGTAGCACAGTCGTAATTCGAAAAATTTTGTTTTCATATTTTGTTTCCGAATAAGATCTTCTCAAATATCATTTCCAAATTATTTTCATCTAAATGGAAATTGTATGTCGCGTAGCGACGTAACTTTAACAACGTTTCAATAGACTCGTATTAACCTATGACAGTTAATACGACTCATAACCTTCTAAATTTCGCATCTCTACGGTATCTATCCAATTTACTTCTTAAATCAAATTCTATAAGCCGATAGATCCCATACACATCTTTTATTATCCTGAACCCGATGGTACTACATGGCATGTTAGAATTTGCAAGGACAGTGAAGAACTTAAATCTTGAGAAAAATTAGTAAAGAAAAAGTTTGATTACTCGTGAAACTCGATAAGACAATGTAAAGATTTGTAAATTATAGAATATTAATAGTGGAAACAAAATAAGTAGGCTATGGTAGAATATGAAATAAAAATATAGGAAGGGAAATATGGTCAGGAAAAGAGGGAGAACAAAAAAAAAGCAACACATTAAAAAAATTAAAAAATTAAGTACACAGGAAATATACCTGGAAATGAATTAAGCAGATGATTATGAACACTATAAATAGATTCAGACAAGAAGTGAAGATAATAATTAAAAACCCAAAGCAGTTTATGGAGTTTGGAGTGAAAACAACAGAAAACTTCTATGAGAATCAAAATAGTGTATTAAATCAAAATAGTGTATTAAAAAACAAGTTACAGAAGGCACTGTTTCAGGCATGAGTCCGAAATTCAGCCACGAGCCGAAGGCGAATGGCGTGAACGGACGAATGCCCTGAATAGCCTCCTGTACGAGTATTTTATACTATTTTCTACTTTTTATCTGAAAAATTAAACTTTGTTAAGTATTTCAACATTTACGGATATTTGCGAGGGTTGGTAATTTTTCAGGGCATTCGTCAGTTCAGGACCAACATAAAGAAAAAAATTATACCAGACTCATTTTAACACTCGAATTTTCATTTTAACACTGTTTTGGGTGCGAAAATGAAGTTGTTAATAACGCAAAGTAGAAAAACTAATTTACAACACTGTGAAACAACTTGGGTACAACAAACAATGTAACATATCAAAGACCCAATTGCGTCTCTGGTGAGGATAACATAATGACCAAGAAAACAACGAAGTAACATGAAATCACTGAAATGAAATCACAACTGTTAACCAGAATAGTCGAAATCAAAACATTACCAACACAATGTAGTGCCACACACCACTGTTCAAAACCGGAGATAAGAAATAGTGGAACAACTTTGGAAAAATAACGGTGGAGGAATATATTAACAAGAATCATAGCAGGAAGTAACCAAACGATTGGAAATAAACAGAATCAAAAATCTGCGGTGGTCCGCACCGAACTTTCTTATACTTGCTTATGCTCCATTTTTAGAAGTTATTTAAAATTGCAATATCTTTAACTTTTATAGGAACAATTTATTCGATACCGTTTTCAAAATATGGAAAATGTGATGAGAGTAAACCATTATTTCTGGTTTAGATATTGCTTTCAAAATATGACGTTTTCTTCCTTTCTATATTCTATATCTATATTCGCATCTAAAGTCTCATAATTTAAGCGTCAATACTTTTACTTTTACTTTTAGCCGCCCGATCGCAATAGTATAAAATCCGCGGTGGTCCGCACGACACTTTCTTATACTCAGTTATACTAAGTTTTTCGAAAAACTTTTAAAATATCAATATCTATAATTTATGTAAGAATATTTTTTTCCGTAACGTGTACCGTTTTCGAGATATGGAAAAAGGTGCTAAGAGTAAACCATCACTTCCGGTTGAGAGATTGCGTTCAAAATAGGACGTTTTCCTTGCTACATACAAATGTTAAGTTTAAAGTTTCAGAGCTCTAGCTATAATCGTTTGGACGCTAGACCGCGCACAGACACACAGACGTCATTCCGAAAATAGTCAGAAACGATTCAGGGGATCTCAAAACGTGTATATCCGTTGAAATCTCGAGTTCGAAAATTTTCATGATTCCTATACTTACTTATACAGAAAGTATAAGAAAGTAAAAATCTGCTGTTGTCCGCACTGAACTTTCTTATACTTAGTTATACTACATTTTTCGAAAAAACTTTTCAAATGAAAGTTGTTTAAAATATCAATATCTATAATTTATATAAGAATATTTTTTTCCTTAACGTGTACCGTTTTCGAGATATGGAAAAAGGTGATAAGAGTAAACCATCACTTCCGGTTAAGAGATTGCGTTAAAAATAGGACGTTTCCCTCCTTGCTACATACAAATGTTAAATTTAAAGTTTCGGAGTTCTAGCTATAATCGTTTGGACGCTCGAGCGCGCATAGACACACACACAAACAGACACAAACGTCATTCCGAAAATAGTCAGAAACGAATCAGGGGACCTCGAAACTTGTATATCCGTTCAAATCTCGAGTTCGAAAATTTTCATTATTGCTATACTTACTTATACATAATGTATAAGAAAGTAAAAATGAACTACACAGGATGTAATATTTATCATGAGATGAACAGGAAAAACTAATAAGTAAGAGAAAAGGCCTATGTAATATATTGATAAAGAGAGGATTAAAACAAGGTGAGATAAATGATAAAGGCAAATATAAAAACAAATTTCTTAAGAATAAATCACGAAGCACCCGAAAAATTACAACAAAAACTTGACTAAAAATACAAATGTATATATTTGTGTCACACTAAACTCTCAATGATTTATAATCTTTTAAAATGGAAGTTGTTTAAAATAACGATGTCTTTAACTTTTATACGGACTTTTTTCAATAACTTCGAAATACGGAAAAAGTTGATAAGAGTAATCCTCTTATCACCTTTTGGTTGAGATATTGCTTTAAAAATAGGTAGTTTTTTCCTAGCTGTATACAAATCTTAAGTTTAAAATTTCATAGTGTTGGTTTCAATGGTTTGGACGCTAGAGCACGCACAGACACAAACAAACACAGCCACACACTCACACAGAGACGTCATTCCGAAAATAGTCAGAATCGATTCAGGGGACCTCAAAACGTATATATCCGTTAAAATCTCGAGTTTCATGATTCCTATACTTACTTATACATGAAGTACAAGAAAGTAAAAAGAAGAATGAAGACTTACAATGTAGGAAACTAGAGAACGCAGAAAGTTGAAATAACTTAGTTAATGCTAGTATGGCAATATACTCAGAAAACTTACAATGCAAATTTTATATACTGAAAGAAGATATGAAAAAACTATAATATAATGGCCTTAACAAACATCATCAATATACAAGGACAACAAATAAAAAGTTAAGAATATCATATTCTAAGTATACAATATTAGGAGTAGTTGGTAAAATAAATACTGAAATCAACATGAAATCAAGGAATAAGCAAAACAGGATGATGCTTCAACAAACTTTTATGTTATAGACATACATGAAAGAAGTGGCAGTGATCAGAAATGTGGTGGTGCTACCTTGAACAACAATGCGAATCGTGGGAAGCTTTAGATTTAGGTAGTTAGAAAAAAATCAAGTGAAGTAATAAGACAGGAAACACAAGTGGGATGGTTGGGTCATATCCATGAATGAAGAAGGAACAAATAAAGAGATGTGTCTTCCGGGTGTTGCCGTATTTTTTGAATTAAACTTGACGTTTAAATTCAAAAAAAAGACACATCTCTTTGGAACGATGGCCGTGAAAGCCTACATTCGATTAAGGAACAAATAGTCAATAATGTATACAAGAGCAGGCCACAGGATAAAAATAAAACTGGGGAGATAACGATGGAACCAGATGGCCAAGAGAAGAAGAAACGAATATAAAGTAATCATAAATCAAGGACCTAACACAGGACAGAAAAAAAATGGAAAAAAATTATATAACAATAGACTAAACGAAGTGAACCACAAAATCAACTTTTTAAACTCACACTTCATGATGAAAATGCTATATCAATACAGTTGTTTTTACTGTATTAAAGAAGTAAAAGCATTTTTTGCAAAAATTTTCTGAATTGGGATACGATCAACAGGTATAACTTTTGACCGAATACCCCTATTTGTTTGAGCTGTTGTATTAACAGCTAAAGAATATTCATTGCATCAGGGTTTGTTTAACCCCATAGCGCCCACTTGCGTAACATCGAAAGAACCACACGACCTTCACTGATTATTATTGGCAATTGTTTCATTATTGATTCCCATCCTTCTCAACAATATTATGTAACAATATAAAATATTTACATATGTGAAACATATAATAATTATCCAAGCAAATTAAAAAAAATGCTGTGCCATATCCTTATGAAACTGAACTATTTAATAACATAAAGATATGTATGTGGGTGAAATCAAAAATGAATTAGCTATATATCTTATTCTTTCACACTCAACTACGAATCCACTATTTAATCCCCCCCCCCCCCCGAGTTTTATTGATCGCGAATAATTTTTAAAATTTGATAACATTTATAAAACCATTAATTCCACAATATCCAAAACACAGCTGTTGAACATTACAACCTACAATTTGGCAAATATAAAAATACGCCGCCATCTATTAATACATCGCCAAGTTAATGACACCTCCCACGATAATAGATGTCCCCGTCCGTGGAAAATCCGCTTCACGTTTTTCAAGCGTGCCTTTACGACATTAGATTATACCGCATTGAAGATCGAATCGAGTACGCAAACAAAAGAATATTAGGCATACGTAACGAGCTCGGCAGTCCGAATGGTGGATTTTTTCCACGGAAGCCCCGATAAAGCACCGCAGTGACGCAAACCAGAACTAAATATAAACCGGGCGATTGAAACGAAAATTGCTCAGATTGCAGATACACTTAATCAATCTCGCCGTAAGTTTTCTTTGTTTGGAGATATATATCACGAATACTGCGATTAAATCAAGCTTTTGTATATTGTAATTGTAATTACGCTTTCGCGTTGTTTCAATCGGTTCTGTGTGAAAAATGGGACCGTTGAGTGAATTGTAATCGCACGCCTACATGGCTTTTAGTCTGGCGATGTTAATGTGCTTTTGTTTTAAAATTAAGTGTACCAATGTATACTCAGTGACATATAAACTGCACCACCTAGAAGGGGTGGGAATTTTTGGACCAAATTTGGCAGGAATAGTGGACTAGTCCAGGGAAATAGTTGATTAAAATTTGAAACCCAATCATCAAGTAGTCATGGGATTTTTGACGTTTGTGTCATTTTTTAGAGGTGGTGATAGACAAGCAGGTTTTTCGTTTAGAGAAATCGGCAACCGTTTGAGACGGCACCACTCAACAATAGTGCGTGTTGATCAAGCGTGGTCTGAACATGGTGTTGAATATCGGAGAAGAGGCACTGGGGCTCAAAGACGAACCAATGAACGTCAAGATCGCCGCTTAAGACTAATGGCCTTGAGAGACCGATTCTCTACAACTAGATCAATAGCTGATCAATGGTTAGGTGAACAAGATCGTCCGATAGGCTTGCGAACAGTTTATCGTCAAATAAGAACCTTTGGCTTGCTGTCTTACCGCCCACATCTTGTGCTAACCCTTACTGCTCAACATCGCCAGGCACGTTTGGCCTGGTGCACGGAAAGGCTTCAATGGAACTTCGAGTGGCATCGAGTTGTCTTTAATGACGAATCGCGATTTTGTTTAGGAATGCATGATGGCCGGATGACTGTTAGACGAACACGTGGAGAAAGGCGCAATCCTGATTTTTCGATTGCGAGGCATGTTCACCGAACTGTGGGGTTGATGGTGTGGGGTGCTATTGCTTACGGCAGTAGGTCACCCTTGCTCTTCATTCGGGGCAGTTTGACCGCCCGACGCTACATTGACGAAGTGGTAGAACCACATGTTCTTCCATATCTTCGAAGGCTGGAAGACCCACTTTTCCAGCAAGATAATGCACGACCTCACGTAGCAAGGGTTTCTCTTGACTTCTTTGAAGAGGCCTATGTTAATCTTTTGCCTTGGCCGCCAAGATCTCCCGATTTGTCGCCCATTGAGCACGTGTGGGACATGATGGGTAGAAGATTGAGGAATCTACCGAACCCACCGTTGACAATAGAAGCTCTACGGCATGAAGTACAGGCTGCTTGGGATGCCATACCCCAAGAAGGCATTGATCACCTGCTGGAATCAATGCCAAGGAGGGTCAATGAGTGTATCAGAAATAGGGGCGGACCAACACATTATTAAAGAAAAATCAAAAAGGTGAAGTGTTTTCTTTATCAAATTGTAATCAATTGTTCCTTTAGACTAGTCCAATGTTTCTGCCAAATTTGGTCCAAAAATTCCCACCCATTCTAGGTGGTGCAGTTTATATGTCGCTGAGTATATAAGAAACACCATTTTATAGACCGCACATAGGATGTTCCCGTGCAAATTCGTCGCCATAAGAATCCACCAGCGAGTTCATATAATCCATACGAATAACACTGTTTAACGCACAAAATATGGATAAAGGAATTTTCAATACAATCAATATGTATAACACTATTTAACATATTTTTACAACAAACCTACAATGTTAAACAATAGATCACCGAGGTAATTAAACGACAATCTACTTGAACAAACATAATTTAATAAATAGACGGTTGCTGCGACACTACTGAAAGAACATTTTACCGAGCCTCCCCACAATTCTTCTTAATGAAATTAATGTGCCATGATCGTTAAAAACTAAAAATATGTCGCCTATCTTAATATTTGCTAGGGGCATTTCACAAAGATCATCGACCCGATATATATTCCTCATTTGTTACATACATGTGGCTAATTGTTAGTGAATGGAACGAAATGTATTGAAGAAAATTTGACAAAATAACAAATATTGTGGGGACAACATATGCAATTAATTATTGCGCCCGCGGGTCTTTTTATCAATCCGTTAGAGGGCGCCAAGTGCGGCAAGTACAAAATGCCATTTTGTAAAGAGGACTATTAACAATATATTAAACGTCGGATTAACGAGCCTTATGATTATTATACGTTAGTACAAAGATTAAATATTAAATCGCATCGAAGACGTTTTACTACATTCAATCGTCTCAAATAACCCTCGCAATCAGAACTAAATATGTATATTTTTGGAAGCGTCCGCTGTGAGCGGTGACTCGCTCAGGTATTACTAATAAATACTAAGTACCCATAAAACTAAAATAAGCTCGTACAGAACACAGCGGAAAACGTAACGAAAATTATACTAAATTGAAATCGCGTTTACATCGCGCGCAGAGAAGGCTGTTATGCGGGTATATATAGAGCTGCATGACAAAAAAGAAAGACGGCTATTAATATTTTACAATGGTTAAAGCTCTCTAGCGGCTTTGATACAACACCAATGTTTTATTATTCAAATATGCGAGGAAGCGTTCTATAAATATGCACAAAGGAAGAACGTTTTATTCTAGTTTGCATTGTTATTCTTATATCGTACACGGCAGTAATTGCTTCGCAAATTGTCTTCAACATCGGAACTAATTACTAATATATAAACAATTTACTATCAAGAACAAAGAACAATCAAGAGCAACCTCGTGGACGACATGTAAGTGGGGAATGTAGATAAGTTGAACGAATATAAACATCAACTTAGATATAGGGATGCTGGTGTAGTGGTCGTCGGTTCAAATCCCGGATGCTCTTGGGGATTTTATTTCAGAAATAAAATGTTTATAACGATTAACTTTGAATTGGATCGATAAGACCGAGAAGGTTTTCGACATTTCCCTTAATCATTTGGATGCTAATATAAGTGCATGATATGTAATAAGGTTCGGTCTATTGAACTGTCGTGCCAAGGCAAGTAAATAAATGAATACGAATTTAATTCTGATTTGGACGATTTTACATAAAATTTCTGCTTTGCTTCTCCACGTATGTTATAACGCCATGAAATAGAATCCGCTTTGAACTATCGAAAACCCAATTATTGACGGTGGACATTTTTATGTAAATGAACGTCTGAGCTCCGAAAGTGCTGGTTTATGGCCACTAACGCTTGTGTTCCCGACGCACACTTTCTCTATTATAGGACAAGAACATCTGTTGCTACGCTCTACAAATCTTATTTTTAAATCTCGATTATTAGCATCTCTCTATAAGTCGATTTTAACGCTTCGCGTATTACGGTTGGCGAACTGCATCCGTTAGGTCTAAAAATAGGGCGCCGTCACCATTATGCACGTTTTCATTTCATATCGGTATCGAGATCGTAACGCGCATGAGAAATCCATCGGAGCAAAATCTGTCGTCGTTAAAATCTTTATGTCTTTGAATTTAGTGCGCGATATCAAATGACATACTTTTCGCCTCGGGTTAATGACAAATCTATATTGACGACAATTTCGGGTGGTACGCCAGCCGTTAAATATATTTTAAAGAAGTAGAAATCACGGAAGTTTTAAATTTAAAATTATTCCTAAATTTACGGCAATAATATTTTATTACGGACCTGTAATTGTAAAATGAAGTTGCTATAAAAAACCAATAAGTCGCTAAGTAACTAGAACGGTTTACTTAATTGATATCAGAAATATAAATATTCGCACCGATTAATCATGATTTGGTATTGTAAGACATTACCATACAGATTTACTCGATTGTTACGGTTGTGTTTTATTCAAGACATTTGGGTACATTATTCTGTATCAAAGATTACATATTTTACGTGCATTTACTTATATTAGGGATGAGTGAATATTTATGAAAACGTTGTAGAGGTTTATTGCTTTCCCCCATACCGCATTAGCCATAGCGGTGGGGTTGTTTACGAAAAGAACGTATCCATCGTTGGTCCACGAACAGTATGAGTAGTGCTCTCACAGTGGCGTGCGGGTTCGCCTGGCATAATGCGAGTGTTGCAATAGCTGCGTTGTTATTGTGATATTTGTATTCTGGTCATTGGTGTGAACAATGACTATTATTGGGTGGTCATTGACATGTATTAATGACAACTGCTTTGAGTACGTTACAGTTGCGTGAGTGATTGCCAGTGGAGTTATGCAGACCAAATACAGTGGTGTTGCTGTTGATGCTATTGCCGTTGTTGAGGTTGTTGTTGTTATATACCTGTATCATGGAATATGGTGGTGGTGCATTCCTGTTGGGACAAGTGAATGACCAAATGCGGTAGAAATATAAGATTACAGTTAAACTAATTAATTTATTGGATTTTTTCATGCAAAGCACATTTTCTTAAAACTTATCATTTGAAAGAAAAAAATAAACGATTAAAAGTTTAAACATTTGTATTTATATGTGTACATTAATATTGTAATTGTTCGGTCCCACATGTACATATTAACATTTAATTAAATTAATTTGGATCCGCGAAATCCAGTGCAGAATATTCGTTATAATTAGATACTAGAATAATTTGAATATGTAATTAGTCCCAACTTCATGACGGTTCAGGTACAGATGGTTTCGACAGATGCGCCAGCCGCTAAATGTTTATGGCTTATTCCCCACGTTTAAAACTACAAACTCTTGTACGGTCACGTACAAGATCTTATCTATTGCGACATAATTGCAGCCCGGCATTTTGTGCAGAATTCCCATTTTCACATAAGCCGTCACATTTATCACAACGCGGTTGTAAATAAACCATTACCGAACTTTCTTGGCCTTTTAAATTATTATATTACCAGCACTCGCGGGATTTTAGATGAATCCTTTTAGAATCCGTGAACCAAATGTCAGGCAAAACACCCCTTTGCTTCATCACAAATGTATTTCCTGGCCAATCATGACGAGTTCTTCATCCAATACCGCCTTGCACCTAAGTGGGGGCATTTCATTCTCGCCAGTGGTACAAGCGAACTTTATTATTTAAGGAACGTTTTCACCCTTAACATTCGGTAACACATCATCACTATTCAAGAATAGCCAAGCACAATAGTCGAAGTATCCCATCAATATACAAGACAACAGTCGAAGAGTATAACGTCATTATTCAAGACAACTTGAGTAGTAACACAGCAGTGTTTTTCACTTAAGCATTAATCAATTAGCAAACAAGCTAACACATCGCAACAGTGCCAATTGTAATTGTGAAATAATTGTAAAACGTGGTAATAAATAGTGTACATAGTTTAACTGCAACATGCTTCCGAACGTTAAAATAAAGCCCAGACGATAACGACGCACATCAGTGGCGCAAAAAACGTGAGCAAGAGACGTACTCGAAATTCTAGTCGAACTTAGAACTCGCCACGATTCGAGTAAACGCAGTTCCTTCGTTCGCGTAGCGCAGAGTAATATTTTTACATTAACCTACCAACGGCTACATGTATTAATGACAACTGCTTTGGGTATGTTGCAGTTGCGCGAGTGATTGCCAATGGAGTTGTGCAGACCGGATGCAGTGGTGTTCTTGTTGATGCTGTTGTTGCTGTCGCCGTTGTTGCGGCTGTTGTTGTTGCTGCGAGATGCAACTGGGTTCCCGGTGAAAGGTTATCTATTAGCTAGCTATACAGTTCGTTTTATTTTAAGTATGGCTATAGGGATTTACATGGTAAACATTTTACCCGGTGTTAACTTTTGTTGTCGTACAAATTTGATCAATAAATCAAACATTTTTTTACAAAATGTACATTATTTGCAGGACATATGCGTGTTAGAATTCTTCATTTTCGCTTTCAAAGTTGAAATTAATGACACAAATAATTAAGACAAAAGATCAACTTGGCGTAAATGTCATAATGCTTATTGACAACTAAAGGAGGAATAGGACGATTTGGATGTGCCGCAGCGAAGTTATCCACAATTTCGCGCTTGACACGCCTTTTATGTATGCAGGTACAATTTCCACTCGTTCTTTAATATTATAAACAGATATTTTCTTAAAAAATTCAAATTAACAAACTTTCGTGCGATTTTATAACCATTAGTTGTCAATAAGCAATATGACATTTACTTTATCTTTTGTTTTAATTATTTGTGTCATTAATTTCAACTTTGAAAGCGAAAATAAAGAATTCTAACACGCTTATGTCTTTCAAATAATGTACATTTTGTAGAAAAATATTTGATTTATTGATTAAAACAAAAAATTGTTTCAAATTTGAACGGCAACAAAAGTTAACGTGGGGTACAATTTTTACCATGTAAATCCCTATGGCCATACTTAAATAAAACGCACGGTATACCTGTGCCATGGAATGCGGAGGTGATGCATTCCTGTCAGCGTTGCGAGCCGGGATCGCACTGGGGCACATTGACACAATTCGATGAATTGTTGGTACGCGAGCTGTCTACTGACGGCTTGTGTGTGCAGGCATACAAATGCAACCTAATCTAGTGGTATTGCAACACGCATGTAACGGCGTGATCGCTCGACCTTGGTGAGTGAGTCCAGTGGTCCATTGTATCTGTTCTGGTCAGGTAGTGGCCGCGGGCACGCAATTGCATCGTACGTGAGTTGACTTTCTGGTTGACTACGTCCATTAACTATTCTCTTTGACGCTACGAACTGACGTTTAGGTGTATACGAAGATCACCGATGGAGGGGCAATTCAATAAACATTGTTACAACTAGCAATCATTTCGTCGTGGCATATTGCAAGTTCAGTTGTTTTTCTATCAATACGTTTAAATATTTCATGTCATTTTTTGGATTCTTGAGTTTTTGTATACCCTATTATCTCAGTAATCAGATATCGCACGAAAGCGCGGTACAGTTCAATAGAATTCTCAAATTATGTTTATCTCGACCAATATATTAAAAATAAATGTTACCAAGTATTTAATTTTTGACAGGGAGTTAAAAATTACTATATTCAAGGAGTATGTTTCCTCGCGCGGGGTAAAGCGAGATTATTTTCCTGCTTTATTTATTCTACTTTTGTAACGGGTGTAAATAATAATTGAATTACGTTATAATGTTAATGCAATATTTATTGTTGTAAATACTTATAATAGTAATATGAAAAACACTATTGATTTGATAGAAATCACATATTTGTTGATTTACTTTTTCCATTATTAGCAACGGTGTATGAACCTACAAATACTGTCTAAATCGGCATATTCATAATGTAATTGTAAATGGAATATTTGTATTATTTCGGTCTCTGACTGTAGTAGTTGTTTGGATTGGTTCTGGACAAGTAAGAAATTGAACAAGAAGTTGGTTATGTCAGAGGCTTCAGCCGTAACGAAATTGTTAGCAGTACGATTACCTTGTGTATCATCCCCTGTAATGCAATGAGGAAAGTGTAATATCGATTTCGTCATAACCGCTGTCACTTGACTCGTCCGATAATTCCATAATTTCGTAAATTTTTTCGATTTTCTTACAATGCTCAGCGCAATGTTCGCATATCTCCGTTGAAACATTGTTCAAAGCTTCCTGACATAAATTAAATAAATCGTTAATATTGAAAGTATTGTTTGTTGCAACTTTATTTTTCACATATGCCCAAATTAATTAAATAGCATTAAACTCGCAATGAGCTACATTTGACCATAGTAATTTCAGATCGTAAATCAGATCGAAAAATGAGTAATTCCATGTGGGAGTGTCTCTTTTTCAGTAACCACGCAATCATGCCATTTTTCTTCCAAACTGATGTATGTAGCGTTTCAATAAGCCGGATCTACCATTGTATGATAAGGGGCTTGATCTATCACAGTAATAGATTTTGTATCTAGCCTTTGTCTTGCACCCGATGGCCGGTTTATATCGCCTCTATACCCATTTACTTGTTGGTCAAATGTATCCCTATTTTCTGGATTTACCTTTTCAACACATCCAAACTGCCGAGCATGATTTGTACCACACCAGGTTACGTCTGTACAGATTTTTCCATCCGTGATTTCTGTATCTTTGAAGAGATGTCAAGAAGTTACATATTTCAGTGGAATATTCCATTAAGACTGGTTTATTATTTAATTTCCTGAATGAAAAGTTCATGTTTTTATCCATCTGTACAATGTTCTCTGGGAAAATTCGGGTAAATCTGGCACTTCGTTAGTAATTTGGAGAGTGCAATTCTTTCACAGTTGGAAATTTCCGTTCCATATAAAAGTTAAAAATCTTTCGATTCTTTTTCAGCCACTTTTTGGTTTAAAATCTGCTCCATCTTCACTTCGGTGTTCATTACTTACTCTTTCAACCTTCTGAAGACTCCAACATCTTTAATAGTTCTTTCTACGACTTTCTTTACTTCGATAGTTGAATTACTTGATGGAGTTCTATAGTACAATACTTCGGCATTTTTTTATAAATAGAAATAATTATTTCGATGAACGAATTTGTGACTAGAACATAACTAAAATGACGGGCTTTTATATGATTTTATTAGGATTATCTACTTCAATAAATATTTATTATCATTTGCGTGGTTGTGAGATTACATTTGTTTAATTGAGTATTGTTTTTCATTATTCCATAATTTGATAATACAAGATTTATCTATTAATAAAAAAAATAAGTGCAAATTGCATATTTACCCTTTGTCCTCTTCTGACAAGTAGACACCAGAATGGCGTCTGGTTTAACACCGGGTGTTATGGTTTGGGGTGCAATAAAATTTGGAAGCCGGTCAACTCTACTCTTCATTCAAGGAAGTCTGGATGCGGCCCGCTACATCAACGAAATTTTAGGGCCAGTTTTGTTGCTATACCTTCAATGACATCGCAACAGTGTTTTCCAGTAAGACAACGCTAGGCCACACATGGCAAGAGTAACGCAGAGATTTTTTAATGACAATAATGGCCTGCCATGGCCTGCAAAGTCCCCAGATTTATCGCCGATTGAACATGTATGGGACAAGATCGGCAAAAGGTAAAACGCATTATAAATTTTTTGACATTGTTAATAATTAATTCATTGTCTTACTCAATCTCAAATTGTCACAAAAATTTCATGTTCGTACGATCGTCCCTTCATATGCTCTGCTTTTCTTGGCGATCAGTGTATTTGACGAGATAAACATAATTTGAATATCCCATTGAACTGTCTCTCGCGTTCGTGCGATATCTAATTACTGAGATAATAGAGTATACAAAACGATGCAGGAGAAAAAATAGGTTAGAAATCTAAATCTAAAATCGGGTACATTTTTGCACTCCTTTAATGATTGCTTTGAAACGTAGATACAGAAAAAAATGCGAGGATGTGGTTTTCAAATTTAAAAAATTATGGAGTTACTTAAATTGAAAATTTGCTTCTTTTAGAAACATAAGTTAAAACAGCCACACCATATTTTTGCAGATTTCAATTTTGGAAAAACCGGTACAATACCCTTTTAAATAAAATTAAAGTTAACAGTATGACAAAATTTTAAATTTAAACTTCAACTTCTTAACAATAATCATGACACCGGCCAAGTGGTATCTTCCTTACACCCTGTCTACTTTTCCATCATACGATACCCTTGCTGATGTCGAAACACTTTTGGAAAATGATCATTCTTTTCAGAACGATTGTTGTGGGGCTGAGCCCACCTACCTTGTTACCAAGTACGAATTAAAAAGCGCAGCGCAAGTCTCGGTCAGGAGGACGGCGACCTTGCGACCGGTTCCTCAAACAAAAACCAAGTTCAAAGTAAAATTAATAAAGAAATTTAATTTGATAGAAACATGAAACTAGAAAATGTAATGAGAAAAATTGTGAAAATTAAATTTGAGAAATTCGTTAACGTTATGTCTTATATCGACTGGATTGTGTTGCAACATTTATCTGCGATAACTTTTGATCTGATCATCAGCAATGACATTAACAGATGGGAGCGGTAAATCATATATATTTTTTAATACACTTGAATGATAACTAACAGTTTCTCCTTAATTTGTTTAATGTTATATAATTTATAAACACTGGAGTGTCGTAAATCCGGATGAACAATATTGAACATTCTTCTTTTTAAGACCTAAAACTACATTTAATTTGTGTTGCTATACATTTCTTTGGAGAATACCATTATCAAATTTGCTTAGTTATTTCACGCGCACTCGCCCACAAACCCACACGCACACACGCAAATATATATAAAGATACTGCTCGATTGCAGTACCTTGGAATTGTTTATCAGTATCCCATGCATATTAAAACGATAAAATAGATAATTTCAGAAAAACAAACCTGTAACAATTGCTATAAAAATCGGTTCACACAGTACTCATAGTACTTAAGTATTAAATGATTATGCTATTTCAAAATTTCCATTAGTCTTATATGTAGTGTAATGTCATTTCAATCACAATTTATTAGTAAAATAGTTCGACCACAAGTGAGCTAACAAATTTTAATTGCTACATTTCAACTACTGTGAAGTTGCCCCGCAAGTTTCAGTTTCGACTTCCTGTAATTCTTTTAGAACTTTCGGAACATTATTCTGAAAGCGCGTTTTCTATGTAACTTCACAGTTCCATAAAGGGCGAGGAAATCAGACAAAACAGATATTTTTATATGGCTTTGAAAGCCTTTCAGTTCGAAGGAGAATTTCCGCCGTTTGAGGTCATCGCAGTCACTGGCGACCGCAACATAAAAGGAAACGCTGCTCGAATAAAGTTTTGCAAAAAGACCCTTTAAAAGACCGACACTTATGCAGAAAGACGGGTTTTGTTCCGATTACGCCGCGACTTAACATTTACGTCTGCGACGTACGTGTGTGGGATTGACTGGAAAAGGAAACAATTATGCAAGATATTTCAATTTGCTCTCGTAAATATGCGACGTATTACGCAAGACCATATAGATAATATCTTGGTTGCTGCAACAGATGGCGACTGTTTTATGTTCGCTTCCTTGAAATTAGTCGATTTCGTCCATGGCCAGGTGTTGTATATTTTTATGGACCACGGTTGTCTAACGAATAATTATCATAAATCAGCAAGCACGCTACTTTAATTTTATATTTTGTATACGCCTTCCATAATGGTTGCTTTATAGAACGATTTACGGTCTCTAAAATGCGTAGCAGCGATTTTAGCGGACAAAATTTGTGTATTGCACACTGATCATGAAATCCGTGGCACAATAGAAAAAGCAATTATAAATTATCTTACTAATTTAAAGTAAAGACCTTATACGAAAAAATATGTAACGTGGATGCGAATTTGTTACATAAATCGCTATTAGTATCTTCGTAAAATTTCAAAGTTTTATGGCGTTCTATTAATGGACTACTGAATTATTTGTGAACGACATTCCAACATTACTTGACCGAAAATAATGAGCGTCAACAGCACTCAGCATTTTTCAAATTATCTGCATTATACTTTAATTCTTCGTCTTGAGAAGGCACTTGAAAAATCAACTTATTAGAATGTTAAATTCTAATGGAAGTAAAACGTAAAAAAACTTTCGACGAGCAAAGTTTAAATGCATGAAGTTGTTGTAATATACGATAAATTCCGTTTAACTCGGCAATGACTCTACAAACCAACACTAATTATTCGGCTACTTTCCATACCGCTAGAGGTAGTGAGCGTCGTAAAGAATGTAGAATAATATACTCCTATTTATTAGATTAACTGTTCAGTTTCGCCCTTTAGTTACGTTTGGGGTTTAAAACGACCTTGGACTTGCCGGGTCAATAATTATGTACGAATAATGAGACATATACGAATTTATTGCCATGGATCAATAAGCGTGGGGCAACCAAGGGCACATAAAATAGAAACACAATAAGAAGTAAATACATAAAAAGTTGTGGTTAGTGAAAGGTATACACATTAAAAAAATCTGCAGTAGTCCGCACTGAACGTCCTTATATGTTTATACGTTATATGTTTTCGAAAAAAATTCAAATGAAAGTTGTTTAAAATTTCAATCTTTATTGAACATATTCCAAGAACATTTTTTTCAATAACTTCTACCGTTTGCGAAATAAGGAACACGGTGATAAGAATAAACCATCACTTCCGCTTTCAATATAGTTTTCTTTCTTGTGATGTACAAACCTTAAGTTTAAAGTTTGATAGCTCTGGCCATAATCGTAATAACGAATTAAGGGGGATCCTGCTTTAGAAGGCTCAAAAAATCGATTTGTTTTTTATTGCTCAAATCTATGCCTAATATATATAAGAATATGCATAAAAAGTTATAGCGGCTAATTCGCAATATTTTGAAAGATACGGCACTAAACACAGTGAGGTGTCGAGCAAAAAATATACGAACGCTCGGACAAACGAAACGCGCGCCCCACCCCGCAGTAACAACACCGAACTATGTACTGAAAAAAGTTCAATCGGTCGTTCGAAACAATACTATTTTGAGTTCGTAAGAGCTATAGTAGGATTATAACGAGATATTCCGTAAGTAATCGAAAATTAACATTTTTCCTGATCGTAAACTTTAGAGCGCGTTTTCTCGAGTTTTCGTTTTTACGATTTTTCTAAACTGGTGGGCGTGATTGCGAGAAAACTAGACAAGCAATCAAAACGAAACAAAACTTTTGTTGGCTTCAGTAACATTCTATTCTATTTGAACTAAAAATATTAATGAAAAAAAAATTCTAAACAACTTTTTTAGCAAGTTGAAATGATTTTCTCTTCCTGAAAAGAGCACATTTATTTTCAAACCTGAGAAAAATCTTGAATTTCAAAATTTTGGTTTTTTTTAGTTCACATAGAAGAAAATATATGAGAATTACCATTTTCTTTGGTTTTTTTTTCAGACGAAAATTACGGGCTACATCTTTCCCACCGATTGTAAATTGCAATTGAAAGGTGTTGCACAAATGTGTATAAAAATCGGTTCCGTTTAAATATTTTTCTCTCGACATATTTTTTTTTAATGCTCAAATATGCAATAAAATGCTCTATAAAGTTCACTAGACTTGCTCATTTTTTTCTGCCTTAAAAAAATTCCCCCAAAAACGCTATTTTAAAGCCTCCTAAAGCAGGATCCCCCCTTAAAAAACATCGTCAGAAGGGCCTACGAAAAGAAATAAATTAAAAATTAATGAAATACACGAGATATTAACTTAGAAGAAGCGAAATATGAAGCATCAGATTCAGAATTACAATTAAAACTATGACGGGTGAAAGATATCAAATAAGTCAAAAATTGATATTATTCAAAACAAATGAAGGAGTTAAGCAAGAAAACGTGAATCTAAAAATACAGATAAAAGGAGGGACGCACAGAAAGGAAAATATTGAAATAACTGTGGAACTGCATCAAAAAGATAGAAATTGTAGAAAGAACGTAGTTGTAAAAAGTTGAAACATCCGATACAATGTAATGTAAATAAATATTATATTGCAATCTGTTCAAACGCTGTAATACTTACAGGAATCCGAAATTGGCGGCTGACCGAAGTACCACCAATAATAATGGTTCAAATAATGGAATAGACACAAAATAGGAGTAGTGTACAATTTAAATAACTGGATGGACTCGATCGAACTGAAATACTTTGACGACAAAATACGTTAATCGTAGCTTACGGACCACTAGGGATCGAAAGAAGTAAATTTAAATAGTTATAATGTATAAAGTTCCAAAAAACATATGGAAGTCCAATAAAGAAGAGAGGCAGAAAGCAATAGAAGAAAGGATAAGTGGAAGACAAGTGAAGATAGGATACTCGAAGTTAATAATAGACGGACAAATTTGGAAATGGAACAGACGAGAAAATAATCTGGAAAAAATCGATAGAGTGATCATAAGCCCAAAAAACTAAATAACGGAACAACGGATGGCAATTTGGAACTGAACAGGTATCGAAATGGACAGAAATCGAAAGACAATAAACCAAAAAAGAACATAAAGAATTTGTTGGAAGGAAAAGGAAATACATTAAATAAAAAAATTAATGGTAATGTACAAGGACAGAAAGTAAAAATACAAGAAAATGAGCAAAAACAGAAACAAAAACTGTGGATAATAGCAATTTGGAACGTCAGAAGCATTATGGGAAAAGAAGATGAATTAATAGAAGAGTTTGAAAAAACAGATATAGACATCCTGGGAATAACTGAAACAAAAGTGAAGGGTATATGAGAAAAGATAATAAAAAATGGCAACCAAACAGCGGGGTAGAAATGAACCAAAGAGCGAAAGCAGGAGTAAGGTGTGTCGTAAAAGAAAAATATACCAAATATATAACGAAATAAGAATATTAAAGATTGAAATGGAAATTGAATACCAAGTAAGTACAACCATAATAATAGTCTATGGACCTAACGCAGATGACGAAGTAAGTAACAGAAAGAAGCATTTTGGGAAATATTAGAAAAAGCAACAGAACATGGAAAAGTAAGATTCATAGTTGTGGGCGATTTTAACGGAAGAGTAAATAATAATGGAAAAAGACTTATCGACTACTGTCTAAATAATAATCTCATAATTACGAACACATTCTCCGCCCATAATACATAAATATACAACGGAAGGAGTAGAAATGAGAAATCAATCATAGATTACATACTAATAAACCAAAGATATAAAAAAGCAGTCAAAGATACTAGAGTGTGACGAGGCCCAGAAATGTGGCTCGATAGAAAAAGCACGATTTTCGTTTGTATATCATACAAAAAAAGTTTGTTGTAAAAATATAATCAATAAATATGGATTAATATATAAATAATAACAATATTTGTTTATTTCAAATTGTTTATTTATTGAATATTTTGAAATGTTTTGTACAAAAATCATAGTTTTCGTTTTTTGTACTGTAATATACAAATACTGTATCAAAAATTACAAAAAAAATAATTCAATTTCAAAATTTTACACAGTTATATTAGAAATCAATAATTACAATGCAAATATTTTGTGACTTTTGCTGTGTGCTGATCACATAATTTAATTGATATATTTAGGTAGAAATACCTTCGTAGAATATGAATAATTAAATATTAATCGAATGCATATAATTATTCTAGTTGCAATGGGCTTTTATCAAGAATTTCGTGGGCGGGGTACCCGGGTGGCAGATGCTGTGAGTTTTTTTGGGTGGCAACACAAGGGTTAAAGGGCCGCGTGTTGCTCATCCCTGACCTAGATGAATGAATAGACGGTTGAATTCATCCTTTTGCAGCGGAAATGTATGTATGTTTTGATTACATTAGCATTGACTGTGGGTAAGTAAGAAACGATTGGCTTCCTCGAAAAGTCGTCAATTAGTTTTGCATTGAAGCCAAACCCAACAAGTGTGAAATCAACCACGGAGCGTCGATTATTTTAATTTCTTCTAAATTAGAAGGAATAAGTCGACCGCAAAAGTCGACAGGCAGCAGTTCACCGACAAATTTTAGTCTGTTTGCGAATGGCTCGATGTCCGACATAATTGGATCGACTGTTCGTCTTCTTTTCTTGTGACCTGCATTGACGTCGACTGGTACGTGTCCCCTTGAATATCTTAACCTGTATCACATGTCACAACCACGTTACTAGGGCAAAGCTCGAATGATGCCTCAATCTGCATTCTTCGATTACGTTATAACTGATGCAGAGTCCAAGTTTGCTTATAAGAAGTGTCAACACTTTTTTACTACTTGTAAGTGTTTTAACTGTAATTCCAAGTATAATATACTTCTTATTAGTCCTAAGGGTTTTCAGTATTTTATAAAACAATTTCTGATTAGTATGGCTGTCGTTTTTTACCCGAATTCCTCCCGCGACTGTTGTTTTGCTGCCTTGATTAGTTCTTTTACTTTTACTCTTTGTTGTTTATATTTTAGGTAGTTTTCTATCGTCTTCTCTTTCAGATATTTCCTTCACATATGTTTTTTCATTTTAAATTTTTTTTGCATCTCTTCGTTCCACCTGTTCGTTTGTTTTTTATGTTTATTTATTCTTATGGTTTCGCACGTTTCTTTTGCCGCTTTCAGTATTATATTTTTAATCCTTGCCCAAAGTACTTCTAAGTCTGTGTTCACAGCTAAGCTATTTAATTAATTTATAATTTCTTATTACCTCCTTTGACTTTTGTTTTTTGCTCTTTATGCCTCTTTCGTTTTTTCCTTCCAAGATACATATTTTTGCCATTACTAAGTAGTGGTCTGTATACATTTCTGGGCCTCGTCGCACTCTAGTATCTTTGACTGCTTTTTTATATCTTTGGTTTATTAGTATGTAATCTATGATTGATTTCTCATTTCTACTCCTTCCGTTGTATATTTATGTATTATGGGCGAAGAATGTGTTCGTAATTATGAGATTACTATTTAGACAGTAGTCGATAAGTCTTTTTCCATTATTATTACTCTTCCGTTAAAATCGCCCACAACTATGAATCTTGCTTTTCCATGTTCTGTTGCTTTTTCTAATATTTCCCAAAATGCTTCTTTCTGTTTTACTTCGTCATCTGCGTTAGGTCCATAGACTATTATTATGGTTGTACGTACTTGGTATTCAATTTCCATTTCAATCTTTAATATTCTTATTTCGTTATATGTTTGGTATATTTTTCTTTTACGACACACCTTACTCCTGCTTTCGCTCTTTGGTTCATTTCTACCCCGCTGTTTGTTTGCCATTTTTTATTATCTTTTCTCCTCTACCCTTCACTTTTGTTTCAGTTATTCCCAGGATGTCTATATCTGTTTTTTCAAACTCTTCTATTAATTCATCTTCTTTTCCCATAATGCTTCTAACGTTCCAAATTGCTATTATCCACAGTTTTTGTTTCTGTTTTTGCTCATTTTCTTGTATTTTTACTTTCTGTCCTTGTACATTACCATTATTTTTTTTATTGAATGTATTTCCTTTTCCTTCCAACAAGTTCTTTATGTTCTTTTTTGGTTTATTGTCTTTCGATTTCTGTCCATTTCGATACCTGTTCAGTTCCAAATTGCCATCCGTTGTTCCGTTATTTAGTTTTTTGGGCTTATCATCACTCTATCGATTTTTTCCAGATTATTTTCCCGTCTGTTCCATTTCCAAATTTGTCCGTCTATTATTAACTTCGAGTATCCTATCTTCACTTGTCTTCCACTTATCCTTTCTTCTATTGCTTTCTGTCTCTCTTTTTTATTGGACTTCCATATGTTTTTTGGAACTTTATACATTATAACTATTTAAATTTACTTCTTTCGATCCCTAGTGGTCCGTAAGCTACGATTAACGTATTTTGTCGTCAAAGTATTTCAGTTCGATCGAGTCCATCCAGTTATTTAAATTGTACACTACTCCTATTTTGTGTCTATTCCATTATTTGAACCATTATTATTGGTGGTACTTCGGTCAGCCGCCAATTTCGGATTCCTGTAAGTATTACAGCGTTTGAACAGATTGCAATATCATATTTATTTACATTACATTGTATCGGATGTTTCAACTTTTTACAACTACGTTCCTTCTACAATTTCTATCTTTTTGATGCAGTTCCAGAGTTATTTCAATATTTTCCTTTCTGTGCGTCTCTCCTTTTATCTGTATTTTTAGATTCACGTTTTCTTGCTTAACTCTTTCATTTGTTTTGAATAATATCAATTTTTAAACAACATATTGTTATTATTTATATATTAATCCATATTTATTGATTATATTTTTACAACAAACTTTTTTTGTATGATATACTATACGAAAATCATGCTTTTTCTATCGGGGTACCCGAGTGGCTCATACGTGTTGTTTTTTTCAAATGCAAAATTTTGTTAGTTAACATTTTAATTTTAATATGTTGAATGCAAATTTTGATAGGTAATCGGTCAAAGCATGGGGATACGAGAAGGTTTTGGCCAATCTTTTTTGGAAAAAAAATTATTTAACAAAACAAAGGCCGATGGGTACCCGGGTACCCGGGTGGCAACACAAGGGTTAAGCATGTTTATGCGGCCCGCCAAACATTTCTAAAATGCTTATAATTATTTTAAATTTTATATATTTTTTTCTAATGTTTATTATAAATAAAGTTTTGTAAATTATTAATGAGTGTTGCTTGTGCGGCCCGCCAAAAAAATTTAAAATTTTAATTGGCCCGTTGATTAAAAAGGTTGCTCACCCCTGATCTAGGTCCGTTACACATTGTTTGGAATTCTGAATTGACATGTGGTTGACAGCGGATTCTTAGTTGCCGGATCAGTAGGAGGATTTATATCTGCTAACAATTTTAATATATCTAAGAGACTACACGTTCTGGCATCCTTTGCTCTCAACATGGAGCATTTGAAGGTTTTCATTGACAGCGAAAGTATCGAAATTGACAGCAGCGTATTTAAGAAGTTTACAGTTCCAAGGATCGATTGATGTAGTCATTGATAATGCTGATGTACACGGCTTGATTGTAAAATATCAAAGATTCATTTCAAAGAGAAGACACTCTCTGGGCAAGACGGTAAAACCGCACACGATGTACACAAATCTCATTGATTACTTCCTAATGCAAAAGCATTCGAACAGACGACTTTTCGCTGTTAAATACACGTTACCGAAAATCAGCAACTTGCTATTTTCATTAAATCACGGACAGCCCAATGGCTCATCCGTTACCACGAATACTTTGGCATAAATGGACTAGTTTTTCAAGGCAGCCAATTGATTTAGTTACGGAGCCAACAATAAACGCAAACGATGGAAGAACATTAAACAGGAACTCATTTCACAAACACATCTTGTATATGAAAGTGTTTTTTTTTTGTAATATTTTTCAATTAACATTTCGTTTCCGGTGGACTATTAACTATGCTTTTAGAAGTGGGGTATGTCGTTCCTGCTCAATCAAGTGGGTCAAGCCTACCTTAAACGATTTAAATCCGACCCGAATAAAGAAACGTCTGGCCCAGGTTAGGGATTTGATCAATGGTATAAACCTTCGAATCAACCCATTCGATACGAGCCTTCAAACGGCTTTACTTTCTGGCGAGTGTGCCCCCCCGGGGGAAAGTTGTAGATTTTTAATATCGATTGAAAGAACTGGGTATGCAATGGGGAAGCAGTTCACTAAAAATTGCACTGATGCAAATAAATTTTCTAAAATACTGAATTTCGATATTACCGTTAAGTAACATAAAATTCAAATTGGCAACAAAATCACAGAAGTTAAAGTGCAAAAGGGCCTTTTTAGGAGACTTCTAGCGATTTCAATAGAAGAGAAAGTTGATATAGGCAAGGTATTAAAATAACTTTTTTATTCTGGTATAGTGTAGCGTCGAATACGCAAATTCGAAAATTGCTATGGATATGAATACACCAATTTCTTAACTTTAGTGACGTAATTGTGTCCTCATGAAATACATAAGGCAGTTTCAGTAAAGAGCTGGAGCGGAAACTAGATAATCATCCGGAACCAAATGTGATAAATATCACAGTCTATGACGGATTTGCGGTATTTCATTTCGTGAGGAAATCCCAGCGATTTCTGTGAATATTGCGCTCAAATATCATTAGTTTGCTCAAGTTCTGCCTCCAGAATCGATGTCATCTTCGATGAGTACAGACAGCCATCAATCAAGGCAACTAACCACGTCCTCCGAAACAGTTTTCGAATGATTTTACGGCAGGGGCAGGGGGAAGCCGATACGAAAATCGTTTACCGCCTATGCGGGCTTGAATCAAAGTCGAATGTCGTGATTAGACATTCCGACACCGATGTACAGGTTATCATGCTGGCGAATATGTGCAAATTGTCGAGCGAAGAATTCCACATCTGGATGGATTTCGGCACAGGTACGAACATAGTCACAGTCAAGGGGAGAAATCTATTGTTTTCCAAGCACAGTTGATTTAGGAACACTTCTTTTGCTTTGGAGAAATGCATGTATAAAATTATTGTAAATTGCCCCAAAGGGACGTGAACTTTTTGATGGGATATTAATGTTATTGACATTATTTACAAATTTACTAGTTCATATTGTTCAGTTAAATTTATGATAAATTGGGCAACAAAGTTTGTCGTTCCTTGTTGGGGCTTCATGCACTGGCTACGATTATAATCCTTGCTTTTATCTAAAAGAAAAAAAGACCACTGGAAATCCTGATACAACACGAAATATATCATGGCGCTTCTATAAAGATCTCTGAGGAGCGGAAGGGATTTCTCTGCAGGTATAATGTTTTTACTACTGATACCAAATCACAAGTAACCAAACATTTTTTTTTATATCTCTGCAGTCTGTATAGCCAGCGTAATACTAATGAGGTGAATGAAGTAAGATTTGCTCTCTTAATGAAATCTTACAGTATATGCCACATGGGCCAAAAATTCATGAAGCATATTACAAATGTCGGCGGCTCTCTATTTCCGCCGTGTAAGGCTGAGTTACGACAACAGTTGATGAGGGTATTATACATCAGCATGATCTGGTGCAATACTATTATCAAATATCCGTCAACTTTAAGCCTAGGCGATTGCGGATAGAAGTTAACGGATGAAAATAAGTAAGACTGTCCTTAGTTCGACGGCGACGCCATACCAGCAACCATCGGGGGGATTATCATAGGGTGGATATTGGACAGGAGAATGAGGAAAAGGAAGGTTTAAGACAATTTGGTTTTCCAACATGAGATTGTGTAATGACCTTGTCTGAAGTAGCAGTACCTCAATCTGACTTAATATCAATAAACAACAAATTGAAAAAAAATTATCATGTGGTGTGCTGAACAGTTGATGAACAGAATGAAACAATAGATATATTTATAGATACCGATGTGAAAAGTGACGAGGACGCCGACGAGAACGACATCGAAGAGGTGATTGAGGACGAGTTGGATTACGAGCCTGACAATGAAGAAAGTATTTCGGGAGATGAAATATTTGACTAAGAGAAGAATGAATAAAAAATAATCTTAAAATTATTGCATAATAAAAGATGAATACAAATTACCATTTTTGCAATGAGTAATTTAATTTAGGTTTTCTACCATTTGTGCCTTAACTATTTCAGGCACATTGGTACATAATTTGTACCACCAATATTATATGGTCAGGTGGGTGCATAGTGGTACATTATCAGTACCACCTTTTAAATGTGAGTTCACATATTGCACGACGATGCTAATGTTGTACCATTAGCATGGAAGCAAACCTTTAGGTCCTCTGAACCTGTAATAGATGGCCTGTGTGGTTCAATTTTGTAATTTTCGTTATAGTACTGTTTCAATGCTCAAATTTGCGTGCTTTTGAGGTCATCAACGAGTTCTTTACTTGTATTTGTGTTACATATCGAATTTGTTTATAATAATTGATTTTATTTAGGTAAGTGGTCCTTATTACAATCTATTTATTCTTCACATTTTTGTAATAATTTTCGAGATCTTTTTGAGTGTTCCTTATTTGTACCACCATGCAGCTACTTACATCTTATTTTTTTACTTTCGTAGAAATCATGGATGATTTACGCGTTGTTGGTGGTCTTAGAAAAGAAGAGAATTAATGCATGAATTGTATATTGGCATAGCTTCCGATCTTGAATCTGCTGCTGAATCAGATGACGATTCGGAAGCAGAAAATATTGGTTTAACCCCAAATTCTGAAATTGTTATTTCTGCTTCGAATTCGGATGGCGACAGTTCAACCAGCCATAATGCCAATTCAGCCAGTTGGTCGAAATCCTCCACAGTGGAGTAAGACCAATCAAGTGCAAGAACCACTTTCTTTTACAGAAAACTGTAACTTGTCAGATTTTGCACAACAGCTGCGTGCACCCACTCCTGGGGATATTTGCCTTATTTATTTCTGATGAGATTATACAGCATATAGTTTTCCAAACAAAATCAGCTGAAAACTGGCCTACATATATACCTACGACAGAAACTGAAATAAAGGCATTTATTGGACTGAATATAATGATGGGAATAAAGGTATTACCCAGCTACCGTGATCATTGGTCCTCAGCGCCAGATTTACACGATCCTTACATTAGCAAAGTCATGAATGTTAACAGGTTTGTATGGTTGCTCTCAAACATGCACCTGAACGACAATGTCAATTTGCCAAACCGTGACGCTACTACTTCTGACAAGTTTTTAAAGTTCGGCCGTTTCTTGAAATGGTGCAAAATAACTTTTTTAAATGTTATAACCTAACAGAGTATTCGTCTGCTGGTGAATCAATGATAAAGTTTAAGGGACGGAGCTCAATTAAGCAGTACTTACCAAAACAAAAGAAACCCTCAAAACAGGGTATAAGATCTGGGTACTTGGCGACCAATCTGCATACTGTTACAAGTTCCAAATATACACTGGCAAAATGAAAAATAATATTGAAAAATCTCTTGGGGCAAATGTTGTGAGGACACACAGTGAGGGGCTGGAATTTAAAAATCACAAACTCTACTTTGATAACTATTTTTCCAGTGTAAAGCTATTAGAGTTAAAGAATCTCAATATTTATGCTTGTGCGACTATAAAAAATCTGCAGTGGTCCGCACTGAACTTTCTTATACTACATTTTTCGAAAAAACTTTTCAAAGAAAAATTGTTTCAAATATCAATATCAAATAATTTTTTCGATAACGTGTACTGTTTTCGACATCTGAAAAAATGTGATGAGACTAAACCATCACTTCCGGTTGAGATATTGCTTTCAAAATAGGGCGTTTTCCTCCCTGCTGCATACGTATCTTAAGTTTAAAGTTTCATAACTCTACCTTTGATCGTTTGGGCGGTAGAGCGCGCACAGATACTCGCACAGGGTTCGAAAATATTCATTTTCATTCGTTGCAACAGTAAAGAGAAAAGACAAAACTGGCAAGAAAGACGATATCCCGCTTTAATGGATTACAACAAGCACATGAAAAGTGTTGACAAACTTGATCAGCTGAAGCAAGTATACGAGATTGATAGAAAAAGCATCGAATTTTATTTCACTTTCTCGATATCAGCATCGTCAATGCCTATCTTACATAAGAAAGTGGAACTGGTAAGTTTGTCATTAAAAGACTTCCGACGTGAAGTAGTAACAAGCCCTTTATCCTCCACAATAGTACGTCACAAAAAGAGATCAGCCCAGTACTCCAGTACAAGTGAAAAAACACAAGCCATACGCTCCGACAGAAATAAGGAAAACATTGGTTGCTCATCAGCCAGAACGATGCAGTCGACGACGTTGTGGGTACTATAGTACGAAATCCCTCTGTTCGCTCCCTCACCTACATATGTGGATTTAATTAAGATAATTTAGATCCGTGCAAACCGTGTAAATATTTATCACAATTATTTTTAAGTATGTAGAATAGGTTTATGTTAATCCGCACGACCCTGTCCAGGTATAGATGGTGCTGCCGATGCGGCCAGCTAACGGTCGGTTCGGTCATTTACATTTTATTACTTATTTTGCAAATTTAAAATCTAAAAACTCTTGTACGGTCACGTACAAGACGTCATGTATTCTTAAAACATTTGCGGTCCCAATTCCCGTTTTATAAGCCGCCATTTCACGATTGCCACACTTTCACAAAGGCGGTAGTAAATAACCAATTTGCGAATATTTGATTGTTATATGGCTCTCGGGATTTTAGATTAATCCTCTGAACCAAATGTTCCAAACTTCCCTTTCTTCCATCGCTTTAAATTCATTATTTACCAATCACGACGAGTTCTTCATCTTACATCAAAGTGGGGGCATTTCATTCCAACCAATTGCACAAAAGAACGTTAGTATTTAAGGAACGTTTTCACCCTTAGACAGACATTATCATATATCACAGTATAACATTACCACGACAACAGTAAAAGTAACAACATTATCACGACACCGGTCGAACAGTTCGTATCAAGAAAACAGTCTAACAGTCATCAGTGCCAAGTGTAATTGAGCAAAATTGTATATTGTCAATATTAATAATAAATAGTGTACATAGTTAAAAGAGTTTATTTGAACAAGCCTTCGAACGATTGAATAACTCCCAGACGGTAGCCACGCATGTTATTTGGCGTAACATACGTGAGCGAGAGACGTAATCGAAATACTCTTCGAATTTACAACTCGCCAAGAGTCGATTACAAGCAGTTCCTTGTCCACGTATCGCAAACAACCTCTGTATTATTAATAATAAATAAAAAAATCACAAAACTATACAGTATGTTATTTATACAACATTCAGAAGTTACTATCAAAATAGTACACAATTTAAAAAAATTTAATTACTGATGCATGTAGGGCAGATGCCTGAAAGAGTTAAAGACGTATCGTAACATCAGTTTTGCGTATATGGTACCGCTTTTGTACTTTACCTTTCACCAACTTTCGAAAAATCAAAACGCCATACTGTAAAAATTTCTTCCACGTTACTTTTGTCCCTCACCTCAACCGGATTGTGGCAAGCTACAGCCCCATCGTCACAGTACGGGATATATTTTTCAGGTAGAATCAATCATATCAAAATAAACTGAATACAATGATGCCGTGCTGTAATAAATAATTTTACGTCTTGTCCAATTGTATTTTAAAAACGTTTCGAAATAATCTGCAGTGGTCCGACGTGAACTTCTTTACGCTTAGTTATACTCCATTTTTTCCATAACTCGTACCGTTTTCGAGATAAGGAAAACGGTGATAAGAGTAAACAATTACTACCGGTTGAGATATTGTCTTCAAAATATTATTCAAATCTTAATTTTAAAGTTTCATAGCAGTAGCTGTTAAAATCTCAAACTTGAAAATTTTCATGGTGTACATAAAGTATAAGGAAGCAAAAACAGTCTTTCAAGTATGGCACTATTTTGGCATTTGACTAGAAGTATGGCTAATATATTAACGGTTACATCATAAACTTTAGAAAAATCTAAATGTAATACAGTAAAAAATCTTTTCAATCATTTTCAAAAAATCTGCCTCTTTACGGCAGTATGGCGACTATTTAGATCGGTCAAAACGGTATGGCGCGGGCGTGGCGATTATGAAAATAATTAGTTGAAACAAAAATGAGACTGTAAAAAATAGTTTACAAAAAGAAATTACCTGTTTCGATTACTATAGTGGGTTGTAAGCCGGCTTGTTTTCCATAAACTACAGGAAAACGCAAGACTATTTCTGTAAAAAAAAATCGTTAAAACCGTTCATTTATCCGAAAAGTTCGATACTTCGTCCTGCGATTACGCCCCGACGACCAGCAGTATGGCCAACATCCCTTCCACATACAATTCAAAATTCCAAAATATAACATTTTAAGATGAGCCAATATTTGAAGCCGTTTGAAATTAACATGTCTTGAAATTACCTTTCCTTCTACCTGAATGTAATTAAACTAATTGAACTCCCCAAATATTTACAAAACAAATACGCGGCGCGCGTTTTACGATTTGTTTGCGGTCGCGAAGTCTCAACAAACTTTTAATTGGAACAGACGTCCGAAATACCCATCTAAACAAACAATGGTCTATTTTCAGTGGCTAGTTATTAATGCGATTTAAAATTCATAGCATATTAAACGACCCACTGAACCAGGTGCCACGCTTTAATAACTTATGACATCACCGACGACATTTTTCGTTCGATTAGGCACTAATTTGTACCGATTTATTTCCTAAATCAAGGTCACATATATTAATATCACCGGCTATTTGTGGCGTTTAATCGTCATACGAAATAACGCACGTACTTTTGTAATGTATGTAATCTGTCGAACATCCAAGAACCGAACCGACGTGGTATAATTACAAGAACATTATTTGCTGAGAACCCGTAATTACTGCTGTAATTTTTGTTATTGTTTACTGTTATGCATGCCGAGTTATTTACTCAAAGGTGTTATTAAATCGCAGTTAGAAATAATTAAATGTGCTGTGGCGGTGGACAATTTTCAAAAAATATCATTAGGTAAGTAACTAAATATTCAAGAATTCTGCATTCGCCGTTTCACTCAAAATGTATATAAATACATTTGAATGAAAACCAGCAATCTTAAATAGAGCAACTTTTACAATGAACTGAAACAGTTTCCTACTCCACACTTTTGTCGAACATTTTTTTTAATCAAATAGTAAGACAAATGATCAAAATTAAATAATATACATATGAATTATAAATAACATGATTTACATAAATAAAATTTAAATACATGAATATTCGAGAAGTGAATAAAACAATGGATTTGAACAAAATGCAAATTTATTACATTTTTGCTTGTATTGTTATTCATGCACTGGCAGGTCAACGGGTCGAATCGTCTCCTCATTTAGCGATCTGATATATGCCACGCAATTACAGTTAAATAGAGGGTGCACTTTGCTTTACGACCAGGATCACGAAATAATTGTAGTAGAACTTGCGAAAATAAAATCCTAAGAATGAAAGAACTCAAATTAATAAAATAACAACAACGAAATAATTAAAATAAGTCACGATAAGTAGACGAGGACAGATTTGGTTTCGGGTAAAACAAACTGATATGAGAGATGAATTTTCACCATGTCACCACCATTTCAAACAAAAGCATCATTTAATAAAAAAATAAATGGATTTTTAACGAAACTTGGACAATCGCTACACACCACGAGGAATATTCCTCAAAACTAATAACTAATTGGTATCAAACAACGACGGAGCTAATAGCTCGTAGTTATCTAAAGTTATGTTATCTTAGTAATTAATAACCGAATAAAACCACGAAAGTACAAATCTTGATGACTTCACACTCTAAGAGCATACCATGCGGCAAATGCAGTCAGAGGAAAGTTGCATATATAGTTGCAAATGTAAACCCGTCGCGGTGTCGTAAAATCGACGTTTCTTCAAGGGGTTAGTGCTCGGATTTGTGTCCAGTTTGAAATTAATAAAAATTTTGTTTTGTTTATATTTGTTACTGTAGCAACTGTGACTGTGAATTTTTAACATCTGAAGACAACAGCTTATGTTTAAAATATAAACCCACGTTGGGCACCATAAAACAAATATAAATAAAATATTTTTTTTTATTAATTTTAAACTTGACACAAATCCGAGCACGAATCACAGGTGTCCAGCCAACAGTGAAGAAATTAAACGAATCGAATGAAATAAAAATATCGAAAAATTAAAAAGAAACCTCCTCATATAATTACCCAACTCAACCCAAGCCAATAGTATGTGATTACACCATAAAAGTTAACCTAACTGTTGTAACGATTTTTATGCATTTATTCCAACACGATTCTCTTGAATTATATTTACAGTCGCCTACTTTTGCCGTCGGAACTTTTTTTTTGAATTCACTGGATTCTTGTCTCTAATTTTCGAGTACATTTGAAATGTTTGTCTTCCTCATGGGGCCAACCCAACCCAACCCAATCGTTTGTAATTACACCAAAAAAGTTACTCTTAATCTGATGGGGATTTTTTTTTTAATTATTCCAATGGGGAAGAAATTAAACAAATCGATGGAAATACAAATAATGAAAAATAAAAAACTTCCTCATAAAGTTAACGCAAACCAACCTAATCGTCTGCAATTGCGATTTTATGCAATTATTCCAACACGGTCTTCTTGAATCATATTCACAGTCACTTCACTTCAGATTTACTACTTTGGATCGACCGTTGAAACTTGTTGAATTGCAGAGAATGATTTTCGAAATCACTAGGTGTGTATTCTTGTCTTTAATTTTCGAGTACATTGACAAGTTTGTTCTCTGCATCAAGTCAACCCAACCCAACAAAACAAATGTTAATCTTACTGTGATGAGGATTTTTATGAAATTATTCCAACACGGTCTTCTTGAATTTCCTTGTGATTTTATTCAAATACACCTATTTGAGATTTACTGCCATGGATTGGCTCTTTTGCCGTAGGAACTTGAAAATACAAAGAATGATATTCGAGATCACTAAGCGTGTCTCTAATTTTTGACTACATGTTCCTCATGAAGTCAACCCAACCCAACCAATCGTGGGTAATTGCACCACAAAACTTAATTGGTGCAAATGCATGTAAAGATAAGGAAACAAATTCCAACAAACATTGAAATTAACCAAATTGAATGAACAAACGTAACTTAAAAATCCGCGGTGGTCCGCACTGAACTTTCTTATACTGTTGTACTACATTTTTCAAAAAAACTTTTCAAATGGAAGTTGTTTAAACTATCAATATCTATAATTTATGTCAGAATATTTTTTCCCGTAACGTGTACCGTTTTTGAGATATGGAAAAAGGTGATAAGAGTAAACCATCACTTCCGGTTGAGAGATTGCGTTCAAAATAGGACGTTTTCCTCCTTGCTATATACAAATGATAAGTTTAAAGTTTCAGAGCTCTAGCTTTGATCGTTTGGGCCGTAGAGCGCGCACAGACACACAGACAGACACCCAGACACACCGACGTCATTCCGTAAATAGTCAGAAACGATTGAGGGGACCTCAATACGTGTATATTCGTTGAAATCTCGAGTTCGAAAATGTTCATGATTCCTATACTTACTTATACATAATGTATAAGAAAGTAAAAATTAGCTCACTTAGTGAACGATCAGAATGAAAATGTTATAAATAAAATGGCCAAATGAGACAAAAAAGTGAAAATAAAAATAACAAATAATGAAATGAAAAAGGAACAAACTGAAATTAACAAAATTGGGAAAAATTTTATTATGAAACACCAAAAAAAAAAAAAAAAACAACGAAAGCAAGAAAATAAACGTAATTAACAAAAAGCATAAAATAAATTGAAAAATGACTTAAATGAAACAGAAAACTACAGCTACGAAACAACAATATGAAACGAACGAAAAATTGAAATTTCAAGTAAATATAAACAAATCGAATTAAAGAAATAATGAGGAAATGAATTAACGAAAAACTACACGTCAATGATAAGATTTAAAATAAAAAACAAAGGAATTCAAAAAATCAAAATGAACGAAAGATAAAATACAACAATTAAATGTTAAACGTTAAAAACAATTACTTTGCGATCCTGTTCGTTGGGTGTGTGTGTGTGTTTAAAAAATATATTTTGAAAAGTTCTTTCGAAAGATGGAGTATAAGTATAACTATAAGAAAGTTCAGTGCAGACCACTGCAGATTTTTGTGCAATAACAAACTACTATAATTGTAAAGCACCTTTCAATCGACTCCGAAATTCCTGTAAATTTGCAACTTCCATTATATTATACTCGCAGCAATGATCTGCGCAGTCATCGATCCACTTCTGTTATAAACGTACCTTTTGTACATTTAGAGTGCTGAGAGGTAGAAAATAAGCGAGAAAGTGAGCATTGTCATTTCATGGAAGGTTACCTATAACTATTAGCGGAAACTTGATGAAGCTATGCGCATATCCTGTTTCCTTATTTGAATCAGTGACAATGATTCGAAAGTCTAACAAGAATAGCTCTTCACCGTCCCAAAAAACGTCACTGTATTTGTGATTGTGTGATTGTGTGTGAATGTTATGAAGGATCCCCATCATTATTGGCTTTAAACAAGGTACCCCACCCAACTACAAAAATATCTAAAAATCAAAAAATATATAAAACTTTAATTAATGCAGCAATAATTATTGCATATCAATTTTCCTCTTCAAACCAAACTTCTAGAGCCATAACTTGGGTAGCAGAAAATGGTCACGTCATCTGGTGCTCAACCGCAGCCAATGCTACACTCGACATCGCGTACAGCATTTGCTATATTAACTCAACCTTGTCAACGGTAAAAAATTAACATGCCAAAACTGACAGAAAACGACACTTAGACCTCTCAGCATCTCAGCATCATGAAAAACAAGCCGTCACCTCATAAGAAAATCTAATTTCTGCATGTGCGACAAAACTATTTTAAGCCATCAACTGACGAATTTTGATGTTAAATAACTTTCGTTAAGAAAAACATGTACAATTTATTAAACTAAAATGCTTCTTGATTCACAGTCTTAAGCGTTATTAAAATTCCTAACAACTCGTTCTTCATCTATCGCTTCTACTTCGCAACGGAATATCACGAGAACGTTAAATTATCCCCCGGAAGGTTTTCCATGATTGAATCGATTTGTGTGACGTGTCGCACCATCTTGCTGGAACTACATATTTTGCAACATTTACTCCCTGTCTTTCCAGGTGCTGTGGTACAAAACGTTATACCATGTATCGTTCCGCATTAACGGTAACTGATTTCAAGGAAGGGATTTCAAAAAAGTAAGGTCCAATTATGCCAAAAGGTCCAATTATGCCAAAAGTTCCAAGTCCACAACATACATTAGATGAATGCAATGGTAATTCGTGCATCCCACGATGCTGCTGCAATGATCAGTAATGCATGTTTTGTTAACAAAACCAGGTGGATGTGTGCTTTATCGGACATCAGGAGATTATTAGTAAACTTTTATAGGAAAGTACAACAGACACGCTGTTTGTCTTGGGGAAACATTTTATGAACTATTTGTTTTTTGTATGGATGGAATTTTAAAGCGTGCTCTATCCGCTGTATATTTATTCAGCGTGGTAATCGCTGAAGGGCTGCTTTCGGTATTTTCAGGAGTATTCACTGTCCTTGGGTGGCTCGTACTTGATATTCACCAAATATCTTTAAACCTACTCACCCAGTTCAAGTTGTATTGGGGTTAGGAATACAACCACGTCAAAGATGTTTCGAAAAGTACGCCTAGTTGGTTTCAAGAAAAAAACACAGTTTTAGAACGGACTTCTCTCGTCCAAGTATTCATTGTTTGGCGGGGTTTTTATTATACCTGTCAGAAATCGACCGGAACAATTTTGGAACGTGGTCTTTACCGATGAGAAGATTTGCTAGTCCGGACATGCTGGTCGCATACCTGCAAATTGTCGGTGCGATTCACGGTTAATGTCCTAAAAAAATGTAATGGTCTGTTGATCAAGTTTTCCCAGGCAAATATTTTATATTCCAAGAGGAGAACCGCCATATTCACAAGGCCAGGGCCATTATCGGCCACAATTGGTTTGTGGCAAATAATATTGAACTGTTAGCATGGTCTGCGGGTGCGATGCTTTGATTTGAACCTGATGTATGGGATATTTCCATTGAAAAACGTGTATAAAAGAAGCATTCGACCTCAGAATCAAAATGAATTGTGGGCGGCCAACAGTTGATAGGAATTAAGTCTTGATCAAAACCATTGCCGAAATTTCATTTTATCCATGTCCAGAAGGACACCAAACTTGATCAGAATTTTGTTTATATTATTTGTATTCGCTTTTTATTTTGTTAGTAATGTGTTTGTAATGCATTTTTATTATTGCCAGAAGGGCAGGCGGGGTTTAGGGAGGGCAGGGGAACAAGCGTTATTATACACATATTAAACTACTTAGCAGAGAGGGAAAGGACAATGAAAAGAAGGAAGATGTATGTGATGTTCATGGACCTGAAAGCAGCTTTCAACAGGGTGGGTAGGAAGATAGTGGGAATATCAGAAGGGTTAAGGAAGAAGACGGAAGAACTGTACGAGGAAACATGCTGCGAGGTGAGAATAGACAGTAGGACAACGGGAAAGTTCAAAACTACAAGAGGACTGAGGCAGGGGTGCCCATTGAGCCCGAAATTATAATATATATACATACATCGGAGATGGAAGAGGTAGTAGGGAGAGGACAAGAAGGGGGTATAAGGATAGGGAAAAGGAGGATATGGATGTTAGCATTCGCTGATGACATAGCAGTATTGGCAGAGGTGGAGGAAGGGTTAACGGGAGCAGGGAGAAGGTTAGGGAAATATCTAGAGAAAAGGAAGATGAAAATAAACAAAGATTATGGTATTCAGAAAAGGTGGGGGGAAAGAAAGCGGGTGAAGATGAGTTGGAAAGGGGAAGAGATCGAGGAAGTAGATGTGTGGATGTATTTAGGAACAGCACGGACGAATAATTGGAGCTAACACATGAAATATGTAGGACAGAAAGCTACAAGAGTGGAAGAAAGGATAGTAAGGAAGTTGTGAAGTAAAAGAAACGTAAAATTTGGTGAAAGAGTGAAAATGCGGGAGGTATGTGTGTGAAGCAAAGTAATGTACGGGGATAAAGTGTGGGGTGTGAAGGATGAGAGAATGTTGGAGAAAAGATGGCAGGGGGAATTGAAAAAGACATTACAAATAGAAAGACCAGAGTACGAGGTATTGCAGGAGACAGGACAGGAAAATATGGCAATAGAGGCTGACAGAAGGGTAGTTAGATATGAACTAGGGAAGTGGATGGAGGGGGAGGAGAGATTGGGGAAGATGGTGTTAAGGGAGATGGTGAAAACAGAAAAACAGAACTATCAAAATGGGAGGGGCATAGGAAGAACCTTTACGAAAAAGCAGGGTTATCGTGGCAGAAAGCACTAAGGTTAAGTGCAGGAGGGAAGGAGATGGAGATATCTTGCAAAGGTGGAAACAGGTACAAGCCCAAGGAAGAGAAGGGAGAATGAGGAAGGCACGTATAATATAAAGAAATCGGAGATGGAATAAAGAGTGACAACGAGATTTAGGTGCGGAAGTGAGGAGAGAAGCAACAAATTGGATGAACGAGGAGTATAGAAGGTGTAAGTTCTGTGACGGGGGGAAAGATGAGTGGAAGCATTGGATAGAGGATTGTGGGGAGATAGAATGGAGTAAGAAGGAAAAAATAAAGGGAAACTGGAAAAAGATTTTGGATAAGACAGGAGGTTGATTGGAGATAATGAAGAAAATAAAGAGATTGAGGGAGGAAAAAAGAGAAAAGGACCGGAGAGGAGAGACACAGGGGGCGGAAGGGAAGAGGCACATGAAATTGTAAAGAATGCCAATAAAGTTTTTCTTTAACAATTATTTTTACCTGTCAAATTTTCGTTTCTACAAGATACAAAAAATACAAAAATCATATTGCTTGATTGACGTCAATTCATTTTCAATAAATTATATTTAAAATAATTTTTCAAATTGATATTAAAGGGAATGTAATTAAAAAGTTTCATTTCTCTAAAGTCATTACAATGAAAACACAAATTAGGCACACCTTCGTTTTATTTTACATCTAAGAAAAAACAATAGTTTATTGTGCAATGAGCAAAATATGATGACTATCTCAAGACAACGAATCACCTGTAAATAATGATGAATGCGTATTAATAAAATAATTGCTTATTAGTGATGATATATCATGGTATCATTCAGAAAAAAATTACACATTTTTCATAATTATGAATGTATTGTTAAAACAATAACTACAACACGCTTATTTCGTCATTTTCGGCATGTGCGACAATGTGATATATGCATGTAACTATTTCGTGCACTTAAGGGGGACTTACACCTAGTAGGAAACGTATGAAACGTTTTTCATGTTATTGTACATCAATTGAACATCACAAATGATTTTTTGTAAATGTTAATGTTGACTGCCAAGACCTGGAGATGGCTTTGACAGCGCCTCTGTCGAAAGTGAAGGGTCAAACGCTGTGCACGATAACTAGTTTTGTTCGTTCTTATGTCAGAAAGGTTCTGATCGTTCACTTAATCAAAATTTACGAGTTTTCGCGAAATGGCGAACATTTTTCCAAAAAAATCATATTTTTACTACGTTTTCTGTCCTATTCGAAGCTATCAAAAATCAGCAAAACGAAATTATCCAAAAATAAACGATCGGAACCTAGGTAAGTGTTTCCTGTGAATTAAAAAAAAAATCATCGCCATACGTTCAATTGTTGTCCCGCAATCGTGTACACCAGTTTGAAAAATGTAACTTTTGGGAAAACGCGTTTGAAGTCGAGATGTTCGCAACGTAAAGAACCGTTCAAAACTGAGGGACTCGGAGAATCCTTCCTTCAAAACAATCATGGACAAGACAATCGTTGACAAGAGAACATCGGCTAAGCTGAAAAAACATCGACAGCAACGTGTGCAATCAAAAATAGCGCTAGGACAATCTCAAGGGCGCGCGGTCATGTTAGACGAGCTATAGCTTTCGAACTAGAGAGTAATCTGAAAAACCCTTTCACAGGCTCATTTCTGAGACCCTTTAGACTAGAATAATAAAAAATTAAAAAAATCAATTTTTTGAAGTCCCCCTTAACAACGATTGAAATAAGGCAATTGACAAATGTTGCATTAAATTGTTGTAGGTAAATTGCAATTGAGTTCTTACTTCAGTTGTTTTCAATGGCGACGGACTACTTGAATATCTGGAGCCTAATATACCCAGGGCTCCAAAAGTTATTGCGAAAACAAAAATGATTGCAGTGACGAAAGTTATCAAGTTGTTCATTACGGCAATGAATAACTTGACACTGACATTTTAAATCTGTCACTTTTTACGACTTTTGTGTTCGCCACAACTATTAAAATAATAAACTGGATGCCGTTTGCAAGGACGTCAATCATATTTTTAACACGCATAAATCATACCCAACTGTGATTCATCGCTTAAACAATCTTAAACAATAGAATTTCATTCGCAAGTAATTGTCGTTGGAAAATTGGCCAAGGATTATTTTTAACGCACCGCAAGTTTAGATTGACATTGCATTTGGCCCGCGGATGTTAAAATGCGCTCGACCTAAACATTGCACGTAATTTTCATTACACGCGCGTCAAAATCGCCGCACGAAAATTCCATCTACGACGCGAGGTCAAAAATTCGCCGGGGTTAAAATTCGACGCTCACTTTCATTATATTCCGAAAATACCTTCGAAAGTCGCATCGATTCAGCTATTTTCGGCACCCGGCTTCGAATTAGGTATCGATTTGCTTACGAGATGGAAAGGGCGTTCGCAAGGCCTGTTGGCAAGAGATTTGATGTGAAATGTTGAATTAACGTCACAACTCGAAAGGCGAAACGAACGCGCGTTCGTATGCAACTACAGCGCGAAATTTTCGACGAAATTTAAAATTTCGACTTCTGCATGTACGCTACCCGTTTTGCAACACAATCAATGGTCGTTATAAATGTCACCTATTTAAATGCCAATAATGTTAAAATGCCTATAAGGCTCCGCTATCTAGGTATGTGACTTGACTTATAGTCATGTGATTCAACGCCTACAAATAGGTTAAATCTCGGATCTAACCTTTTTTATCTCATTTGTTTTCCGGAATTAATCAATGAAAATTTGCGTAATCGCAAGCTAGCTTTGACTTCGATGCATTTTAGGAATCGAAACAAAAGAACTGACCCAGTAAGATTTAGTGGGCGGGGACCCCAGCCTAGTGGCGCTGAGGGACAATCGCGATGGACTTCACCTGATAACCGAAAAAAAACAGGTGCACAACATCAAGGGCTCGACTGGAATAATCGCGGTGCAGTGAACTACATGTTGGGCCGTCGTACGTTTTTAGGACGGCTAGTAAATTTACGGTAAATTCTAATCAGCTTAGAGGGAGTCGACGGGCAAATGGACGATCGATCATGACAGGCCGCGTGAAGTTTTGCATAGAGCACCAGATTCGACACTGACAATCGAATGACAGCCGTGCGGGGCGCTCAATAGGCGCTCCACCGCAGCCATGTTGAACGCGAGTTTTCGGGCCAAGTAGGCGCGCGCTAATGCGACGTCATTCGAGAAACGGGACTGAGGTGCAACTTACTGCTAATTTTCACACCTCCTAGGGGTGGATTGTGCGGTTGTTTGTTGCCCTCGGCGAAGGACGTGGTCCTAGGACGTCCACCACTCATGTCTTTTAGGTTACAGTGTTAATCCAACTTCAGTTATCTTCATAGATCTATTACATTTCTTGCTCAGGCACCCTTCTCACTAACTTCCGACCGATGGCTCACTCTGTCCTCCTTTTACAACACCTCTTGCGCACTTTAAACGGACATTTGGCCACATATACGATCCGACCGACTATCACACCACTCGGACGCACTCTCGGTTAACACCTGCACTTCATACCGGACGGTGTTGCAGTACTTTAGACCATTTTTAACACGCAACGGGCTTCACCTCACCATTAATTTTCGGATGCTCAGACATTGACCCAATCGGCCAATATCGGAACTAAATCGGGCGACGACCGCGCCGGTAAATACCATCTACTACTACAACGACCAACCTAAACTCCCAGGCGCTTACACCGGCGACATCTATGACATTCAAATTTCAACAACGAGAAATGTTCACATAATTATCTTATCCTAACAAATAAAAGTTATGACACAGGTTTTGTCATTTGATTTTTTATTTCCTATAAGTTTATTTAATTTCATTTTTGATCTGCTTGGTTTTCGTTTTTTTTGTTAATTAATGTAATTTTCAAATATTGTGCTTTTCCTTATTTGATTTTAGTTTATTATTGTACGTTTTCAGTGGTTTCATGAGATATTAGATTTGATCTAACGTGAGAGCAACGGAATTATGTTCTAGAGTTGGCCCTGGAAGATGGAGATAGACATACCATGAATGTGTAATTTTAATCCAATAAAATAGTTCATTTAAACTGTCACTTTTTGAAGTATTGCAAAACAGTTTTTAATGAAATTTTAACACCATTTGTGAACATGTTGCACGACGACGAAGTACAGCAAGGTTATTTCCAGCAAGATAGCGCACGTGCACACACGACTTTTGAAAACATTAGTTGTCTGAGGTAATTCTTTGGTTATCGCATCATTAGTTCAAATACAGAGACAATTTGGCCTCCGAGGTCATGTGATATCACCCCTGTGACATTTTCTTATGGCCACATTTGAAAAACACTATTTTCTCCTGTTGATGACCTAGGCGATCTACAAGAACGAATTACTAACGCAATTGAAGAAATTAATAACACTCCCTTGGATATTTCATAATGTTGTTGATTCCGTTAAAAGAAGAGTTACATTGTGTATAGATGTCAGTGGTGGCCATATAACTAATCTTATTTGATAATTACTATTGGTTGTCATGATTAAATTGTATTATTTAAAATTTCCAACATAACCTACATTTTTACAGCTTTGCCTGCAGTTTGATTTAATTTAAATTTAAGTTACCGGGAAAAGGGTTGGTACACCTGTTAGTAACGGAGAGTAGTTCTATTACTCAAAATCAATCTAAGACATACGCGAAAACTTCCAAAGCCGTCCCTGAATCACAATTCCGTTGCTCACACGTTACTTTTGCTTTCATTCGTGTCATTTGCAAACAAGGAAGGTCACTAGGTGATAGAGGATGACCTAAATATGAATTCGGTGTACTTAAGTGCTGTGGACTTTTCTTGTCGCTTTATTTGCTTTGTCATGTTTATCGCTTTCCCGGAAACTGACAAAGGAAACAACAGACTATTTTTCGATTATCTCCATTGCCCAGTTTCAATACCGAACTCGATTTCAAGTTTGTAACTTCCCTTGTTAGCTTCAAAATTTATTAGTTTCGTTTTAGGTCACTCAATTCATTTTCTCTTGTTGCTTTTTAAGTTGTTGAATTTTATTATCTATTTAAGAACAATAATGTCACTTTTTGATCACAAGACATACATTACACGCATTACATTACACTTACATAAATACGAATTTTAAAGTTTCTAATTTAATGATGTCTATTTGGATAAATGTTACTTGTAGCAATTAAAAAAAATCACATTCCAGTTTCTTGTTCCAATTGTTTTACTGAACACAGCCATTGATGTTCGGCTACCTGTGGATAGGTGGCAGGTATGATTTAACAAGAAATGCATTGCATTAAAATTTACCTGATTTGGGAATTTATTCCCAATGTATGTATTTTAATACATTTTCTACAGACGTGAAAACATTTTGACATTTTTACATTGATATTAGTGTGAAAAATGTCACATTGGAGTTGTTCCTTGACAACGTGCGCAAACTTGTATTTCGCGTACAAGGGCGAAAAGTAGCATTTCGCGCACGGTGAACACCAACTGTTTGTACGCATTTTCATATTGTGGTTTTGATTTTTCGGGTAATAGGTTAGCAATTACATTATTAGCCACTTAATAGTAATATCAAACGGTATATCTTCTTCGATTTCCGTCATTTAAAAATAGGGTTTTCTAAAAATGACGCCGACCAAACTTGTTTAGGAAAAGATATCTGACAAATGTCAATATTTGTAAAATTTTGTTTCCCTAGTAACAAAGAAACTAAATACGATAGAATAAATCTTTGTTGGAATTTCATTATGATTTTACCTAATTATTTTCGTTATTTCAGTCTGTAGAAAAAATATTGTATGCAACTCGTGCGCGAAATTTCTTTGTGCTGTACCTTTGTGCGCACCAAAGTATAATTTCGCGCACTAGTCTCGCGCAATGTAAACTCTACTTTTAGAATAATACGTTAGTAAGGGGTGATCAACAGAGAAATTATTGTGAGTAGCCAATCCAAGAAAGTGTTTCGGATAGATTTTGCTAATGTGATAGATATCAAAATAAAAAGATGTTAATACACCTTGCAAAAGTCCTTGATATTGTTGCACTAGAACATTATTTTTAGTTTTACGCCATTTCGACAAAAATAACGATTTGTGTCCCCCGTTTGCGATTTTGTAAAAATCCTCAAGTTGACATTTGACGCAGTTTATATATTTGAAAATGTATGGATTTTCATATCTCAGTACTCTTTCAATAGTTTCAATTGTTGCGATAGTAGCGGATAGGCAACTTATTGCAATAGTAGCCTACCGCTACTATTGCAACAAGGGGGACATTGATCCCCCACATTATCATACTTTTCAGAGCTAGTCTAGCATGGAATTATATACCATCTATTTGACCGGAGGTGAGGGTGGTGTACATACCAAAGGTGGGAGAAGCAGACCCACACCCAAAATCCTTCAGGCCCATTATTCATTCTGAAGACCTTAGAAAAGGTGGTTGATGCATATACGGAGGGAAGTACTGGTGACTGATCCCCTGAATGTCCATCAGTATGCCTATCAAAAGGGCAAATCAACAGATCTGGCGCTGACCAACCTTGTCAGGAAGATAACCCAATCCCTAGAATGCAAAGGGATTGCTGTGGCTGCCTTTCTTGATATAGAAGGAGCGTTCAACGCAGCAGTACCTGTATCCCTCTGTAAAGCTGTTGTAGCGAGAGGGGTTGCGCCTATTGTGGCTGACTGGATAGGCTATGATCAAGGCTAGAACAATGACCACATCATTGTGTGGAGAAAAGATTAGATTCCCCCTTACTGTGGACTCTTCTGGTGGACAACCTACTAGCCATTTTCAGCAGTTTAGAGGTCGACATACTGGCCTTTGCTGATGATATTGTTATTCTAGTAATAGGCAGTGATGAAGAAATGATACCATTGGTATCATTTAGAGGTGACACTAGATAGAAAGCTCTGGAAGCTCTGGAAGCAACTGGAACTCCCATATGGAAAATATGATACACAAGGCTAAACAGGCACTTTGGATGTGCTGTAGACTAATTTACTGAAGTACTTTTCTAAATTTGGCAAATATCGAGTGTGGAAAAGGGTTTTGTATTTTACACATTTATATATTTATAAGTTAATTTTTTTCATAAATTCCAAAGTTGTCTTTAAGATGTTTAATGACTTCTGCGATAATTTTCTCAGCCTTAATTAGTGCATTGATATTTGTAACAGAGCACAGCAGTTTTAAGCTTTTTAACTTATATATGCAGCTCTAAAGTGACAACTTTAAACTAGCAAGACTTTAGACCTACCGTTAAGCGCCATTTAGGGAAGATGTTTACCACCTATTTTGCAAACTACTTTTTCAATAACTAATAGTGGCTTTCAAGTTATTGCATTTCTCACCATCAAACACACATTCTTGATAACTATGTGTTTGTAATGACAATTGTCACAGTTGGCGTAACAGCAGGTGCTCAATCATTAAATATCCAGTAAGATCATTTTAGTAGTGTCCATCCAGTAACTATGTTGTATCATATAGTTGGCAGTCACCGATTAAGGGGAGATCTTGCTTTAGGAGGCTTTAAAAAAGCGTTTTTGGGGGATTTTTTTAGACAAAAAAAATGAGCAAGTCTAGCGAACTTTATTGCATATATGAACATAAAAAAAAAAATTGAGAGAAAAATATTTAAATGCATTCTATTTTTATGCACATTTGTGCAACACCTTGCAGTGTAGTCTACAATCGGTGGGAAAGATGAAGCTGAATTTTTGTCTGAAACAAAAAAAAAACAAAGAAACAAATAGCGACTTGAGTCATGAGGAGTAGAATGATGACCATTCTACTCCTCATGACTCAAGTCGCTGTTACAGTTGTGGTCCCGCGCTAATAGGGTCCCAGTTCCGGAGCAGCCAACGAAGAAGAGAAAGTAAAAGTCAACGCTGTCACGGTTGTGGTCCCGCGCAAAAAGGGTCCCAGTTCCGGAGCAGCTAAGAATAGTGAGTTCTGGTGCCACGCCTAAAGGAACCAGCGCCACAGAAAATTTGAGATTTCGAGCTATCCGGAAACCTACCAAAAACAAGGGAAAATCGGGTCAGTCGCTTCCAAAATCATTAATTATTATTAATGTTGGCTATCTGCATTGTATAGATCTGGTATTCGGCATAACTCTTCTTAAGGATATTAATAATTCGATTAATTTTGCAATTTCTGTCCGTTTTTTATTTTAACAACAATATGGCAGAAACAATTAAAGGATTGCGCAAAGCTAGAGGAATCATAAAAAGTAAATTGACCTTTTATGTAAAATATGTTTCCGATTTGCAAACCACACCGTTGATTAATACTGACGATATCACGCAACTAAAATTACGCACTAATGCGATGGAAGCTTGCATGGTAGAGTTTAATAAGATTCAAAACCAAATATTAACTTTATCAGATGATTCAGAAGAAGTTGATATCTATGAAGAAACTGAAGGTTTTGAAAATTCATATTTTTCGATTGTTGCGATAGGTCAATCTATCATCGAAAATTATAATAAAGGGCGAAATACGGTCAATATAAATACACCGGTTTTTGAGAATTCTGAACAAAATACGCCCTCGAGTTCTCCTTATTCCTCACAGTCTCGTGTAAAACTTCCCACAATCGAATTACCAAGATTTAATGGTAATTATGAGGAATGGCTAGAATTCAAGAGCAAATTTGAATCCATGATACATGACAATGACACGCTCAACAATATTCAAAAATTTCACTATCTGAAATCGTCATTGTCAGGTACAGCATCTCAAATTATTATGCCCATTGAATTCAATTCGAACAATTATGAATCTGCTTGGCAAACTTTATTGCGTAGATTTCATAAATCTAATGTTTTGGTACATCATCACATTAAGGGTTTACACGCCATCGGTAATGTCAATGCAGATTCTCCATTTCAAATTAGAAGTCTTTTAGATAATGCTAACAGACATTTGCATTGTTTAAAAGCTCTAAATGAGCCAGTTGAATCTTGGGATACTCTGCTAATATATATATTTTCGTCAAAACTTGATAAGGCCCTTTTACAAGAGTACGAAAATGAAAAGGGAAAAAATAATTCTGCAGATCTTGAATTCTTCTTTGCCTTCCTTGAAAGTAGAGCAGAATTTTTAGTGGCGATGGCTTCTCGTAACAAAAAAGCATGTATATCACAGAAGCATTCCTTTGTCACTAAATTTAATTATAATTGTCTCTATTACAAAAAACCTCATTCGATTTTTAAATGCAATGAATTTAAGAAGTTGAGTGTGACCAATCGCCGGGAAAAAATTGAGGCATTAAATTTATGTTTGAATTGTTTTGGTAAAAACCATTCCGCAGTGAAATGTTTTCGAAGAGGTTGTCATAAATGCAATGAGAAGCATAATAATCTCTTGCATCCAGAACACTCGCCAGCATCAACACCACCAGCAGATTCTTGTACAAAGGTCTCTAATTGTAATACTTGTACAAAGGAAGTTTTACTTGCAACTGCTGATGTTGTGATAATGACGTCAGATAACACGAAACATTTTGCTCGTGCACTTCTTGACTGCGGCTCACAAGCCAATTTTATTTCTGAAGATTTATGTAGTTTGCTGCATTTACCAAAACAAAATTCAAACATGGCGATCACAGGTATTTGCAATATGAAATTTAAAATAGATAAAATCTGCTGCTTTAAAATTTATTCAGCATCTCTTGATTATAATCAATACATTTCTTGTCTGGTTTCTAAAACTGGTAATTTGCCTATTAATTCGATAGATTTGCAGGCACTAAATTTGCCTAAAGATATTGTTCTTGCTGATTCAGAGTTTCATGTGTCAAAAAAGATTGATTTGTTGCTTGGTGCAGCAATTTTTTGGAATATTCTGCTATCAGATGTAATATCGGTTGACTCTAGTATGTTGCAATTGAGAGACACAAAATTAGGATGGATAATTTCTGGTCTTCTTTCATATCCTGATGTGACACCGACTCTTTGTAATTTCGCTAATATTGATGTACAAGACCAAATTGAAAAATTTTTGAAGTTGGAAGAGATCAATACAAAATATTTCATATCGGTCGAAGATGGTATTTGCGAAGAGATCTTTAAGGAGTCGGTGACATGTGCGGATGATGGAAGATTTATTGTCAAGATGCCGTTATCAAATTCTGTGACTGAATTATCTGATACAAAAAATATTGCACTGAAGCGGCTACAAGCGATTGAGCGTAAATTTAGCTCCAATAAAGCATTTAAACAAAAGTATGTCGAGTTTTTAGACGAATATATTCGGCCAGGTCATATGTCTGAGTTGCATTCTGAAGAGGTTCCCAGGTATATTTTACCACATCATGGAATATTGCGTGAGGGAAGTTTAACGACAAAGCTCCGTGTTATTTTTGACGGTTCCGCCAGAGATAGTACGGGGTTGTCTTTAAACGCCATTCAATACTCGGGTGAAACTCTGCAAGAGGATCTTTTTTCCTTAATTCTACGCTTTAGAGAACATAAGGTCGTAATAAATGCTGACATTGAGAAAATGTACAGACAAATCTGGATTTCTAAAGAACAGAGATCCTTGCAAACTATACTCTGGAGGAGTTCTCCAGAAGAAAAACTAAAATACTATGTCCTTAACATTCTTGGCTATACGGTGTCTAAAAAGAGTTGGGATGTTTACATAAAAATTGTCATCCTGTAGCAGCTAATGCGATTTTGCATGATTTTTATGTTGATGATCTATTAACTGGGGCCAAAAATGAAACAGATGCGTATGCCCTTGCAACTTCTATTTCACAGGCTTTAAGGTCGGCAGGGTTCAACTTAAGAAAATGGGCCTCAAATTCAAGGGAAAATAAACAAAATTGTCAAGCCAGTCTCATGATAATATCTTGCTGGGAGATAAATCTCAAACAAAGACATTAGGAATATCATGGGCAACTGATTCTGACAATTTGCAATTTAAAATCAATGTCATTTTGGACAGAAAAATAACTAACGTAGTATACTGTCGGGCATTGCAAGAATCTACGATCCTTTAGGAATTCTTTCTCCAATCGTTATTACAGTAAAAATCTTGATGCAACAACTTTGGCAGTATAAATTAGGTTAGGATGAGCCCATTCCAGAAATCATTTCTTCGCATTGGGAAAAATTTATGAATGAATTGCCAGGTGTGAATGATAATATAAGGACTTTAGAATTACACAGATTTGCTGACGCATCTTCAAGAGCGTTTGGATGTTGCTTTTTTATTAGAGCAGTGTCATACTATGGAGAGGTCACCATCAATTTACTTTGTTCAAAAAACATAGTAGCTCCGTTAAAAACAGTATCCATTCCGCGTTTGGAATTATCAGCTGCCCTATTATTGGCGGAATTGTATTTATGAATTAAAACTTCAATGAGGCTTGACTTTGATCAAATATATTTGTGGTCTGATTCAACAATTACTTTGCATTGGATAAATACTTCTCCCAGCACATTGAAAACATTTGTCGCAAATCGTGTTGCAAAAATTCTCGAGGAATAGCGCCATCTGAATTAAAAAAGAATCAATTGTAGTGGTCTGGACCAGTGTGGTTAATATCTGATAGACAATTTTGGCCCATGTCAGCATTGGAGTTTTTAGATGCTCCTTCTGAAGTAAAGACAATGCCAACAGTTAATCTTACTACTCCTGCCGCTTCAATTTTTACTTTGTTTTCTAAGTTTTCTTCGTATGTCAAAACCATACGATGTATGGCATATATACTAAGATTCATACACAATTGCAGGACCAATGTTTCAGAAAGAGTGTAATTTATTGCCATAGCATTGGAATGAAAGTGAAGTTCTATTGATAAAGTTGTATCAAGAAGAAACCTTGTCAGTTGAATTAGAGCAAGTAAAAACAGGGGGGAAAATATGTAAAACCCTTCTGAAATTGAATCCTTTTGTAGATAGTGATGGAGTGTTAAGAGTTGGAGGTCGATTAAATTCGAGTATGTATCCTTACGCAAAGCGTCATCCCGCTCTTATTACTTCCAAACATACATTTGCAAAATTGATTTTTGAATTTTACCACAGAACATTTTTCCATTTAGCTCCGAACGCTTTACTATCTTTCACTCGTGAAAAGTTTTGGATAGTAGGTGGTCGCAATCTTGCTCGTGCAACGGTTAGAAACTGTGTGACATGTTTTACGGTCCACCCTACACCTTCTTCACCTATCACGGCTGGACTGCCTGAGCAACGTATCGAATATTCTTTGCCGTTTATGGTAGTTGGAATTGATTATTCAGGTCCAATCATTACACGTGACAGAAGAGGTAGAGGTTGCAAATATTTTAAAACGTATTTTGCACTATTTGTTTGCTTTTCCACTAAATCTGTCCATATAGAAGCAGTCACTAGCCTTAGCACTGAATGTTTTCTATTAGCCTTAAAGAGATTTATTTCACGACGAGGCTGCCCACAGCACATTTATTCTGATAATGGTCGGAATTTTGTGGGAGCGCATCGAGAATTGGCTAAGTTAACCTCGTTATTGCAAAGTAGACAAGACGAAATTGTGAACTATTTGAGTACATTTGGAATAACTTGGCATTTTATTCCGCCTTCTGCACCCCATTTTGGTGGTTTGTGGGAGAGCGGGATTAAAAGTGTTAAGTATCATTTGAGAAGGGTTATGATGAATACCAAGTTTACCTTTGAAGAATTATGTACAGTTTTATCTCAGATTGAAGCTATTTTAATTTCAAGGCCTTTGTGTCCATTGTCTACCGATCCTAATGATTATGAAGCACTGACCCCTTCTCACTTCCTGTTAGGTAGGCGGATGGATAGAATTCCAGAAGAACAGATTCCTGCAAAAAGCTACACTCTCAACTTCAAATCCATTCAACATCTTCAACAAAACTTTTGGACGAGATGGCGAAAGGAGTATTTGAGCGAGTTGCAGACTCGGGACTGCGGGAGAAGTTTGTTAGGTTGATAAAAATAATAAATACTGTCAGTCACGTTTTATGTGAACTAAAAATAAAACCATTGAAATATTTTGTACGACGTCATTCATTCACCTTCGGTCCACAGATTTTCAAGCTGTAAACAGTACACTTGCAATCACGTTCACCAGTTTAGAAAAATCGTAAAAACGAAAACTCGAGAAAACGCGCTCTAAAGTTTACGATCAGAAAAAATGTTACTTTTCGATTACTTACAGTAATAATACGCTAATCAGCTATTCCTGTGCCATAAAGTAGACCTTCAACTTCCTCAAAAAACTTATTTTGATGCAGTTGCTCGAAACTACGGGCCATGCGAGCTTCCTTGCCGGAAAAAGATGTATGCTGGTTTTCCCTCTCTTTGTGCGTCGAGGTTATTCGCAAACATCTTCCATAGCTGATTTTAAAATGTAGCAGCTGCATGGTACTCAAAACTGCAGAAAATCCTTCGTTAAACATTCCTGCAGCCATGTTCATAGCAATTTCAAGGATTTTTTGGCCAGACTTCAGATGTTTCGGGCTCATGCGCCAGACACAGTTGAAAGATTCGTTGGAATTGTAGATTGGACGAATATGTTTCTCCACATTTTCGTCAATCAATTGAGCAGGATGCTTGAAAGACGCAAGAGAATTTGCTTCAGTTTTGCGCCATTCACATCAGCTTTCGGCGCCTGCCGGAAAATTCTCATGGTGAGGGGATTTATCACTCAAACAATAATGATCCATTATAGCTTTTTTCATATCAATTAATATTTCTTCTGATTATCAAATCATAAGAGATTGTTAACTTTTTAATGATGCTCTCCGTCAACTGCTATTTATCCCTGAGCTTCCCTTCCTTCCTTTTATTTTGGAGTCGAGTACCCATACGCTTTTGAACATTCCCCACTTAATATCAGGGTAATCGTCACTATATGGATTCATTTTGATAATATCAGCAAAAGTTTTCGATTCGCCATCACAGATGTATAATTCGTATACTTTATTCCGAATTTTCAACAGATCTTAAAAACATTTCCACGATTGAATCCACCTCCATCTTCCCTGCTGACCGTTGTGTTTTGAGGAGTATAATTTTTTATGATCTTCATACCATTTCTCGAATTGGTCATTGTCTAATGTGTTTTTATTTAGAGCACATGAATGACAGTTCGCAGTTTTAATGATAAGGTCGACTACTTTGACGGGGTAATATGCAATCAGAGTTGTGAAAGTGAAAGTGAAACCACGTTTTTTTCCACGATCCATCGCCGGAAACTTTCAAAAAATTTACAGTCCGCCCATCTTTTACATTTTTTTCTTGCTCTTCTTTGACGGCTTTTCCACAGACGCTTTCAAACATTGATTTCGACGCTGAGTATAACTGCTGCACAATTTGATCATATGCTGATTTCACCAAACCTTGACATATGAGCCCACAAAACATCGGCTCAGGCCTTCTCGTCCAACGCCAAGAAGCCTTATCACAAACACAATTCGTCTATTTATTTCGTAACCGGTGTTTATTAATGGTCCTGAATTGATTTCTCGTTGAGCACACATACATGATAGGACAACTTTGAAACCAAGCCTCGATGCCTGCTATCTGCAAATGTTATGTTTTGCTTACAAGATCTGCATATAACGATGTCAGAAATTGCAAGAAACACTGTCAGAAATTCAATTATTTGGTAACAGTGACCTGCATGTACAATTATAAGGCGCAGAGCAAAACTAACCGTTGACGCCAGAAGAACGTAAACAGAGAAGGAATATCTCGTTACAATCTGTACTATAGCTTCACATGGCACTCTTACGAATTCAAAATATTATTGTTTCGAGCGACCGTTTGAACTTTTTTGACTACACAGTTTGGAGTTATTCGATTGAGGGGAGGGCCGCGCACTTCATCTGTCTGACTATATTTGCTCGACACCTCACTGCGTTTAGTGCTGTATCTTTGAAAATATTGCGAATTAGCCTCTATAACTTTTTATACATATTCCTAGATATATTAGGAATAGATTTGAGCAATAAAGATTTTTTGAGCCTTCTAAAGCAGGATCCCCCCTTATAGAGTCACGGCGATTAGATTGACCAACGCAAGACAAATATTTTAGGGTACAAAATAAAAAATATTATCAAAAATCTAGTTTTTGATCGCGATCAACTTCAATATTCTAGCTAAACCAATAGAAAACTCTTCAAACACAAGACTATAAAGTACGTGTATGATGGACTGACTTGCAAAACATATTAGAAATGGTTTTATTTCTACAAAAGATACAATGAATTGAATGACAAAATATGGAATAAGCACATTGAAAGTGGACCATTAATGTACAATTTTATCCCATTTATTTACTATCATGAAATATTCGATTCATCCTTTTCAGCTCCAAACATTCATTCATGTGCTTCAAATTCAAATTGTATAAGTTTGCATAATATTTTGGGTGAATCTTGCACAACAAACTGTCCAGTAGTTAATGTTAGAAAGACTAATAAAAGTCAGTACAATAAATAAAAAATGTATCTTTTGTGTCTACACGTTTTATGTCTTTCATTATCATCAGTCGTTTATCGAAGTTTCAGATTGAACGCATTTTATTTACATTGAATGGTTTTATATCTTAAAATAAAAGGCTTTTGATGTGCACCATAAAACAAAGGTATTATTAATTCATCATTTTTTAAATGTTCATCTTTAAGCTTGGAACACCAAGTAGGATCAGATGCTTATAGCTGGTTATGCCACTGGGTAAATAAAACACATCATTGTACTTTCACACATTTATTCAGAAGAATGGACATGAAACAATAGAATGACAATTGACAAAAGACAAGCAACCATGTGGATAGCACAGGAAGGCACCTAAGAAGGCATAGGTAAAACCTAAGTAAAAACGATGGGAAACATTTTTCAAAAAATCAGGACCATTTGAATAGCGATCACTGGAACTTTTTCATCGCATGTAAAATACAAAATACAAAAATAAAACAACTTATTTAATAAAACGTGAATAGAATATAGAGTAAAGGAGATAATATAAAATATAATAATAAATAGGAAATAATGTTAACTTTGGCTACAATTTATTAACGATTTTAGAGCTCTGAGAGCAAACAGAAATATATTACTCAAATAGATTAATAATAATAATAGTTGACAAAATATATTAAGATTAAAAGAACGAAAACTACAAAAAATAGTTCTTACACATAAAAAAATAATAGTTGGATAGGTACAACTTTTTATGTTATAGAATATAATATAAAAATAACTAGAGTTGCGGAAACTATGATGGGCGCAAATAGAAACGTTTCAATTATATTCAATTGATTATTAATAGTAACAAATATAACCCCCTAATTTTACATCGACGTAATGAACATATTATTTTCTATATGATCAAATTTTTTAATTTTAGTTACATTACATGCTGATAGTAGACAATTTTATTCGCTCACAATAAGAAGCATTTTTAAAATAGGTTGGAATTACTAAATGGGTTTATCGCAACTAAAAACATCACCACGTTTTAATCATAATTAAAATTTTTGTGTCAGTACCATTTATAGATCAAATCAAATACAGTAGAACTTTGTTGTCGTATAATAGCAAAAAAATATTTGGTTATAACGCTTGATTATATTTACTATTTTAAAATGATTTATAATTTGCTGTTTACATGGAATCACATTGTTACATTAAGTTCTACATCTACATAAATGTAACAAATTCGATCTAATTGGATGGTTAACTATTTATTCTTATAATTTGCACACAAAATAATGTTAGTAGAAATTACACTATTTTCCACATATGAACAAAATTAATGTAAAGTCCGTTGCTTTGTAGCTAATTTCTATTTTTATTGTTCATGTGTCCATGCCCATGTGAGTAGGAGGGTTTCTTAAACAAAAACATTGGTTGAAATAACTTATAGGGCATCTGGAAATGATCGTTTACCAATTCAATATCAACTGCAATAAAAGACACTAATTTTCTTTTATTTATTTCATGTGCTACCTGTTACAAATTATAAATGTCATCAGCATTAATAATCACTGACGTGTAGAAAATACATGACACTAATCATTGGGCCATACTCCAAATAATATGAATTACTTGCGCAATGTTATTTATATACACAAGCACATTGCCCCTGACAGTATTGTAATATAAAATTGATTACAGACAGATTTACACTTGGGATCATAAAATATACTAATGTGCCCTAATAAATATATTCAAAGCCAAGCTAAAGATGTATTGCAATTTTATATGCGAAAAATATATTGTTTTGCACAACAAACTTCAATTAATTGTAAAAGTTCTACTGTATTATCCTTTAATATTTTTTCATTAAAATCCATATAAAATTACATTTCACTAAGTTTTGGATATGTGATACATTTCATCTCATCAGAGGTGAAAGGTTGGATGTCATATTTAGTAATTGGTGTATGAGAAACAAATAATAGTATTGTTTGTCGGATATTGAAATTTTGAAAAAGTAGCCCATCCGACATTTAACCCCTGTGTCAGGAATATTAGTAACAAAACTGTGGACAGAAGGATTTAGTCAAATAAGAACACCCTACCTGTAAGTTTTGCGGTAGATACTTAAAAACGCGAAAAGTTACATACTTTAGTTTTGTATTTTTTAAAAATTGTTTGCTTTTATTGCTTCTTTTGTATCAAATATAATTTAGCTAAAGAAAGTACACTTTAAGGTCAATTCGTGTACATTTTAAAAATGTCGTAAAATTTAAATCGGTTGGTTAGTAAAGTCCTAAAAATGTATCCTTTATATATTAAAATACAGTATAAAAATTTCTCTACATTTTTTTTCGTTACTTTTCACATTCAAGTTACTTTCTAAGGACAATGGTGGGGAATGATATTTAATTCTTAACTATAAACAAAAATTAAAAGGTTATATTAGTAACAATTTCATAGTTAAACATTAAAAAGTGGTTGCCGAATGCATAAAACCAAAATAATTGCGTCCTGTGTTTCTCAGAATGTTCAATTTTCCAAGTCATTTTCTGAAAAATCTACTTGCGCCGAGATATACGTAAATTAAAAATATTTTTTACGACACTGACTACTACGAACTATAAAAGCTCACACCATTTACACCAGGCAGCTATCGTCTATGTTTATAAATATGATTTATTTTTTTGTGTTAAATATATAATAATCTATATCTTCTATACAACATTATTTTAGTAAAACTAATATAATACAAATGTTCCCTTTCGCGTGTGTGTTGGTTTTTGAGTGTTTGCAATATGTACTTATATACGTATCAAATTGATTATATATGGTTTTTGAAAGACCCAAGTAAACAAATCTGTTTGATTTCTGTTTTTTTTTCAATGCATTTCACTGACTCCGAGAGAACTGGCCCTAAAATTTAATTTTCTTTAGAATAGGTTTCGAAAGTTTACAATATCTTACAAATTGTGTAATAAAAAAATTAACATCTGAAAACTTAAAAAAGCATCTTTCAACATTGATCTATACATCGTAAACGGAATGCACGCGACGCCGTCGCCAAAAATTAATGTAAACAGATTAGTTTTTAGGTGGTAAAACAAACTTTCACTTAAAATCGCGTCGTGTGCGCTTCGTTTATGCATTCCTCAAAACAAATCAACATGTAACAATATATAAATTAATAAAATTTAGAATAAAAATAATTAACTCGGATTTTTCACTATCCTTTTTTGCCGAAAGTCGTAGACTCTTCGACAGAAGAATACCATTTCAGGCGATGTGGCTACGGACGTTGGGGGTTGGCGATTAGTACGGGGATACGGTTCTGTCGCTGGTATGCATGGACCTGTATCCTCCAATCCCTCATCCAGTCTACGCAAATTTTTGCGATATCTGTAAAACAAATAGGAAATTAAATATTATCTTACTTATTTATGTCAAAACTGCATAAGCATTAAAATAAAAAAAAAATAATGCAGAATATCTTTTCAATTGGTGACGTTTTACTAGCGTCTTTATTGATGTTACTTTTATTTTATTCCAAATTTCGTTGTTATAGTGTTTCGTATTATTCTTTTTTATTTTGTATTCATTTCGTGTTCCATTCGTTTCTTTACATCTTTTATTTATAAACTTGATGGTTTTGGCTTAACTTTTTACCTGGCTGTGCACACCCCTCCATTTATAGGAGCTTGATTTCTAACCTCAAACGTTTTGTTTGTGAGGGTGTCTGGGGAACAAACCAAAGCAATCGATCATCTTTTTCATGCCTGAAAAGTCCTGATTTGGTGTCCCAAGAAATAATTTGGCGAGTATTTAACGAACCATTGAACCATCGAAAAACAAATAAAATGGTTTTGGGACAGTTTTAAGATTAAACCAATCGTACGTTTATGACAACGAAGCCTAATTGAAAAACTTACCGACAATATTCATTAAACGTCAGTACGAAACATTTATCTTCGACACAGGCAACGCTGTTTGAATCTTTATGCCTGGACGCAAACACTTCGTCTGGTTGATCAGAAGGCAGCCTCCCTTGTTCTGTGTGTTCGGGTCGATAGTACCACAGCAAAGACATCATCATTTCACCTGCGCATATATCAATCAATAGATATCTCAGCGTAAAGTTTGTATTTAAATTACGGCATTATATTTCTAATTGCAATAATTAAATATTTATGTAAGAAAAATTATTCGTTCAATCAATTCTGTTAGCGTGATCCAATAATAAAAACATTTGGTGATAAGGCAACAAGTGATTAACGAAAGATATTGCGACCAAACAAGGAGAAAGCATCTGAAAGTTGAGATAAAGTGAAATGAGATTGAAAGATTTAATGAATCAAATGTGAAGTAAGTATGGTTAGGAATATGTACGAAGAAAAGATATAACAACATGGGTATGGGCATCCAGATTGATGATATCATTTTGGTATAGAATATGTAAAACGTAATAAAAAGGTAATAAAAACGCCCAATCAGAGAAAATATCTATAATGAAACAGAATTGTTGTGGTGTAAAATGAAAAGGGAGGGTAGAGTCAGCGCCAAAGAATAACAGAGATGAGGTCAAAGAACACAAGAAAAAATGCAATGAAGCAGCAATTCAGTTGTCAAATAAAGGTTGTAATCAAGTTTTTCGAAACATGGTGAGTATACCAAGCTATTCAAATTCAGAGAAACTAGATTTACATTCAGAAGACTTGCATTGCATTGAACGTACTTATTATAATAATTAAATAATAAAAACATATAGGTTGTGATTCTTACCATCGTCTGGATTTTCCCACAACGAAGCTATTTTGGCAACGAACGGCAAATCATTTTTTCGGGCCCCCGCCTTCAGTAAGACACAATCTCCTGGTTCTATTGCATCCCCTTCTTGGTGCCTCATGGCTGGATAACATTTCCTTAGCATGGTTGCTTCGTCGCTCTAAAAAATAGGTTACTATTACAAATGGCATAAACAAGGATTAAATGGTATGAAAAAATCATTCAACTGCTATATGGAACCAATGCAATACGTAGATGAGATAGATAAAATACAAAACTATACGATGTAATCGCCAAAGTCCGCCCTCATTCTTAATGTCGTTCCCCACAATACCTCTGTCTACAGGTCTATAGGTCCGAAGACGAAGATTATTATATAGACAGGGGACAATAATATTTTCTCATATTCTCATATATATATATATATACAAACAAAAATATACAAAAACGTATTAGGAACAATAGTAAACAACTGTATAATATGCAATAATATATATATATATATATATATATATACAAACAAAAATATACAAAAACGTATTAGGAACAATAGTAAACAACTGTATAATATGCAATAATCTTACAAAACTAACAGAAACATGAACTACTAAATTATGCCCGGTTGCACCGAACTTTTTAAGCAGTACTTAACCTAAAGCAGTACTTAAATCACGTATTTTCGTTGCACCGCTCGTTATGTTATTCTTAACTATTATAAGAGATTCTTAAATGTAAGCCCTCGAAAATTGATGCTTAAGCAGTGCTTAGCACACCGATCATGCCCAATATACTCGTACGTATGTGACAGCGTTTACGTTGCGTTTATAACCTGCAAATTTGTTTAGCTCGTTTGTTTTTAGTTTGCATTAAAAAATGGACATCCAAGTTAATGATATATTTGAAGACGATTTGGATGTATTGGAGGTTATAGATTTCGATTTTCCTGGTCTAAATTATACGAGATGCAACTATTTTGACGAGATGGACGAATTTAATTTTTACAGGCGTTTCCGCCTGACAAAACCAACTTGTTTGAGAGTTTCGGGTGTGTTTCCATTTTTTAACGCAAACCAAAAACAAACGAGCTAAACAAATTTGCAGGTTATAAACGCAACGTAAACGCTGTCACATACGTACAGTCGGGAATTTAGAAACGAAACGATAACGCCAAGGTGCAGGCAACCGGCGTTGCAAAGAGCCCATTATAATGTAGCCGAATCGTACCGTGATATGTAGGCGTGGGGTGTGATAGTAAATTCGAAATGTTCGATATAACAGACCTTCGCTCGCATCCGAGACGTAATTATGAATGTGTAGTTTTTGTAGGAGGTTTTTCTTTCAAATTTGCATATATATTTTTCTTAACGTGTATGAATGTCCGATCGTTACGTTATAAGGTTTAAGCATTTTATTTAAATTTTCCGATAGATTTGTGATATATGATTCTCTAAATAGTATTCAACACGGGGCGAACGACGAAGACAGGAACGAGAGGGAAAAGGACAACCTACATTCTGTCGTTCGTTTGAGCGGTGCAGATCTTGTTATCGTCATATTTATCGAGGATGAAACAAATTAGTTTTGTAATTTGGCTTATATAACTTTAAAGGATTAATCGAGTTGGGTCTGAAAATTAATTTTAACCTGTAGCGTGTAACGTCTACATGTATAATCGAATTTGTGTTTGTTTATAAATTTAGAGCAGTCGGCGCTCGCGCGCGGTCTGCCATCACAACTAGGGTTCAAACCCTACCTACGGGGGATTTTTACATTCGACAAACGCCCGAAATTTTGAATTTCCCGCCACATCGGACCACTTCCGATATACGATATTCTAAGATTTATTTATTAATATGGAATTTTTACATTATTATTACTTATTTATTGTATTGTTATTAAGGTTATTGTCGTATTTATTGTGTTTGAAGGTTTTATTTAATAAAGGTGTAGGGTAATAATTTGTAATTGTAGTAGGTAATGGGACGGTTTGGCCTGGGAACCAAATCCTGGCTCCTGATTGGTCGAGCCGGCTTGGCGGGGAATTCAAAATTCCGGACGTGGTCCGATGTGTCGGGAAATTAAAAATTTCGGAAGTGGTCCGATGTGGGGAAATTCAAAATTCCGGGCGTTTGTCGAATGTAAAAATCGTCGGTAGGTAGGATTTGAACCCTAGTTGTGATGACAGACCGCGCGCGAGCGCTGACTGCTTTAATGATCGAGCCACCACGGCATTGTTGAAGTAAAGCGTCGTGTGTATATTGATATGAAGCAATTTTTGAAAAACGACTTTCCATTTGAGGTAACTGTTTTATGCTTTTTTTGAATTGTATTGTAGCGAACTAAATATTGGTCGAATACCCTAATACCAAGGTTTTCCCTAGTTTTCACAGTAAATACTGGGGTATGTAGAAAAACGGCCTTGTCACCGCAATAGGTTTTATTTAATGGCATTTGTCATATTAATGTTCATTGCTTGAAAAGGGTATACGAAACACTTTCTTGCAAGAAACCGTGTTGCAATAAACGTTAATATCACTAAAAGTGTTTCATTTGCCGACTTACTCCTCACGATACAAGACAAGTGCAATTATAAACATATCTACAAGTAGCAATTTTTTTATTTTTAATTTCGTAAAATTCCATATTAATAAATAAAATCTTAGAATATGGTATTTCGGAAGTGGTCCGATGTGGCGGGAAATTCAAAATACCGGGCGTTTGTCGAATGTAAAAATCGTCCGTACGTAGGATTTGAACCCTAGCTGTGATGGCAGACCGCGCGCGAGCGCCGACTGCTCTAAATTTATAAACAAACACAAATTCGATTATTCATGTAGACGTTACACGCTACAGGTTAAAATTAATTTTCAGACCCAACTCGATTAATCCTTTAAAGTTATATAAGCGAAATTACAAAACTAATTTGTTTCATCCTCGATAAATATGACGTTAACAAGATCTGCACCGCTCAAACGAACGACAGAATGTAGGTTGTCCTATTCCCTCTCGTTCCTGTCTTCGTCGTTCGCCCCGTGTTGAATACTATTTAGAGAATCATATATCACAAATCTATCGCCCCCACGCCTACATATCTCGGTACGATTCGGCTACATTATAATGGGCTCTTTGCAACGCCGGTTGCCTGCACCTTGGCGTTATCGTTCCGTTTCTAAATTCCCCGACTGTACGAGTATATTGCGCATGATCGGTGTTCTAGCACTGCTTAAGCATGGATTTTCGAGGGCTTACATTTAAGCATCTCTTATAATAGTTAAGAATAACTTAACGAGCGGTGCAACGAAAATGATTTAAGTACTGCTTTATGTTAAGCACTGCTTAAAAAGTTCGGTGCAACCGGGCATAAGTAATCTAGAATTAAGACGCGGAACATGAAAGTTAATTAAACATAGCATATAGCAAATAATTACAAGAAATAATGATATTAACTGTTCTAAATAAAAATACGCTATGTGCAATAACCCGTCGCATATATAAGGATTGAGTGAAAAATGCTAATTGCAGTGCATTCTGGTCATAACCACGATGAGGATAAAAGGCATGGGTTTTAAAATATATTTTTTTAAGAACTTGACGGAATAAATGGGGAACCAAACCACGGAACCATATTCAAGAACACTGCGAACATATGAAAAATACAAAACTTTTGATTGTATCTATGTTCCAAAGTCACGGCTCTTTCTAGTGATTTGCATTCTTTTTCGCAAATGGCATTGATATGAGCAATAAATGACAGTTTGACATCAAAAATAACTCTTTAAAATGTATTTACATTTTCAAGAGGATCCCGCAAATGTTATAATTAAAATCAATTGTGGAAAAATTACGGCAAAACGACAGATGCTTACATTTTTGAATATTAAATGATAAACCGTTGTTATAACACGATACAGATAACGCATCTGTATCGTGTACACATTGTGTTTCTGTTAAAAAGGCAGAGCAAACAGTAGATCAGCACATCGATAAGATTTTAGGTAGAAAGTCAGTAGGCAGTGACACTGACACTGGCACATACCTAATTTAGAAAATATTGTAGGCGAATGTTGCTTAAATATTCTATATAGTAACTAAGATGGAGATTAAAACCATAGCTTTACAATTATCTCAAAATAATTTAAAATATTTCCTCACGCTAAACAAGTATGGGATAAAATAGCTTCAATTCTTTTTACAGCGTCAGCCACAGTTGTCATTTAAAAAGCCTTAAACTCTGTCAAGTAGTAGGGCAGAAGGGTTGACGCGCGAAAATTTGAAGTAGGTTTTCGTCATTTTGAAACCACAATCACAAAAAGGATATAATGTAGATGGAACTGGTTTAACACCATCCAATACAAAATGGAAATAATCAATCAAGGGAAGACAGACAAACAAACAAATTGTCTTCTATATAACGTGGGGCTTTCGTTTCTGTTGTAACATGTCGGAATAGTACAAAATTGGTTCCGAAAACTCATGGTTTTCTCCAGAAAAAAAAACAAGGATGAGCTTCTAAGCAGTACGTCGTTTGGAACCACTAATCTGGCTAGATTTAAAATTAGATATTAGTTTCATGTTTCCTATTTTTTCCAAGAAATTGTTAGTTGGCTGGAAACCCACACAGCCTGGTTTGTAAAGACTGGTTGTGCCGTAACTTGTTAGAGAGTGGGAGACACCGCCATATTGCACGTCATTCGGAGTACACACAATACAATAGACTGTCATTTTTTACGTGTATCTGCTTGTCTTTTTAAATTGTTTGTCAGTGTTCTTTTAGAGATTGTTAGATTGTTTAAAACATTCTTAAATTTTCTGCTTTTAATTAATGAGTTTAAATGTCAGTGTTGTTGTTAACAAAGACAAGTAATTACAACCACAATGATCAGTTCCTTTGGTTATCTGTTTCTTTGATATTAGCAAGAGTCGAAAAGACCAAAATGAGTAATAGATGTAATAGGTAATCATATTCCTCTTAATTAATATAATGGTTCTCAATATTTATATGCCTGGAACTGGATGCAGTGTTGCTATTTGCAAGAGCAATATGATAAAAGCAAAAATAGCGGGAGAAAAAAATAATGTTTTTTAATTTTCCTAATAATGCAAAGATAAGAAACAAATGGATAGGTGCTGTCATAGAAACGATAAATGGAACCCAAGTACGACTGGTAGAAACTTTAAATCAGGAGCTTATGACTTTGAAGCCAAAGTGAAAGACCAAGTTTTTGCCAATTTGCCGAAGAATAAATCAAAAACTAGACGCACCACCGAAGCTTTACGTTAATATATTTTAGTAAACGATGTTATCTAAATCTAAGTATTTTGGAAGATTTAGTCAGAATAATGGGTACTGCAGGACATAAATAAACAAATCAACAGTCTTATCTTTTGATGAGGTAAAAGTATCATCAGTTTATGATTATGAGTATGATCAAAAAGAAGATGAGATAATGGGGCCTCACTCGTTATTATCGCTCGTAGATTATTTGATAATTGGAAACAACCAGTTTATCTTGGTTTTGACAAAAATATGACCAGTACATTACTGCAAAGTATTATCACAAAACTAAGCACTGTTAACTATAATGTAGTGGCATGTGTTTCAGATTGTGGAGTGGGAAATCAAGGCCTTTGGAAAGAATTAAATATAGACAGTAGTACCACGTACATTTTACATTCGGTGGTAAAGGCAAACATTTACTTTTTTGCTGGTGCCCCACCTGTTGAAACTGATACGGAATTGATTTTTGGATAGAGATTTTGAACTTGAAGATCGGAGTATTATCAACAAGGAACCTGCACCTCTAGTCACTTGTGCCAATACAAAAATTAGCTCCTGTCATAAATTATCCATCATACATTTAACGTGTGAGAAAGCGGAACGCCAAAATGTGGCTTTAACAGCCAAACTCTGCTCCAATACAACAGCCACGCCGTTACGAGTTTATATGCCAGGACCTGAGAAACAGTTGGCTACAAATGTGTCAAAATTTTTCCAACTATCAAATCATTGGTTTGATGTGATGAATTCTTATATTCCATTTCCCAAAGTGCAAAGCAAAAATCCATATGGCAAAGATTTGGAAATTCAAAATAAAATTTTAGATGAAATGATAGATACAATGAGCACGATGCACTGTATTTCTAAAACATGAAAAAATTAAAGTTTTTTAGAAGTATTTCAAAAAGGGGTGATAATGTCATGTTGTTCACTCCAAAGTCTATACATTAATTTGAAAGAAAAATACAATATACCCTATGTATTAACGCACCGGCTGAATCAAGATTGCCTTGAAAATATCTTTTCACAGGTTGGTACTTATTACTTTAAATTATGTTTACATTTTTTAATATTATTATTTTTAGCTGAGAACTCGAGGAGGAGTTGTCGCCAAAGCATTTCGGCAAGCAAAATATGGTGAATTGACCGTCATGGAACCAGAAAAACTAGAGGAGGAAATCTCTGATGTTGCCAGTAATACAAGCTACAATAGGTCTGCTTCAGCTTCAATGACAACTGTTACAGAAAAAGGTGGGTTGTTGTGTGTGGCAGGATACCTGGCTAAGAGGCATAAAATCGACTTAGGAACTAGGACAGAAAACATCGATACCGCTTTGACAGTTCATTCATACAGCATCGCCTCGTGGATCCAAAGTGTGTCATATGGTGGGCTTAAACAGCCTTCACAAAAATGGCTACATAATGTTTATATAATGGAGAAACGCTTTAGAAAACTCCATGAAGATAATTACAACATTGGACCAAACATTATTCGAAACCGACAAAGAATATTTATGAGGATTAAATATGTAAATTCTCAAAGAAAGGGAAAAGTATGTAAAAGATAAAGTGGTGAACCATCACGAAAATTAGCCAAGAAGATGAGGAAGACTTACTTTGTATAACCTTCCCATTGCTAAATAATGCTATTAGTATACACAATTTTCAAATTACATTTCTACAAAACCTATTATGTGTTTTAATTTTTGTACTTTTTTTAACGATATTTTCGTAAAAGATTATTATCGAGTTTTTGTTTTTATAACTTCAAATTTTTAAGCAAATTGATGCAAATAAATGATTGTAATCATTTTATTTTACCAATATAATTTATTCATTTTCAGCGTGAATCATAATGACGAATTTGCATTATGTGTTTCACATCTTCCATGCATGTGATACGTGCCCCATCTGTATATATGATTGTTTAAATGAGTACTCTGGATGACGTTTTCGCGCCGCGTTCTATCATTGGCCAAAAGTTACGATGCAACCAATCTTTACAAATCATGCCTACACAGATCGCATTGTCATCCATTATCAAAAAGGAGCATTGTGCACCATTAATGGCTTCAATAGCAAGACAAGAATCGTTCTCTGTGGCGAAACATTTAATTCGATTAATTCGACAAATATGTTCGTATGCACATAGTTGAAAACAGTGATTTTAGTGATGCTCAAGTTATTCTTCCTTTTGATATACATACAGTTCCTCACGACGAACTACATATACATCCGTTTCAGTAATGCAGGTAAATGAATCTCCGCATAAAAATAAGATACTTGAAAAAAAGACAGCACTAAAAATGACAAAAGGAAGTGGTGCAAACGGCATCTAGTATTTTACTAAGAAGAACCCATGGCAACCATTCCCAACGTCAGCGTGGGGAAAACATAGGTCAGATGTACCCATTGAGCTCTAAAACAAAAATTGTATAAGGAAAGATGGTTCATAAGAACTTATATCTCCATGTATCAAATCTCTCCTGCTCAACAAGTAAATAAAGTAAAAAGCAAAATTCATTAAAACTGCACTCATTGGTGCATCAATAGATGATCCAATAGAAGAGGCACTGGAGCAGCCACTAGGAAATGAGCGAATAAGCATCGTTGTGTTTTAATGGAAAGATAATGAGGAACTGCTGATGTTGAGCACAGTCCATTATGATACAAAAGGAAATACCCAAGCTGATAAAGAGATTGTACTAATTGCAAGCCGTCGTATGTATGGAGGACAGGAATCAAACTGAATCAAATAGTCGAATTAACAATATGAGCAACCCTCGTAAAGGTATGTGTGATTTAAAATTTATCTAGCAAAAACTTTCGATTATAAAGTTTAGAAAACAACTTCTAACAAAATTATGGGAATGTAGAAAAGAAACAGGTCCATCTATATACACATTCCGAGGTAAAATGCCCCATATGGGATCAGTTCGCCGCGTTACGTGTTACGAACGGTTGAAAAAGAAGCGTGGTCGTAAACATACTACAAAAGCATGTAAACAATCTAATTATAAGTGTGGTTTTTATTTTATATCGATTTCGTTCTCGAACATATCATTGCAGCAAATATTTTATATATAATAAATAATGTTGTTTTTATAATTGGAATTATTGTTCTCTTATATAAAATAAACCGTCCAGTTTTTGCATACTTTTTGCGTTTTCCTTACTAAAAATTACAATATTTATCCAACAAATATCAATAAAAATAAGTGGCGATAAAACTGCTCGTGAACATCAAGTATGAATTCCCACTGTAAAGACAGTCATATTCAAAGTATAAGGCTCATAAGCTGCACACTCAAAGCAGCCATAATCAACTCTCGTGGCCCAGTCTTGAATTTATTTATGTATTTATTTATTTATATATACAACCATCCAACAAGACAAAACTTAATTACAGTATGGGTACTAAAATATAAAGTATTATATACAGCTAAATACATAATGCATACAAAATAAAATACAAATATGATAGAAAACAGAAAAGGCTACGTACAAAGATAATTAAGTTTCTTTATTGAGGCTACATTGCAGTGATACATATATCCAGAGAATCTTGAACGTTATGATACTTGAATATTTTCTGACATTAGTTCTAGGAATAGGCAAATGACACGATAACGTTTTCCTAGAAGAAAGTCTAGGGACTTGGAGATTTATCAACTGCACTGCAATCAATATATAGTTATTAAGAATTTTGTGTTTGACTCGACCGTAATCAGTTGTTTTATTGACTTATAGGAGATAAAGTGGTACTTTATTGGACTAGTCCATAATGATAAAGTAATTTGGACTCCTGTGAATGTCAAATTATTTCAAAATATGTGTTCTTTAAACACCACATACGGTAATCTCTGTAAACATATAGAGATTTCGATTTGATTGCCAAAAGCATGAAGCGCAATTTACTTTACGTCGTCCGAAGCCAGTGTTGTTTCTCTTAGATCCATTTTTAAGTCAGAATCAGAATAAATTAATTATCATTTTCCGAATATATATTTTAAAATATATTTTCCGACGACCATTATGAAATGTATTGAATTGTACACCGTTTTTTGTTACTGAAAGTGGGATATTGCGAATGGAGGGAGTACCGGTGTGAAATGTAAAATCGATCAATCTGATTGGCTGTCAGCCGTGTTGAAAATACAATTTTCAACACGGGTAGTGCAATCGTGGTTACAAATGAAATTTGACATTTATTAACATGTGTCATTTGTGAATTCTGAAACTTTAATCAATATATACTTTTGATTTTTATTGTTATGGTGGTCGTCGGAAAAGTATCGTGTAAAACACGTGTTGAAAAGTCGATTTCACACTCGTTTGCTTAAGCCACTCGCCTTTCGGCTCGTGGCTCAATCCTGCAAACTCGTGTGAAATCTTGACTTTTCAAGACTTGTTGTACAATATACTATTTTCGTGGACAGCTACGTAACTATGACAATAGCGAATGCATACCTACCTACCTTGTAGGTAGGTATGATGTAGATTATCAAAGATTCTCACAAATAAGAATTGAAGAAAAAATCTTTCATTGCGGGTCAAACATAAAACTATGCCTGCAACTCGTACATAATTTGGCTTTTTGAACTCGCCCTATTTATCAAACTCGCTCGTCCAATAAAGACCTATATTATGTACTTGTTACATATATAGCCATTATATAAAAATGTTATTTGCGATTTCGAGCATCTAGTTTCAAGTGAGTCGATAGAGAATCTCTCCTGAAACGTAGAATTACGTATGCCAATTGAAGGATCAACACCATCCTCCTTGAAACAAGCGCATTTTAAGGGACACCTCTGTACGCTCTCTATACAGTTAATATGTACAACATACGAGGGGCACCATACAACAGACGCATACTCAATTTGTGCCCTAACAAACGATGATTTTAGTAACTGAAGTGTACGAGCAGTACAGAAGGTTTTGAGGGATTGAGACGTTAAGAAGTTTATATGGTCTTTAATTGATAGCAGTTCCATTTAAGGAGTAATCATAACAAATATTACGTGTTTTATTAGAAAAGGTCATTACTATACATTACATTTAGAAACATTCAACGGCAGCTTATTCAAATCGCACCAAGCATTCAACGCTTCAAGATTCTTTCGCATATTAATACAGTCATGTATTCATTGCACAATGCAATAGATTTTCAAGTCATCGGCGAAGAGTACAGCGTTAAGGCTTAAAACAAACACAATATCATTAATAAGTATAGAGCAACGTGCCCAAGTTAGAACCTTGTGGCACTCCAGAATGTCAATAGACCGGTGACAACCACACTCCATATATTGTACCAGATTAAAAGATACGAAAGACACGACTATAATTCTATAATTCTGAATATCACTACGATCGCCTTCTTTAAGGACATGTGTTATTCTAGAATAAGTATCGCTCTAGATTCTCACTATAATCGCTTGGCGAGTAATGTATTGCACAAATCTCCATTGGAATATGAAATAACAAAGTCATTTAACACATGATGAAAGAGGAGGGAGAAGGGCGGATATAACAATGGTAACATGGGAAATAAAATAGAAGACAATACGTGCTACCTGAGAAGTATGAAAATAAGTAATAGAAATATTTACCAAGCATGTAAATATTTCTATATTTGTGTTGGCGATCCAATTAAAGAGAAATATTTGGGATAATTAATTAGAAGCGCAGACAACACGAAGATTTGGATTGGTGCCACATTGTTGAGCTGAAAACAATAAAAATTGTAGAAGAAGTTTAAGATGGTTCACATGATAAATAAAATAATTAATTATAAATAATTCCATGCATCAAAAGTACCACGCATTGACCTAATAAAAATTGATATGAGAACAGATTTGCAAGAACATCGGTTGTTGATCCCATACTCAACAAGATTTTCATAATTTTAAAGCTACTAAAACAACTCAATATATTGGAGGATTGAATGAGTGGGTGAGTAATATACGAAGGTGAAGGTTGAAGACGGATATACACATTTTGAGGTTCCATGAATCGAACTACTGAAGCCAACAATATGAAACTTTAAACTTAAGATTAAGTACATAGCAAGGAAGAAAACATCCTATTACGAAAGCTATATCTCAACCGAAAGTGTTGATTTACTCTATTCATCTTTTTCCATATTTCAAAAACGATATATGTTATCGGAAAAATGTGCTTATAAAAGTTAAATAAAAAAAAAATGGGGTACAACTAAGTATAAGAAAGTACTAAATTGTCCAAAAATTTAATAACAAGACTCATGACGAACAAACAATGCCATTTACTAAAATATCGTTGTTCTGAAATCCATAAAAGAGAGCTACGTGTAGATTTTTTTACGAAACGACATGCAACCTATAATTTACAGACGTAAACCAAGGCTGAGGCACACCTGTTTTTAATTGTCTTACCTTGGAAATCGCATAATCGAATAAATATATTACAGTCTGATCGAAAAAACTACTTCGTGCAATGCGCACGATGAAAAAATCGCACACTTCGATGCTTTTGATGCAAATAGATTTACTACGGTTTTACTATTGGTAAATTATATACGATACGGTTACAATTATGATACAGTTAGCGTTCAGGAAAAGTTTAATTCAATTATGGTGAAGCAATAACAGTCATAAAACCAGGATTATTGAAATTATGAATATTGGGCTCCACATTATGCGCCAAACATTATAATGTTTGGTTGGCCATGCTGCAAAAGTATGGAAACGGTCAAATATTTTGAAAACCACTTATCAGAATTAAATGAAATTTGGCACGTGAAAAATATTTAAAACAATCTATTATTTTTTCAGATAAATACGTTCATTTGTTTCAAAGATCCAAGGCCAACTTGTTTTTTTTTTAATAGTAACAGGGGTAACCTTTTTTTGCCAACATGTTTGCAGGAATATTATTAATCTCCAGTCTTATACGTTCCTTTAACTCTTCAATATTGTGGGGTCGCTACGTAAACTGGATTTTTTAAGTAACCACATAAAAAAAATCCGCGGTGGTCCGCACGAAACTTACTTATACTTAGTTATACTACGGTTTTCGAAAAAACTTTTCAAATGAAAGTTGTTTATAATTTCAATGTCTTTAACTTATATAAGAACATTTTTTTGATAGCTCGTACCGTTTTCGAGATAATGAAAATGGTGATAAGAGTAAACGATCACTTCCGGTTGAGCTATTGCGTTCAAAATATGACGTTTTCCTCCTTGCTACATACAAATGTTAAGTTTAAGTTAACGTTAAGTTTCAGAGCTCTAGCTATAATCGTTTGGACGCTAGAGCGCGCACAGACACACACACACACACAGATACACACACACAGACACACAGTCACACACAGGCACACACACACATAGAGACGTCATTCCGAAAATAGTCAGAAACGATGCAGGGGACCTCAAAACGCGTATATCCGTTAAAATCTCGAGGTCGAAATGTTTCATGATACTTACTTATACATAAAGTATAAGTAAGTAAAAATCTAGCGGAGTTAAATCCGGTGACCTTGCAGGCCATTCTATAGTTGCTCTTCGTATTATCCACCTATCAGCAAAAAAATGGTCTAAATACGCTCGCACTTGTTGTCAAAATGTCCAATAATTTGGAAACAACCTTCTAATTTGAGGAACAATATCTTCACGCACATTTGCAAGTACTTTTCGGGAGTCAAATTGCCGTTTATAAAGACAGGACCAATGATACGAGGCCCGGTAATGCAGCATCACACATTTACTTGTTCTGGTCTTTGAGCATGGGTTTCTTCCATCCAGTGTGGGTTTGTGTCTGACCAGTATCTAGAATTGTGACAATTAACATGTCCGTTTAAGCCAAACGTAGATTCGTCGTAAAACATAATACTATTTAAGAAATTCGAATTTTGGTCAATTCTTTCTGTCATAATTTCGCAGAATTCAGTTCTCCGACGAAATAGTCAGAAACGATGCAGGGGACCTCAAAACGTGTATATCCGTTGAAATCTCGAGTTCGAAAATTTTCATGATTCCTATACTTACTTATACATAAAGTATAAGTAAGTAAAAATCCGCGGTGGTCCGCACGAAACTTTCTTATACTCAATTATACTACGTTTTTCGTGTTTAAAATATCAATATCTATAATTTATGTAAGAATATTTTTTCCGTAACGTGTACCGTATTCGAGATATGGAAAAAGGTGATAAGAGTAAACCATCACTTCCGGTTGGTAGATTGCGTTCAAAATAGGACGTTTTCCTCCTTGCTACACACAAATGTTTAAAGTTTCAGAGCTCTAGCTATAATCGTTTGGACGCTAGAGTGCGCACAGACACACACACAGCCACACAGACACAGACACACACACACACAGACGTCATTCCGAAAATAGTCAGAAACGATTCAGGGGACCTCAAAACGTGTATATCCGTTGAAATCTCGAGTTCGAAAATTTTCATGATTCCTATACTTACTTATACATAATGTATAAGAAAGTAAAAAGCAAGTATGCATTGGATCTTTGAAACAAATGAACGTTTTAAATATTTATCACCGGCCAAATTTCATTTAATTCTGATAAATGGTTTTAAAAATATTTGACCGTTTCCATACATTTGTGCGACCCGGTATATAATTTGTGATTATGATTAATTTGCTTTCAATTTTTAATATTTTATTAAGACTAAAAATCAAATAATCATGAAGGGGCTATCATAAGACTTTTAAATTCGTCCTAATTATAGAAGAAAATACAAGAATATTAATAATTCGTTGACAAATGTTTAGAATCGTCGTAAAAATCTATGCCAATGAACCATTAGTTTCTTTTTCAGATACGACTATGTTTCAAAAATTTCGAGACTAACCCGGTCGACAACGGCGTATGCACGTCAGTTATGAAGTACATAGTAGTAGAATAGTAATGTAGTTCAATCATAAGATTGTAGAGTTTGCAGGTAGGAACACGACTCTCTGAAATGAAATGAAAAGAGGGACCACCGATTTATTTGCATAAATTGTAACGTAAAGGAATATTGTAGATTGTTTAAAAAATTCATTTTGCTAGTGTTTTTTTAAATAATTAATTATATCGTTAAAAACAATTATATTTCTTAAAAATTGTATAGTATTTAGAATTATAAGCATTGCATTGTTAGAACTCACACGTTAATTCATTTTCGTATTGCGTTATTTATTTATTTTTAAGTAAAATCGAAGTTTTTCTACTAATGTAACAAACCTGGTTAGGTATCTGGGAACAAAGAATATTGCAAATGTCAAATGCGCCAAATTACAACCTAAATATCCGGATGATTATTCTTCGTTTAAAGTGTCCGTACCATTTAAATACGTCGATACTATTAATGATTCAAATATATGGCCCGAGGGTGTTTGTATTAATCGTTTTTTAGCTCATCTCACGAAGATGAAGCATGTATCGTAAAGGACATCATTGTTTTGCACCAGAATATTCGGTGCTTAAGCAACAAACTTAATCAGCTGGAAGTCTTTATTAAATCAGAGAAAGTTGACATTGCAATGTTAACTGAACACTGGCAATGCCGGGAATAATTGCAAACATTGAGGACTTCGAACTGGCGTCAGCCTTCTGCAGAGGCCATGGTGGAACAGCCATCTATGTTAGAACACATATTAAGTTAACGACACGACTTTATGTTAATTAATTCGTGGTGGAGAATATTATTGAATGTCTGCAGCGGAAGCTAGTGAGTTATATATGGTGTTTGTTGTGACTTATCGTCTTCCGCAAGCTGAGCAAGCTGTTTATGGAAAAACTTACAGCTATCTTCTTCCACGCCGATTCAAACACCATTATCGTGGTTAATGGTGACTTTAATGTAACCTTATTGGTGGTGACTTTAATGTACCCTTATTGGTGAAATCCACTGAACAACAGGATCTGATTGATCTGTTCTCGCGATATAATATGCATATAACCATTTCAAGTCCTACTCGCATTTATAATTCTGTGTATGGATCGCAATCTTTCGGATCATTGGGCTCAACTTATTCAGCTAAAAAGGCCTTATAACTTGAACAATAAGGATTCGTTTTATTTTAGAAGGAAAGTTAATGAACATAATATTCAGCAGCTTTATGGGTTCCTGATATCTGAAGATTGGGTTTCGACTTATGGGACCTTAGTCATAATAGTCACATAATATGTCAAACAAACAATGGATAACTCCTGAAACAATTTGGTTAAAGTATAGGCTGGTTTTTCACAATGAAATGTCTAGGAAGTACCCGATGTTTAGAAACGATCGGGATAACTTTGCGATATTTTATTCTAAATTTATTTCCCAACAGAAGAAATTTAATGACTTATTGATTTCAAACTCAACTAATAAATGTAAAACCGCATGGTCTTTAATTAATAAAGTGAATCCCAGTAGACAAAAGAACAAAATCCTTCCTAAAACCTTCACAAATGATATTGAATTTTGCAATAACTTTAATGAGTACTTCACATTTGCGGTGGCGGAATTATTATCAAAAACATTTGACTCCAAGGAATATAATTACTCGAAAATTGACGAGTATTTACAAACTTCTGAAAACTCATTTTTCATAGCTCCGGTTACATCCTCGGATATTCGGAATGCTGTTATATCTTTGTCCTCCTCTAAATCCAATGGAGTCTCCTCTTATTTAATAAAAAAAATGCATTTTTACTCTGGACTCAATCTTAGCATTTAGTAATTAATTTGTCATTCAAATATGGTATCTTCCCGTCTAAACTAAAAATAGCTTCCATTAGACCTTTACACACAAAAAATGATCCTGGTAATGTCGAAAACTATAGACCGATTTGCTTGTTACTTACTTATACTTTATGTATAAGTAAGTATAGGAATCATGAAAAATTTCGACCTCGAGCTTTTAACGGATATACGCGTTTTGAGGTCCCCTGAATCGTTTCTGACTATTTTCGGAATGACGTATGTGTGTCTGTCTGTGTGCGCTCTAGCGTCCAAACGATTATAGCTAGAGCTCTGAAACTTAAAACTTAACATTTGTATGTAGCAAGGAGGAAAACGTCCTATTTTGAACGCAATCTCTCAACCGGAAGTGATGGTTTACTCTTATCACCTTTTTCCATATCTCCAAAAACGGTACACGTTACGGAAAAAAATATTCTTACATAAATTATAGATATTGATTTTCTAAACAACTTTCATTTGAAAAGTTTTTTCTAAAAACGTAGTATAACTAAGTATAAGTAAGTTTCGTGCGGACCACCGCGGATTTTTTTCTAAGGTTTATGAATACATCATTAATAAAAAATAATTTGTTACTTTCAATCTTTTGATTTATTTGGCGCGAATCAGCATGGCTTTATGAGGAGCAGAAGCACTGAAGTGTAACCCGTCCCTCGGACTATTTATTGATCTACGAAAAGCTTTTGACTGTGTGGATTCTGTTATATTACTTCATAAATTGTCTTCATATGGTGTTCGTGGCGTGGCCAATGATTGATTTCTTTTCTATTTAACTGGCCGGTCCCAACAAGTTTTTTGTAATACCTCTTTCTCCGATATGTCAGTTGTTTTGTTTAGTGTACCGCAGGGCTCTATTTTGGGCCCAACATTATTTAATATTTATATTAATGATTAACCCAATTGTTTGTCTGAAATGGACTGCATCTTAATTAATTATGGCGATGACTTTGGCCGGTGCTTCTATAAATGAATTAGCCAACAACTCTCGTATCATACTTAATTTGATACCCGACTCGTCAGTTGAGGTACGTCAGAAGGCAGTAATTCTTTTCGAGCAACTCCTTGCTGTGACATAATACAGCAACAGTCAGTGTATTTTTTATTATTCAATTATTCAATGGAGCAATATCCGGCACAAAACTGTGTCAGCAATCGTTCTTCTACTGCAACTTCTTCGCCTGTTTATTATAACTTCTTTAATAATTTTATAAAACGTACAGAGAAGCAGGATATTCGAATGAATCAAGCGGCGTGGAGAAGCCAATGCGTCCAAAGCATCCACTGCGCACGGTTGGTAGAAGTGGTCGTCCCAGAGCAATGACGAAGGAAGACATCGGTCGTCATCGAAAACGTTTTGCGTCGGCCTTTTGCCAGTGTAAGAAGTCGCAGGGAAACTTTAAATTTAGGTTGCAGCCGCCATATAATACGGCGTCGTTTAATTGATAACGGCTACCGTAACAGGCGGCCTGCTAGAAAAACATATTTAAACGTAAACCATCTCCAAAATAGAATTGCATTTGCTCAAAATCATTTAAACCGAGATTGGTCAAACTTTATTTTTAGTGATGAGAAAGTGTTATGGAGAAGGAATAACAAGTGGTATGAGGAACAAAATGTTGCATTTGTAAAACGCAGCGAACGAATAACTATGGGGTTTTGGGGCTGGATGTCCTCAGCTGGTCTTGGACTTGGTTTAATTCAGTCCTAGAATGACTAGCGCAGTGTATGTGCACATATTGGAAGACGTTATGTTACCGAGTGTGCGGATACTGTAAGTGTATATTTATATATACCCTTGTTCAGTTTGCTTAGAACTATTGTTGGATGCTAAATTGATGGTGATTCTTTCATCATATATGTTACATTCTGTTAGATTTCATCAATTTATTGTGCAAAAGTCATCATTTGATTTTACTATAAATACAGTTTGATATTTTTTGCTAGTGCTTTTAAAACTTTGACAAAACATGTATATATTACATATGGTAAATTGTAAATCGTTTTCAATGTTATTGTATATATATTTTTTTAATATGACAATATTTTAAAACTCTGATAATAATACATATTACAACATGTTTATGTAAATGTTGTGTTGCGTCTACAATTTTAACAGATATTCTTTATTTTTATTGCTAACAAACATTCTTAATTTCAATCTTAGTTTTTCCACCGCCTCAGAAAAATGTGTTATACATTATTATACATATTTGTGAATGTTGTTTGTATCTTTTTGTATTAAGTCATTTTAAAAATGCGCGCTACAAAAAAAAACTTCAATAAGCAAAGAATCGTAAGCACTAAAACAAGATACTAATCAACATTAACCGTAGTTCGAATAACTTTTTTCGCAAATCGTGAATATGTGAACTTATTTTGACCTTCTAAAAAATAAAACACATCTAACAAGTATACTATACATCTGTTTCATATTGACAAATTATATTTCAAAACAATTCGCAAAATATCTTCAGTATTATAACCCCAAGCGATTACGAGTTTCTACCTGAACTCAATCGAATAAGATTAGTGCGAGTGAAATGGGGCGATGCAAGTTAATCAGCAGTTAAAGGATATACGCTTCATATCTGATGTGCATGCATTTGTCGCCGAGCTGGTCTCGAAATTTTTGAAACTTTGTACATGCTGACCAAAAATACTTACATTGAGGAAAACTTTTCCCTCAAAAGGGTCGCCTTTCCACGTCCAACCATTAGACCACCTTGGAAGCGGTAAACTCCTTCTGGGCACTTTCGAAACTGCAAGTGGCACGACCTCGACACTCTTGCACTTCGTCTTCCGCTTCCCGGCACCTTTCTGTCTGCATTCGCCCACTTTGCTTTTAGTGGAAACGCATTTGATATTTGTACTCTTTTTACTAACCACCGGGTCTTTTTTCATTTCAGGTTTCGGCGCGGCTTTCGGGCACTTATCGAAATTTGTCCTCAGCGCGTTTATGTTTTTTACTGTCCTCGGTCTGTTCTCACTCACTACACTCTCTATCGTTACATCCACGCTGTTCTTCAATATGAGACTGTCCAGAATGGCCGGAGCGAATTTCTTACCGTTAACGACGCACTTGAACTGGGGCTTCTTGGTGAACTTTCTCTGCAGCTCTTTATTTTCGATGAGGTTTAAATCGACGAAGCACTGGTCCTTGTTCTCTTTAAGGTTTTGCTTCGAATTATGGAGATTACTCGCCGTCAGCGGTTTAGATGTTTTAAGTTTCCTGTGCAGTTCTTCCTTTGCGGAACTAATTTTTCGTTTGCTGGTCGGTTTCTTCAGTCGTATTTTGGGCAATCTGTGCACTAATGTTCTATTCGATAGGAGTTTCCGCTTCCCGTTGTTTATATGCACTGACGTGAAACTCTTCTTTATTAGATCTTTGTAGCTCCCGTTGGCGAGCTTTTCAAGTTTCTCTTTCTTAACCGCCGGGGTGTCTTCAATCTTGGCCGTGGACGACTTACGCTTCATGTTTTTCACTTTGACGTTTTCAGCGACTGTCTTAACGCACCCTTCCACGGGTTTCTCCGCGTCGTCTGCTCGTTCTTTTTCGGCGTCGTGTTCTTCGGTTTTTAGACAAGGCAATTGCTCTATGGGCGGCGCTTTGTCTTCTTCGACTTTTTGCTCTATCGTCGCGCTTTCCACTTCTACGATGTTCGTGGTTTGGATTTTCGAGTCGTCTTCTATTCGCGCGGGTTCTTTTCTTTGTTCCTCTTTCGGGCTTTCGACTTCTCGTTTGACGGTGTCCAAGTAGGTGTTGTGCACTGGCTCCTTGCACATCAGGAGCATGTTGTTCTGGTGCAGGTTGTTCCTGACGAACGATTTGCCCACGCGCGCTTTTCGTCGTTTGTCGGTTGATTTGAGATCCAGAGGTTCGGGGGTTTCCCGTTTCGGAGTCGGGGGCGCTTGATATGTGGCTCCTGCGGGCGAAGGTGGAGGTGGCATTCCTGCCGAGCCCCTGGCGGGGCTCGGTGGGCCTGTTGCACTCGCTGGTTCCATTGGAAGAGCCAATGCCACCGGTGGTAGATACACGGCAGAGTCTTTGGTAATGGAAGATATACTAGACCTCTTAATATCACCAATAAGAGGTCCAGTATGTACGTTTTTTGGACACGATTGCATTGGACAAGGGCATGGATATGGTGCATCTGAAATATTAAAACAAATGTTATTATCGCTTTAAAAGCAATGCTCATGGTATCATTTAATAATTCAATATTGTGACATAATATTGCATGTTCAACCTTCACCTGTTCACCAAAATAATGGTTGTGGATGAGATTATAGGCCAGGAATCCAAAGGTCGCGGGTTCAAATCCCAGGTGGAGCATTTGAGTTATAGTTGAGAGTTCACATTACAATGTTGAATTATACTTAATCACAGATTCTTATAAGGTTTTCCTAATCGATTAGCGAATGCTGAAGTCGTGAAGTTTAACGCGTGGAGTTAGAAATATAATAAAAAGTATGTTGGAAGGAAACGTTGAATCGTAGACTTGATCATTCCAGGACACAGAAAATATAACGTATGCGTCGCTCTGCAAAGAACACGTTCTGGCAATTCATTAGATCACCAAAGATTCAATTAATTATCCTATTACGGGCTAACTTCTGATATATAATCTAAACATATGTAGTATTTTCTTAAATACAAACAGAAAACAAAGTAGGTAGTATTATGTCCAATAATTCGATTTTTTAAATGGCGATTGCTGTTCAATTCTATTTTACTATGGCCATATTTCACTGATCATAATTTTAATGAATATAATTGTTCCGAACTGACACCCATATTTACAACAACGACTATTTAAATATCAGTGAATGCTCAACAATGTGTAAGCTATCCAAATATGTCACTACTTAAAACCTTAAAACTTTTGATTTATATTTACGATCCGTATTGACACAAAACATTGGCAATAAAACGCTATAAAACTCACTAGTAATTTACGAGCAATTCAGAAATTTATTTGGTTCCATCCGAACCGCACACGCCTCACTAAAGCATAAGCGGCCCTTTTTTGCAAATTCGAAGCATTACGATCAAAATGTAAACACCACCGACGACGAACAGCAAGAACTTCACACCCACACGGAATCGAACTTACCTCTCATGATTCACGCGCAAGATAAACGAGCGAGAAAAGAAACCACTTATCGCCGAGTTCGCTTGTTATCTAATCTGACGAATTTCGGCTGTTATTTACGAAGCAACGTCGATGTTCATCATCAAGTAAACGAGGATGTGACACCGACACAGCTTGTGCGAAGTTTCATCCCCTTCGGTCCATACGTTGAAAAGAGGCGTCAGGTAGCGGAAGAACTATCAGTTTATTATGTACCGAAATTAGGGTAACATCTGGCGGAATCGGGGATGAGCGCGGGAAAAATACAATTCTTTGATGCGTCGTCAGAGCTTTAAGTAGACGCACATGTAGTTAATCAATTTTTCATTCGGCGTTTAGTTATGAACTTTTACGACAATCGGATGAAATGTTGTGAATCATAGGAGAAAACGTCACAAGATGATATATTGTAATAAAAAGTACTAAGCCAAATACAATTAAAAATTTAAACAGTGATTTCAAAACCTGAGCCATAATAAATTACCAATACTGTAAATAATAACACACATGAGAATTAAAAACGAAAAAACACAACAAATTAAAGCACATTAGCTTCTATGATGTATTAAATTATGAAAATTGAACATCCTATTCTATTTAAATTTATGAAATATTAAAAACCAAATAGCGTAATTTTTAATTGCCCAGCTACAAAAGGTGTATTCAATTATAGAAAAAGAAAGAAAAGTACTTCCAACATCAACATTGAGAGTAATAATACAAAGAAAGAAACAGTAATCTCGCCAAATACACTAATAAACCGCTACTAGGCAAAGAACCATTGCAAAAGATTTCGAGCAAAATTATTAAGGCTACTAACGATAATTTTTTAACCGTTAGTAGCTCAACGAATTGTACATACATGTGGGCATATTTTAACTTCCACAAGGAAGTTTTTAATCATCTCTTTATCAGTTGTTAGGATTCTAATAAATCATATAAATATGTACCGCCCACTTACTTATATATCCTCTAGGTTGTGGCGAATGGGTGTAACAAGCCGGTGGGGCAGGCCCGTAACCCGAGTAATAATGCGGTGGCGGATGATAGGTTTCGACCAGGGTCGGAGGTGGTGGTTGATAACTATCCAGTAGAGTAGGCTGGGGTTGCGGTCCGCTTGGAGATGGTTGATAACTGCTTCCGCTTGCTGCGGCCGCTGTCGTCGCTGTGACCACCTGAAACCAGAACGAAACAGAGTGAAGAGGTAAAATTTGCAATTGAACATCTATGTGGCAATGATTAAGATATGCATTTTTAATCTCCCCAACGCAAATTCACGTGCCTTTCCTTAACAAGCAAAATTAAGACGAAATATGCAAGGATCCTTAGCTAGCATTTTATCCACCATGAACACATTGGTGGATCGCTAGACAATATTGTTCCAGTGTTATTACTCTTCATGAGTACCAAGAACCTTAGTTGTTGAAATACCTTTGCATGAGTTGGCCATCAAAATTTCTTGACGCTTCTTACACCTTAAAGGTGTAAGATTAGTCCATCTATTATGTGAATTTTACATTTTTCTGTGTGTCTTTTTATGCGTTCAATCCATTCATCAATATGTTCGACGTTCTATTTACAATATGTTAATTATACTTGAATGTATCAAGTATAATTAACATATTGTAAATAAAAATTTAAAGCGATTCGTATGTACTTTAAATTCTACTTAACTAACAACCGTAATTTTTATTAAAATTTACATAGTTTTGTAATTATCTCGTCCAAAACTTTAATTATGTAAATTCATCGAAATAGGTTAATTTATACTCATATTTTAACTTGCTTGAATGGAAACCTGTTAAAATTAATTCAACTGTGTTATTTAAACCGTATTTTTATATGACGTCAATATTAAAACCATAATAAAATTCCATGTATTACTACTAAACATGTTGTTTTGATTTACCGGTCTAGATGTGATCAAAGGGATCAATTTACGGCAATTTATATTTGTAGACATAATAGAGAACATTTGTAGATAATATTATATCAAATGATGGGATTTTGGTGTAAATACGCAGGTCTTCAGGCGATATATATATATATATATATATATATATATATATATATATATATATATATATATATATATATATAATGGTACTTATCTTGTATCATGAGCAGTCAGTCGTTGAATAAAACACTTTTAGCAATATTAATACTGCTTGACAAGGGTTTCCGAAACACCTTATTGCAAAAAAAGGTGTCGCAATAAACTTTAATATTGCTAAAAGTGTTTTATTCAACGACTGACTGCTCATGATACAAGATAAGTACCATTTTAAGTGATTTACAGTCAAGAATTTGTACAATAATTATATATATATATATATATATATATATATAAATATATATATATATATATATATATATATATATATATATATATATACAGGCTGTCCCAACGATCTGACAAAGTTCCCTTACGGCGTTATGTTTGCGAATTCGTAAAAAGTAAGTATCTACATGTTTAGACGGTCCCTAGGTTCATATTCTAAAAATATTTTGAGCCGACATGGGCGGTTCGTCAGCGGGGGGCGACATATATTTTACTTTGTTTAAATGGAACACCCTGTATATTTTAACATTTTTGAATTCTATGAAGAATTGTGAATACATCCATGTACAACTTGTTTGTCAAAACTCAACAGAACTGGTGATTTTCAATTTTTTTAGTGAAATTTTAGATATGCTTCAAAAAATCATCTAACTGAGAAGATAGTTGGTGGGAGGGTAATTTTTTATCCGTGGACTAAGGGATCATCAATGTGAGTATTAATGCACCCAAAAGATCCGCTTTTGTATACAGGGTGTTGTCATTGTATTTTCAATCTAGCGCAACTTTAAGAGGCAAAATACCATTTTTTGCAAATGACACCAACTATTAAATTTACCAACATTCGATTCAAAATCAAATTCGGCGTCGACTGATGCTACATATTCCTATACCTATCACTTCAGGTTTTCGAGTAATTTCAGTAAAATACTTTATTTCGTCTCAAAATCAACCGCATTACAATTTTCGTAATATTAAACATAGTAGTCTAGTGTCACTTCAGTAAATTGGATAACACAAAACTACAAATTGCATCGAACAATTAAAGTCATTTTAAAAAGTCACATCAGATTAATTAATTTAAAGCAACAAGGGCTTCTTAGCTAAGGCGGCCCACTTCATCAGAGCCCACTTACCATCGAGTGACCTGATTGTTGCTAAAAATAATGAAATGTACTCTATACAAGCAAAACCAACTTTAATTCTGACAAATGACAAGTAATAATTAAATGTAAAAAACGATAAAATAACATTTATATACAAAAAACAAAGTTTATTTTACAAAAGGTGATCAAATATGTTTCCATTTTGTTGAACACAAATATCCAGTCGATGTCTAAAACTAGTTCTGACACGTTGTAAGACTTCAGGAGTAATATTATTAAAACATTCTTGAATCCTTGTCGCACGGGGTCAGATCAGGTGATCGGGCAGGCCACAACACTGGACCACCTCTCCCAATCCATCTGTTTGGCATCCAACGATCTAAATATCGTCTTCTATGGAAATGAAGTGGAGCTCCGTCCTGTTGGAACCACATATCCCGCAACGTTTGCAAATCCACATCTTCCAATAAAGTATGCAGTACATTTCGCAAAAACCGGTAATAATCGGTACCGATAAGTACGTACGGTAAGATGGTTTTCAAAAAAATAGGGACCGATTACATAGTTACCCAATAATCCGCCCCAAACATTAAGAGACCACTGGTGTTGGTGATCAACTTGTCTCACCCAATGAGGGTTTTCGGTGGCATAATAATGGACATTATGCCTGTTTACCACACCATTGCTGCGAAACGTTGCCTCATCCGTAAAAAGAATATTATTGATAAATGCCGGATCTTCCTCGATACGTTCCATCATTAAATTGGCAAAATTAATTCGATTATCGAAGTCGTTCCCGTTTAATGCTTGATGCAATTCTAGATGGTATGGGTGGAATTTGTGGTTTTGAATTATCCGTTGTACTGAAGATCTGCTTAGATTCAAACTTGAACTGATTGTCCGCACACTTCCATGTGGGTTCTCTTGGAGTTCCAATAAAACGTTTAAGTCATTGTTCTCGTTAATAATAGGACGATTAATCACCCTCCTACTCTCGTATGCCACGTTCCCGGTGCGTTCGAAGCGATCAACTAGCTTCTGCAGACATCTAACATTTGGTTGTCTTAAATGAGGGTACTTCTGCCTATAGAGCCTCATTGCTAAAAGGCAATTCTTGTCTGCTTCACCCACTGTGTAAATCATATTTACCATTTCTTCCTTTGAAAAATTCATCATTCCAAAACAAGCTTGGGACAATAACTTAACTAATAATTAACTAAGGCGTCTATTAAATTTATTGATAAAAACTGTCACTGTCATAAGAACGTTAAAGTGACACTAGGCTACTATGTTTAATATTACGAAAATTGTAATGCGATTGATTTTGTGACCAAATAAAGTATTTTACTGAAATTACTCGAAAACCTGAAGTGATAGGTATAGGAATATGTAGCATCAGTCGACGCAGAATTTGATTTTGAATCGAGTGTTGGTAAATTTGATAGAAGGTGTAATTTGAAAAAAATGATATTTTGCATCTTAAAGTTGCGCGAGATTGAAAATACACTGACAACACCCTGTATACTAAAAGGGATCCTTGGGTGCATTAATACTCACATTGATGATCCCTTAGTCCACGGATAAAAAATTACCCTCCCACCAACTATCCTCTCAGTTAGATGATTTTTTGAAGCATAGTCTGCATATCTAAAATTTCACTAAAAAAATTGAAAACCATCAGTTCTGTTGAGTTTTGACAAACAAGTTGTACATGGATGTATTCACAATTCTTCATAGAATTCAAAAATGTTAAAATATACAGCGTGTTCCATTTAAACAAAGTAAAATTTATGTCGCTCCCCGCTGACGAACGCCCATGTCGGCTCAAAATATTTTTAGAATATGAACCTAGGGACCGTCTAAACATGTAGATACTTACTTTTTTCGAATTCGCAAACATAACGCTGTAAGGAAACTTTGTCAGATCGTTGGGACACCTGTATATATAAAAATCTGCAAATTCCCTCTTTGTGAATACGTTAGGTGATAAAATGTAAATAATCTATAGAGAAACGGAGAAGAACAAAGAACTTTTAATAACGAAATGAAGAAAATAAATGTGACAAATGAATTCCTGAAGAAGGAAATCATGGAGATTAAAAAGAGATAATGAAATAATTAAGAAATAAATGCAAAACATCAGTAAGTACGGTGGAGGATACACCATACCATTAGGGGAGGGAGATCCGTGGATGAAGAAAGAACATTAGCGAGATTGAGGTGCGGAAGTGAAGAGAAAGCCAACAAGTATTGGATGAAAGAGAGTTACAGGAGGTGTAATATTTGTGGACAAGGATGGAATGAATGGAATCATTGAGTAGGAAAATGCAAGGAAATAACACTGAATGAAGAAGAAAAGAAGATTGGAAAAGACTCGAGAAGGAATATGGGAGAAGACGGAAGGGGACTAGAGATGTCACACCAAATAATGGGGAAGAAGGGGGGAAGAGGAAAAAGAGGGTATTGGAACAACAGGAGGAAGAAAGAACCAACGAAAACAGAAAGAGGCGGCAGGAGGAGGCGGAAGGGGGGTATAGGGGTATATATATCAAGGACCAAATGCAACAGAGAAATCTTTATTAGAATTATAAAATTCAAAATGGTGGCCATAAGCATAATGACTCTTGTCTAAGTAAACGAAAATCATTCGAATCTTCTTGAAAAGTATTTCTAAAGGGTTTCCGAGGACGCTGATTACGAATCTACAGTCAAAATTTCAAAATTCAAAATGGGCGATCTAATATGGCGGACGAAAAATTAATTACTGAAAGCCAAGTGATTGGTAGTAATTAAATATTAGAGTAATTAATTAATCTAATTAATCACAAGTAAAAAAAGTTATTTATGTTACTGAAGCAGCTCTATAAAAATAAGTACCAGATGAGTAATCTCATCCACCATAAGGAAGATTTTGGCGTAGAAGCCAAATGGCACTGCTATGCCGCAGCTCATGGCAAAGGAGCTTGTGACGGTATTGGCGCTATTTTTAAGAGAGAAGCTACTCGTGCAATATTCAGGCCAAATCAACAGAAGCCATCTTGAACTCAACAGATCTTTTGGGTGGGCGAAAAATAAATTTAACAATATACAGTTTTCCTATTATAGCAAAGAGAAAATTCAGAAAATTCAGAAATATCTTGCAAAACGATTTTCTGCAGCTCCGCGAGTAATGAAAATCCAAAGGACACATGCTTTTGTTATCATTGACGAAAAAAAATGCAAGTAATGCGATACGCTGGTGCTGTTGAACCCAATGCTTACTGCACAATATTAAACTCGACATGAAGAACAATTATGATACTCAAGCTTTATGTAGAGTAAATTCGATATATTCGACGCAGGTGGGATTTACGCCATAGTCAGAAAAAATAAAAGGAGTGAAGATAATTGGCTCATAACCACTCTGTTATGTGTTACCATGTCATATTAGTATTGTATTGTAATTTCAATTGTTTACTGTTACTATTAGCGAAACTGTTGTGAATTAAATCGATTTCTCGATGTAGTTTTTTAATTTTTTGAATTTTGAAAATTTGCGATTTGTAGATTCGCAATCAGCGTCCTCGGAAACCCCTTAGAAATAATTTTCAAGCCGATTCGAATCATTTTCGTTTACTTAGACAAGTCCGTCATTATGCTTATGGTCGCCATGTTGAATTTTGTAATTCTGTATCCAGATTCGTAATCAGCGACCTCAAAAACCTCATAGTAATCTTAAGCAGATTTGTCCAGTTTTCGCATTTTAATCGAAGATGTTGTAAGACAATTTGTGACTTTTGCGGATTTCAGGCGCCATATTGGAGCCGCCATATTAAATTCTTCTAGTTTGATAACGTTTTGAGGTTTATGAGAGGGCTAAACGCTCATATTAACATGAATGCAAATTCTACGTCAGCGTATAAGACACACGTTCATTATGTACACACACAGGCAATGCCTGAAATCGATAGGTAGATATTTCGATTCTCAATATTGGCCTCTTATCATTAAAGTTTACATGTTATTCTGGTTGATATTATTTATTATCTAAGAGAGGATAAAATTATTTCTTGTATTTGACTTCGTTGTTTGTATGCAAGAACCATGCATCTGAAATAGCAATGTACTGTTGAGTCTGGAATAGCTAACGTTATTATATACGTTAGAAGGTCAATGTTAGAAATCTCGTTTTGAAATTAAAATGACGCGGTTATTTTCCTCTCATACAAAATACATTTATTACATTCAGCACAACAACGTTACACAAGTTATCTGTTTGAGAGCGTGTAAATTCACTCCATAAAAAAATCGTAAAAACGCGCCATAAAAGCCTCGTAAATAAAACGATTCATATCGCGATTTCAATTTTTACACATAGGTGACGCCGCTGGTGCGAACGGCATCGGTGTCGCTCGGCGCAGCGCAGCGCACTTCCTCCAGCGGACGCACTAAATCAAATCGCATTGCATATGACGTGCCTACCTGTTGATTCTGTTGACTTGCCGCCGCGGCGGTGGGCGGCGGCGGCTGCGGTCCGTACAGGTCCGGCGGCTGCGTCTGGAAATATTGAGCGCCAGGTGGTGGTCCCAGGTATCGCCGGTACGTCGTCGGCGTCGAGTACTTGTGATGCAGGTATGGATTCGGCGAGTAGCAAAGGTCGTGGTGGGCATAAGCCGGCGCCGGGGGCGGCGGAGGCACCGGCGGTACCGGGTAATAATGCGCGGGATAAGCATAGGGATATCCTGTCGCGTGTGTCGGAGGATATTGGTTCAGCCGGTACGTCTGGGAGGTTTGTTGTTGGTGCTGGTGCTGCTGCTGTTGCGGCGGCGATGCTTCTTTAGCGGTCGTTACGGATGTAATTATGACCTATAAGGAAAGTGACAACGGTTGTTAAAACTGTTTTTGGCGTTGAAGATGGGTAGAATACCGCGGAATTCGAATGATTTACGCTCGAACGACTGTTGCAAAATGGAGGATAAAGCCCATTTACACGGAGTGGCAATGCAATAAATACAGATGTAATTGACGTATGCCCGGAAAGGGCATGCTAGAAAATGTTAACGTGTTTCTTGTAGCTAATGCAAAGAAGCAATTATATCTATAGAACACATATTTTCCATTGAATCGATAATTACTGGGTAAATATGATGCCATACAAACAAAAAAGTAATAAACTTAGTATGCAATACAAAAATTATACTAAAATATATTACAATATAATCATGAAATTTTCTCATGTCTTGCTATGGAATTTTCCAGTCATCCCCTGCATTGCTCATACATACTTGTTATGTAATTATACATCAAGTTTTATTTAATAATAGTTTGTATGAAAGGAAGTTTTCGAATGTAATTGTGTCTAATTAGTTCCTAATGCACAAGCTAATGGGCAAGTTCAGGCTTTACAATGGATGTAAAAAATCGTTAGAACACATTCTCACATCAACTCGAACAGTTAAATGTCAACCAAGAAAATGTTACCAACCAATGTTATATATTTTTTTAATACTACTTTTGAACAGTAAGCCATGAAAATTATTATTTTTTTAAATCCAATTTTGATAATATGTGCGATAGGAACACTACACCATCGATTCTTTAGGCAAACAAACAGTGAAATGATATACAGTACATCTGTTTACTATCGGTGCCAAAGTAATAGTCGCCTGTGTTTGAAGACCTATATCAAAGAAACCGCTTGGCGGAAAAAAAATAAATATACATTGTTACAACCGGCAATCATTTCTACGTAACATATTGTAAGTTCATTTTTCTGCCCTTGCGTTTAGAAGTAATCATTACGGAAGTGCAAAAAAGCATCCGATTTTTGCTATATCTAACCGTTAGCCGACTTTACAATTTTTTTTCTACTTAACAATTCAACAAAAAAAATTGAAACTTCGACTGGACGTAATCTGATATGGTGTGCCCTGAGGGGAATTTTAATTTTTTCAACATTATAAATAGTTTAGCCGCAAATTGTAGTTTTTGTGATCTCTGTTATCTCCGTTACAAGATATCGCACGAAAGCGGAATTTATTTCTAAGGAAACACCAACTTGTACGTATATCGGAACACGTAATGAAATTTAATTGTACCTATTATTTGATTATTGGGAGCGAGATACGTATTCCAATAAAGTTAGCGCATAGTCCCCCCCCGAAGGGAGCGGTGTCGGTCTAGCGCTGTGTAATCTGCCAGAGCGGTACTCCAAACTTTTTTGGATTATTTTCAATTATATTATATATCAATGTGTCCTGTACCTGACGAATGAAAATAAATATAAGAATAATAATGATAATATGTCCATAGATTCAGATCGTATAATAAAAACTATAAAATAATTATATAAATATTTACGTTATAAATAATAAATACAAGTTCTACAGTTTTTTCACACGTCGTGTGATACGTCGTAGATAAAATTACTCTTTTTGTCTATACTCAAATGCAATCAACGGAATGCTTTTCGCAAAACATTCTGACTTGTTTATGTTTCTTGCACTGCATTTATTATCATTATTTAATGTATGTATGTATATTCATTATCGTCATTATGTGCAATTAAAATGTGTCATGACTGCGGTCCAGTATAAGAACGAAGGAATTCTTGACAAATAGGCATATTCATATTGTTGTTAATAGTCGTATTATTTCGGTATAAAGTCTTTGAACGAAGTGGTTTTTTGGATTGGTCTGGTCCTATAGTTAGATTAGTATTTTGCGCAAACCTTTGAATGGCGTCGATTACGTTACCCACGAATTGAGCAGAGTTGCTTATGGCAGACGGACTCGGTCGTAACGGAATTGTTAGCAGTACGAATACCTTGTGTAACATCCTCTATGATGCAATGAGGAAAGGGAGTATCCTCGGTATCAATTTCATCATTACATTGTTCATCATCATCATCATCATCATCATCATCATCATCATCATCACCATCACCATCACTTGACTCGTCCGACAATTCATCATCGTCACTTTCTCCTATGTTAATTATAAATGGTTCCATAATTTCGTCTATAAGGTGTTCTTTTTCTATGTACGATATCTCAATTTTCTCCGTTGAAACGTCGTTCAAAGCTTCCTGACATAAATTCAATACATCCTTTATTTTAAAAGTATTATTTCTTGTTGCAACTTTATTTTTCACGTATGCCCAAATTAATTCAATAGCATTAAATTTGCAATGAGCTACAGGTAACCACAGGAATTTCACATCGTCTCCTCTTACTTGCTTTGCAATAGTTTCTAATAGTAGTACCTTTTGATAACGATGCGGCTTAGACAATAGCAACAGCTGTGGTTTAGTCAATTTTGAAAAATTAGTAATGCCCTCCGCAAGTGCTTGTTTTTCTGTAACCAAGCAATCATGTCATCTTTCCTCCAGGATAATGTAGGGTTCCTAAAATCAGGATCTAGCATTGTATTATAAGGAGCTTGATCCATCATAATTATTGATTATGCTGGTATTACCGACAGCACGTGCCGGTACCATTCCTCATAATGTTGCTTATTCATTTCGTGATGATAATCGGCTTTTGCTTTCTTTTTTCGCCTATAAAGCATTTACGGCTTCCAAAAATCCATTCTCGCTACCAATATGCAAAATAATTACCCTTTGACCTGCTCCAGATGGTCGCTTTATACCACCTCTATAACCGTTTACTTGTTGAACTCCACCTCAATAATGGTCAAAAGTATCCTTATTATCCGGGTTTACTTTTTCAACCCATCCGAACTATCAAGCATGATTTACACAGATTTCCCTGTACCTTTGAAGAGATGTCAAGAAATTAGCTCTCTGAGCAGTTATGTGAGGGTGTTCCATTAACACTGATTTATTATCTAATTTTCTAAATGAAAATTACATGTTTTTAACCATCGGTTAAGTTCAGAGTACAATTCTTTTACTGTCGGAAATTTGCATTCCATATAAAAGTTGAATACCTTTCTCCTGAATACCCCTTGCAAAAATTCGTCACATTCGATTTTTTTTCTACCTGTTTTTGGTATAAAATGATTTACTCTATCGTCACCTTTGAATTCATTACTTACTCTTTTAACTGTTCTTGTGGTGACCCCAACAGCTTTAGCCGTTCTTTCCACGACATTCTTCACATCAATAGTTGGTCCATTCTTATCTTTTTCGCCTTGAAAAAACTGTCTTACATTTATTGTAAGTTTGACTTCTCTAGTGCAATGCTTCGGCATTTTTGCATAAATAATAGTATTGCATTGATTGTAAATAAAGATACTCAGTAACGCAAATAAATAACATTTCGTGCTTTTATATGAATTTGTTATCATTATTTACCACATGGATATTCATTATCATGTTATTAAAAGTGAGCGCATTTGTTTACTACCGGTGCAAAAATAATAATCGACTGAAGGCCTATATTCAAAGAAACGGTTTGGCAGAAAAAATGTAAACTTTAATAATTGCACTAACAGAGCAGTGGATTTTGTTATACATAGCTTCACGCTTATATATATATATATATATATATATATATATATATATATATATATATATATATATATGAAGGGAAGATTCTTGGGCATACACCCGCATGGAAACACGCAACCGCCGACACGTGTTTCTGACTTATTAGTCGTCATCAGGACGGTATAGCCAAATTGAAAGGTGGAAAAAATTTGGAGATAAAATAATCGGAGTCAACAACAAGCAGCCGACCTCCACATGTGTGATAACTGTCAAAATACCCACACATTGTGTGGGAACATTCAACATAACCACGCGGGAGGACAAAGCCACCTGCGTGAACAACCGAGCCCAGGATATAATAATGAAAAAAGGTTTTTTACCGCGGGAACAAAGATATATGAAGGGAAGATTCTTGGGCATACACCCGCATGGAAACACGCAACCGCCGACACGTGTTTCTGACTTATTAGTCGTCATCAGGACGGTATAGCCAAATTGAAAGGTGGACAAAATTTGGAGATAAAATAATCGGAGTCAACAACAAGCAGCCGACCTCCACATGTGTGATAACTGTCAAAATACCCACACATTGTGTGGGAACATTCAACATAATCACGCGGGAGGACAAAGCCACCTGCGTGAACACCCGAGCCCAGGATATAATAATGAAAAAAGGTTTTTACCGCATTATTATATCCTGGGCTCGGTTGTTCACGCAGGTGGCTTTGTCCTCCCGCGTGGTTATGTTGAATGTTCCCACACAATGTGTGGGTATTTTGACAGTTATCACACATGTGGAGGTCGGCTGCTTGTTGTTGACTCCGATTATTTTATCTCCAAATTTTGTCCACCTTTCAATTTGGCTATACCGTCCTGATGACGACTAATAAGTCAGAAACACGTGTCGGCGGTTGCGTGTTTCCATGCGGGTGTATGCCCAAGAATCTTCCCTTCATATATCTTTGTTCCCGCGGTAAAAACCCTTTTTCATTATTATATCCTGGGCTCGGTTGTTCACGCAGGTGGCTTTGTCCTCCCGCGTGGTTATGTTGAATGTTCCCACACAATGTGTGGGTATTTTGACAGTTATCACACATGTGGAGGTCGGCTGCTTGTTGTTGACTCCGATTATTTTATCTCCAAATTTTGTCCACCTTTCAATTTGGCTATACCGTCCTGATGACGACTAATAAGTCAGAAACACGTGTCGGCGGTTGCGTGTTTCCATGTGGGTGTATGCCCAAGAATCTTCCCTTCATATATCTTTGTTCCCGCGGTAAAAACCTTTTTTCATTATATATATATTAAAAATGTATCTTGTCAAATCTGACAGCAAAATGTAAAATTTACACGAAAGATGGTCTAATCTTACACCTCAATGGTGTAGTGAACATTAATTAAAACAGGTGCATGAAGACTAACTGGTGGTAATTTGACTTGTTTTTGAACTTAATTGCAGCAATCCTTTTATATGTTGACACTGGACGTTTGACAGTCGTCTCTTGTTTAGTCTCCGCAAGGTGTTAGACAAGGTATCGTCTCGTCAGTGTTCTGTTGTCAGTGGTTCGTTAGGAGTGATTGGCTCGCGCCAAGAAGTTTTGATGGCCACTACATGTAAAGGTATTTCAACAACTAAGGTTCTTGGTAATCGCTACTGACGAAGGGTAATAACCCAGAAACAATATTGTCTAGCGATCCACCAGTTAGTCTTCATGGACCTGTTTTAATTAATGTTCACTACACCATTGAGGTGTAAGATTAGACCATCTTTCGTGTATATATATATCCACTGCTCTGTTAGTGCAATTATTAAAGTTTACATTTTTTCTTTATTTATATATATATATATATAATACCTTCACGCTTATTCACAAATTTAATAATTTCATTTTAATATTTATATATTTCATAAGTGTTTGAAATTTTGAATTTAATTCCTATACAAATGTTGCATACCGTAGTGTTGGTCACGAAGCGTAGAGTGCGGTCCCGGCAGTAAATATGCGATAAGAGATTGCGCAGTCGCCCAAAAATTACGCAGACTTCATTTCACTTTAAAAATATTAAATAAGGGGTACAATTAAATTTCATTTCGTGTTCCGAGATAGGTACAAGTTGATGTTTCCTTAGAAATAAATTCCCCTCTGTGCACACCCTATCAGATTACGTCCAGTCAGAGTTTCAATTTTTTTGTTGAACGGTTAAGTAGAAAAAAAAATTTAAAGTCGGCTACCCGTTAGATATCGCAAAAATCGGATGCTTTTTTGCACTTCCCAATGATTACTTCTAAACACAAGGGCAGAAAAAACTGAACAGTATGTTACGTAGAAATGATTGCCGGTTCTAGTAATGTATATTTATTTTTTTTCCGCCAAGCGGTTTCTTTGATATAGGTCTTCAAACACAGGGGACTATTACTTTGGCACCGATAGTAGAGTTATTTATGATCTTGAACATTTTTTATTTTTTTTTTTAATAAAATTTATATGAAATTCATTTAAATTTATATTTAATTAGAAAAAATATCAAATTAGGGAAACTACAATGTTGTGTTATTTTTGTATTAAATTCAGAGAACTTTACATCAAAGATTGATACTACATACAAGGAAATTTGATGTAGTCAGTAGTCGTCGTTAATTCTATGCAATTGATGTAAAATAATATATTGTGTTAGGACCTTTTGTGATTGTTTTTCACCATCTGTTCCATGTATCATGTAATTTTGTGCACTTAATAAGTAACAAACAAATAATAATTAGAAACAAGGGTCAAAGAAAATGCATAATAATTTGTTAGCTATAACATAAGAAAACAATAAAGGCTGGGACACGTGGCAAAGCACAATAGAAAGCGCCTATTTGTGAAGATGTTGTTGATAGAATATGTAAATTTAGCGAAATGGACTGAACGTGATTGTACGAATATTTATTTAAGTATAGAAAAGTGGCCAATATATGAATATTAAAAGGATGAACAGAAAATGCAGTTTATAAACAATTATGCGAGAAATTGAAAAAAGTTAACAAAAACAAAAACTTGCATATTTCGGTAAAAAACATGAACGTGTTGTAAATTGACAAGATCATGTTTGTTAGATAATATAGTAGTGCAAATTAAATCTTCTCAGATTAAACTATACGTCGTACATTTCTTTCGAAATTTAAATTTTTCCAATTATTTTTTAAATTTTACAATTTTTTTCAGATTTTCATTTTTTTTTTATTTTACAATTTTTTTTAAAAATTTACAAAAATGTGTTCAAAATTTCCAATTTTTACTTTCTTATACTTTATGTAACGGGCTATTTTTAAAATTTGACGTCAAAGCTGGCCGAGAATGTTTAACTGTGAGCGAACCATTATTATTAATTTGACATCTTAACCTATGTCTAACAGGTCTAACTTCGTTCACAGTTAAACATTCATGGCCAACTTCGACACCAAATTTAAAAAAAACACTGGTTATAAATAAATATAGTAATCATGAAAATTTTCGAACTCGAAATTTTAACGCATGACGTCTAAGTATCTGTGTGCCTGTCTGTACGTGCGTTCTAGCGTCCAAACGATTGTAGCTAGAGCTATATTTGTATATAGAAAGGAGTAAGTATGAAACTTTAAACTTAAGATTTGTATATAGTAAGGAGTAAGGAAAGAATAAGGAGGTCCTATCTTAACCGGAAGTGGGCTTCACTCTTATCACATTTTTCCATATCTCGAAAATGGTGTATGTTATCGAAAAATATATTCTTACAAAAGTTAAAGATATTGATATTGTAAACAACTTACATTTGAAAAGTTTTTTCGAAAAATGGACTACAAGAAAGTATAAGAAAGTTCAGTGTGGACCACTTTTTTTTTCAATTTTACAGTTTTCTAGATTTTTACAAATTTTGCAGTTCTTTGAAATTTTACAAATTTTTACATTTCTTTCAAAATAAAAAAAAAATAAATTACTATTTTTCAAATTTTTAATTTTTTTAATTTTTCATTTTTTTTAAATTTTCATAAATTTGTAATATGTCACCATTTAAAATAATGGTCCACAAATAATTCTAATTCTATGAATACTATAATTATCGCTATCGTCGCCAGGATTTTATTTCTAGAAATGGCCGTTTTCTTTTCAATTACAATGAAACATTTACACACATAACATTTTTAATTGTCGTTTCGTGGAATGTGCATATACACTTAGCTAAGTTGTTGTTTCAAACCTTCCTAATAAATAACTTTTAACTTGGTTAACCTATAAAATGTCAAAGTGTTATGTAATAACTGCATTTCTCTAAACAACCATTGCATTTTAAAAACAAAAAATCCGCGGTGGTCCGCACGAAACTTACTTATACTCAGTTATACTACGTTTTTCGAAAAAACTTTTCAAGTGAAAGTTGTTTAAAATATCTATAATTTATGTAAGAATATTTTTTTCCGTAACGTGTACCGTTTTCGAGATATGGAAAAAGGTGATAAGAGTAAACCATCACTTCCGGTTGAGTGATTGCGTTCAAAATAGGACGTTTTCCTCCTTGCTACATACAAATGTTAAATTCAAAGTTTCAGAGCTCTAGCTATAATCGTTTGGACGCTAGAGCGCGCACAGACACACAGACACACACAAACACACAGACACACACACAGACACACAGACGTCATTCCGAAAATAGTCATAAACGATTCAGGGGACCTCAAAACGCGTATATCCGTTAAAATCTCGAGGTCGAAATTTTTCATGATTACTATACTTATACATAAAGTATAAGTAAGTAAAAATCCGCGGTGGTCCGCACGAAACTTACTTATACTACGTTTTTCGAAAAAACTTTTTAAGTGAAAGTTGTTTAGGATATCAATATCTATAATTTATGTAAGAATATTTTTTTCCGTAACGTGTACCGTTTTCGAGATATGGAAAAAGGTGATAAGAGTAAACCATCACTTCCGGTTGAGTGATTGCGTTCAAAATAGGACGTTTTCCTCCTTGCTACATACAAATGTTAAATTTAAAGTTTCAGAGCTCTAGCTATAATCGTTTGGACGCTAGAGCGCGCACAGACACACAAAAACACACACAGACACACATACGTCATTCCGAAAATAGTCAGAAACGAATCCGGGGAACTTCAAAACGCGTATATCCGTTGAAATCTCGAGGTCGAAATTTTTCATGATTACTATACTTACTTATACATAAAGTATAAGTAAGTAAAAATCCGCGGTGGTCCGCACGAAACTTACTTATACTTAGTTATACTACGTTTTTAGAAAAAACTTTTGAAATGAAAGTTGTTTAGAATATCAATATCTATAATTTATGAAAGAATATTTTTTTCCGTAACGTGTACCGTTTTCGAAATATGGAAAAAGGTGATAAGAGTAAACCATCACTTCCGGTTGAGTGATTGCGTTCAAAATAGGACGTTTTCCTCCTTGCTACATACAAATGTTAAATTTAAAGTTTCAGAGCCCTAGCTAGAATCGTTTGGACGCTACAGCGCGCACTGACACACACACACCGACACACACACACACAGGCACACACACAAACACACAAACAGACGTCATTCCGAAAATAATGCGTTACACCGTTCTGGTAGCTTGTACGCACATGTATATTTTCGGTTTTTAGAGTCGATGATCATCTACAACTTTTAAACACATATTTCTTTTTATTTAATCATAAAGACAAACGACGGTCGTCATGGGAGTCAGACCACATATTCCTTGATTGCCCTTTGTTTTATTGTATCAAAATTTAAGTCTTACATCATTATCGGACGAATCACCAGCCGAGCTTGGCGCAGGAGGTTGATGTGAAGATGGTGGTGGGGATACAGAAGGTGACGTTTCCGACAAGGGACCGGTCTTCCCCAATGGTTGTTGAGCATGTGCATGGGCAACGCTAATAAGAGGTCCTGCTGGTTGATAGTAACCTGAAACAAACAAAAATCAATATGTATTCATCATATGTTTCATGTTCATATGTTATGTTTTAAATAAATATATTTGGTATATTAATCTTACTATGTTCAGTAATGAGGGCATCTAAAACGCTTTTATCTCTAAAATATTTAAACACCTAATTATATTTGTGGTAATTTGTTCGTTAATTGAAATCTTCGTCTTATGAAACATTTACTAGCGACCACTTATTTCGAATCAAAAAAACCTCGACCATGGCAGAAACCCTAAACTACCTATTATTCAGGCATTATTTCTTATATTTCTTATATTTAAAAGAATAAATTTTGTTATTTATTACAAATATCTGAATAAAAATCAAAGATGTAATTGTAAGTTTTTATATAAATTCAATACCTTCATAAATTATTCTGCAAAAAATGTGAGATTATTTAGTACAGTTCGAATGCTATTTTCATTGAGTTGGGTCTGTTTTCACTTACTCACAAAGGAACATTCTACCAAATTAAATACTGACGTTTCCTTGCATAATACGAAAAAGTGACCGCACTAATAGAAATTCAGTTTTCGCGATTTGAGTACAACACCAACACGTGTGAATGTGTTTGCAATTTAAAATAGTTTAGTTAAAAATAGCAACTGGTTGTACGATTTAATGCAAAATCCAATTAAAGCGCTGAATAAAATCAACAGGTTACGAAGGTCGTGTATACAAGAGGGAGGGAGCCTGTGGATAAATCCCCGATAAATACATTGATACATACAGCCTTTTATTTATCTAGGTTTTTATCGTCCCCGCGGCCATAGAACTAATTTCAATGCGTCTGTCGTAAAATAGCGCGACTATTTTTTATATTTACGTATAATCATTGTAAAAATTCTCTACTGCAAAATAATAATAACTATAATTATATTGCGTGTTTTAAACATGATAAAATTACCTATGACATTGACCTGACCCAAAAAAGTAGACAACGGCGAAATGCAACTTAAACATACGTTTTCGTTTTAGTTTATCTTGATTAATCATGGCCATTATTGGAGCTTTCGTTGCAGATAATCGCGCAATTAATTAACATCCATTAATGGCTCACTCGACAATGCAAATTAAGTCTCTTTAGTATCTTCTCGCCTTTTTGCAATACACTTAAACGTGTTTTGCAACAACTAAAGAAAACGGCGGAGTCACGGTGACTCCGCGATTCGCAACAAAAGCCACATAAAAACGCTCGCCAAAGTGGTTTTATTTAGCGTGCAAAATTCTCTCACACACGACTGGGAGATATTCCATTATCTTTTATTTAGACGCGAGCTCAATTTGTTTGGTTTATACGCGACTTCATCCTGCTTTGGTATTCCCCGAAACCGTGACGATTTATCCAGCATTAGGAATATTTCATATTGGTTTTAGGTGTCGTAATTGGTGCAGAAACCGATTACGTGACCAGTCTCAAAAATGCGAAATTTTCAAATGTCAACGAGGTGTGAAATACAACCTGTCGGTGGCTTAGCGACACGAACGAGATTTCGATTTTATGTTAATTATCTTCGCCAGACAATGGAGCTAAATGCGTCGTGACCTTCAAGTGGTGTATCTAAAATATAAATGATGAAAGTTTGCAAGTGTGGAACATGAGTTTGCGAGTGTTGCGGTCGTTTTTCACCTCCACTACGAGCTTTCTATTGCAGTTTGTCGAGACGCTTTACAATCGGTAAATTACGAATTCCTTTTGTAAACAGCTAATGTCAGTAAGCACACCAAGGAGACACCGTAACACCACCATTAAATTTCGAGTTTATGTTAGCTTCGTTTGTAAAATTACTGCAAGCAGTGAATATATTTGTCGGTGACAGTAATTGTATACCATCAAGCTATAAGTTGCGGACGTTAAGTTATATAACAAAATTATTAAAACGACTAGTTTAGAAATTGTTAAATTGTAATATAAATTTATTTCTTTATTGCTATGGTGGATTATGAGGCACTTACATAAGTGAGCGAGAATTATCTAACATATCGCTGTGTGTTTGTTTGAATGTGTGCTATTTATGTAACAGCTGTGTTCATTGGCCGCCACAAATTGACCACATAATTTGAAATTAATATATATTCAGCTTACACTGCTAGGTTAAGTACAATGCTCGAATGCACTTAACCCATGTATGGCCACCCGGGTACCCGGGTACCCATCGGCCTTTGTTTTGCTGAATAATTTTGTTTCCAAAACAGATTGGCCAAAACCTTCTCGTATCACCATGCTTTGACCGATTACCTATCAAAATTTGCATTCTACATATTAAAAAAAATCCGCGGTGGTCCGCACGAAACTTTCTTATACTTTATTTCTGAAAAATTTTTTCAAACAAATGATTTTTTTTTAATTCCAGTATATAACCTTTATACGAATAATTTTTGATATAACGCGAACCGTTTTCGAGATATCAAATCAACGTTATGATTTGATTAAACCATCAGTTTCAGATATTGCGTTTTTTTCTGCGCTGTATACTAATCCTAAACTTAAAGTGTCACAGTGTGACCTTCAATAGTTAGGCGGTGGAGCGCGCACAGCCACACGTATGTTTAGCCGCCCGATCCCAATATTATAAAATCCGCGGTGGTCCGCACGAAACTTTCTTATACTCAGTTATAATACATTTTTCGAAAAAACTTTTCAAATGAAAGTTAAATATCAATATCTTTAATTATAATAATGTAAGAATATTTTTTCCGTAACGTGTACCGTTTTCGAGATATGGAAAAAGGTGATAAGAGTAAACCATCACTTCCGGTTGAGAGATTGCGTTCAAAATAGGACGTTTTCCTCCTTGCTACATACAAATGTTAAGTTTAAAGTTTCAGAGCTCTAGCTATAATCGTTTGGACGCTAGAGCGCGCACAGACACACACACACACACACACACACACACACACACACACACACACACACGCACGCACGCACGCACGCACGCACGCACGCACGCACCCACGCACCCACGCAATTATAATTGGTTGCTTTATCAGAGTTCTAAGACAACTGAAAGAGATCACTGTCCATTTTCGACGTTAATACTGTTCTTCTCAGTGTCTAATTAGGAAGGGTAGAACATGGCCCTAAACAAGTATTACTGTTAAATATTAGTTCTGTTTGTAGTTCAATTAAAAACAAATATCAATTTTCTTTTACTCCAAATTTGATTTTTCTGATATTAGTTCGTATCCATTTGTAATAAATAGTTCAGTGAATTTATAAAACTCAATTCGAGTGTTTGTTGGTCGAATGTAATATGTTTCACTTAACGTTTCGGTCCAAACTAGTGGTCTTTTTCAAAAGAGTTGCTGCGAAAACATGTTTTCATTTCGAACATCCATAAAGATACTGTCGCAAATCCATGAAAATGTAATACAATATAATAATAGGACCGGGGGTATAGGGAATGACAGGTCGTGGACACTAGCATATGCAGACGATATTGTACTGCTGGCAGAGACGTAGATAGGGCTGCGAGAAATGTTGTGTAGGCTAGAAGGATTTCTGGAAAAAAGAGTGTTAGAATTGAACATGGACGAAGACGAAAGTGATCGAATTCAAGAAAGGAGGAGAAAAAGAAAGGTAGTGCTAGTGGGATGGAAAGGAGAAATAATTGAACAGGTGAGGGAATGGACGGACTTGGGAGTGGTTCTGAAGGAGAGTAACAATTGGGAAGATGATCCATATAAGTAAAAAGGTGAGGAGGGCGGAAGATGTCTGAAAGAGAGCCTGTGGGGAAAGAAGAAAGGAGCATAATGATGTACTAGAAAGGGCTTATATGGGGCAGATGAAGAGAGCGCTATAATTAGAGACGTCGATACCAGATTACATTGTGAGACAGGGAACAGGAAGGGGGAAATTGGAGGTAGAGGCGGCGAGGAGGGTGGCATGGTACGAAGAAATGATGAAGGGAGAGAGGCAATAGTTTAGGGAAAAAAGTGATGGAAGAGATGGAGGGGCGCGGAAGACAGGGGAGGTATTTATCAAACTGAGAAGGAAAATATATGAAAAAGAGGGATTGTCCATAAATGAGGTTGAAGGAAGGAGGAGGGAGCGTAGGGTAGTTAAGAGGGAGGTAGTGGAGAGGTTAAAACAGGTGGGAGCACAGGAAATGGACGGGCAAATAAGGAGTTCAATATACAATGAAAAGTATAAACATATAAGAGTACACGAAAGAAGGCCAAAATATCTGGAAGGGGGAAAGAGGAAGGGGAAAGAAGTTTAGCGCGATATAGATGCGGAAACGAAGAAAAGAAGAACACATGCTGGATAGGTGAAGAGTACAAAAAGTGTGAAACATGTGGTGAAGGAAGCATTGTGGTGGAAGCATTGGTGGGAGGAATGTGTGGGGATGGGATGGAGCAAGGAGCAGAAGGAGAGAGAAGAAGAAGAGATTGGAGGAAAGTGCTGGGAGAGAATGGCGAGGAGTGGGCAAGAAACTAATGGAGAAGAGGGAAGGGAGGCGTGAACAACATAAATTTGGATGTTGCAGGCAATAGGGAACAGGGGAGAGAGGTGGACGGAGGGGTGGTAGCAGAGGAGTGAAGGAGAGGAGGCGGGACAAAAGACAGAAAGGAAACAGATACAAGGAATAGGGGGGAAATAGATGATGCAGAATGTAAAATTGGGTTCTTTAATATGTTGTATTTATGCCAATAAAGGTTTATTTGTTTTTTGCTTTTTTTAATAACTACGACAAAAGAACACACAAAATTTAAAACCAACATTCTTACGGGGCGAAAGATGGAAATAAATACATCAAAACACCACATCATGCATACATATGTCGAAACACATTATAAAGAAATCAATGAGAAACCCTAAAACACTAGATGATTTTCCTCACCATATGCAAAATGTAACAACAAATAATAAATGTCACAATTACACTTTGAAAATGGCCACTAGTTTGGGCCGAAACGTTAAATGAAACATGTTAGATTCAACCAACAATAAATACGTGTTATATATATATATATATATATATATATATATATATATATATATATATATATATATAATTTTGTCCTCATGCAAGACATCATTGCAAGGACTAAAATATTAAAATAAATAACAAGCAGTTATGTTGTAGGCAGGTATTATATCCGCTTTTCGATTTGTTATGGTCCATTGTCACTTCGCTGTCACGTTCGATTGATTATTTAATACTAAAGAGAACTACTGTTGCTTATAAGTTATTGACGTTGGAACTCAGTCACTTCACTTCGATGTTAAATCACATTCAGGACAAAAGTTGCACAAGAATTAATGAAAACATGAATTAATTCGTGTTTTCGTAAGCAACGAACGAGGGATTCAAGGCAATTGTCGCGTCAGTTGTTTCGATGGTGTTATTCATATCGACAAAAATAATATCGATCGAATAAAAATTTGTTAAGTGCGTTCATTGACGTACTGCGTGAGCGATAGCGTTTTTAATCATTTAATCTGAATTTGCGAGGCACCTCTCTTTTTACGACTGCTTCCCCAACTTAAATTGCGCTAGTAAAATCGCTCATTGTTGCGCGTGTTTCCGGTTGAATATTTTTGTAGAGATCCACCCCTTTGCCTGCTCCAACTTTCATTCTCACTTTGTCAATTGACACATCCGCTCTCCTATGTGGTTCTCCTTTTTTCGTATTATTTTCTTGATCAAATAATGATCACTTACACCATCTCACATGCATTCTTCTAGTTTAATATTGACTTACATTACCGCAATTTAGCTTGTCAACGGCTTTTTCTTATTTGCCATGTTCGTTCAAATTCTTTATAGTCTGTTACTCCCCATACATATCAATATTCTCATTATGAAACTATTTCCCCCCAACATGAATTATATTATATGCATCGCCATATTGTTCGTCCAATTTTATCATTTGTTTCCATGTCTTGCATATTTTTTTGTGTATTTACATTACCCTCCTTTTATCACGGTGTATGGTGAATACCTGTCTAAATACCGTTCGAAAATAATCATTTTAAAAAACGTCGGAGTATACGCGACAATTCTAGATATCCTACCGATCGTGGAACAATATTTTTGATTAGTAACATTTTTTTAACAAACAATTCTTATTTGGTAATAAAAAATATGATTTAAACTAGTGATGGGAATAATCGAGATGCGATACACGAATTAGTCGATTATTAAAATCTCTCGAGATAATCGACTATGCACTCTGAAAATTAGTAGTACTAAATTAGTAGTCGTACGTCGATCACGGAACGTGTGGCAGCGGACCGAGAAGGCCGATATCTCGATATATTTTAACCCCACCACTAAATATTAATAGTAGTTCCAGGTTCGAGATATTTCATTTTAACATTGTACTCGTTCGATTGTGGCAACTAATTAGTCGTATCGCTAAGCGAAGCTTCTCTTTCAATTATTTTTTGTAGTCTCGACCGATCGTCATTGTTGGATTGAAGAATACAATAATTTAAATAAGTACAATCGTGTTGATGATATTGCGTTAGTAAATAAAACGCTTCAAAATTTACAATAATATTTATAAACTGTAATATAATAATATATATAATATATAATAATATAAATAATATATAAAAAATATGAGCAAATAAAAACAAACGTATAATTCTGAATAAAAACAAAGGTACCTATATAATAAATTAATAACTCTAGATTAAACAATAATAATAAAAATTAATAAAAACAAATTTATAAGAATGTGGTATTAAGGAATATAATTTGATCTACATTTTTAGACGATAGTTTGTTTCGATGTAAATTTGTAAGTTGCACGGCTTTAGAAAACACACTGTTAGTGGTATTAGAACGTTTATGTTGTACGTTGCATTAATTAGTATTAGTACGACTACTACTAATTTTAACTACTAATATTAGTCGATTATTAAATTATATCGATTACTAATAATCGATTATTGAAATATCTCGATTATGCCCATCACTAATTTAAACTATATGAGATGGATATGTGTGTTAAACTGTGTGCACTTACGTAGGAATTTGATGCTTAGGTACTTTGTTTTGAGTAAGCGACAAAATTGCACGTTTACGACAATTTGATATATTCTATCCAAAGCGTTAATTTTACACTTTTGTTTGTTATTAAAATAATTACTATAATGATAATTAACTATAATAATGCAAATCCAAATGCAGTAGTTGAAAGAGCACATGAAAAGACAAATTGCATTTTTAATATGAGACAAATGTGCCTGCAAACATCAAATATAAATCCAGAAATTTAATGAGGACAACGAACGAAATTGAATGTTTGTTACACGATAATTCTAGGCATACAATACAATGTTGCAAATATCCTAACTACTTTGCATACAGCTCGATTTAAGGAGAATGGGACAACGTTTAAAAATAGGTATACGAAGGTCGCCAATGCAATTTCAATTGCGTTTCTTTTTTACAGTACAGTATTGTTTATACCACCATAGGCGACATTTTTATATATTCGCATCCAAAATATCGAATAAAATCAGTAAAAGCGAAATAAAATTTAGTTGGAAGAAATCTTTGAACAGGCCGATTATAGATTTTATTTGATAAAAATACACAGTTTTGCATGTCAGTCGATTTTCAATCATCAGTTCTTTTTGAGTAATACGTACGTCATATTTTTTTCTTTTGAAAGTAACCCTCATTTTCATGACTTTGAGAGATCTTTTCATTGCCGAACTGACAGTATGTTGCCATTTTACATAAGAAATTCTTCAAGTAAATGACAATTGAATGTTAGAAAACGTATTTTTTATTGTCACTAAAGGAAATAAAACTTGTGCTAATCAAATACGTTTAAATTAAATTGCCCTACGCCGGTATAGAAATTCTTTTTGTATATTGTGAATCGTTTCCGGGTAAATTCTGCTCATTGATCTGTAATGTTCTAGTTTAGCTGGCCTGGTGCCAATGCACTTCCTAGGAAAGCAACTGTCTAGAAAATCTCACTGGCCGTCTTGCTGAAACCAATATCTTGGTCTGGATCATTGTTATGTGACAAAATCATTGCAACATTATTGCTGATTAACGTTATTTTGCAAAAACGGTAAATATCTTGCTCCCAATGAGAATTTACCCGACTGCAAATACCTCAATGTTGACGATTCACTGTGCCATTGAGACAACAAACGTCGATTTGCTTCGTACAAATCGTTTCATGAAACTCGAGTTGCCGATGTCAAATAACTCCTTGAAATGTTGTCAATGGCACTCAAGTTTTGTAACCTGTAAAAATTGAAGTTTAAATTCGTGCAGTGATTAAATGTTTTCATATTAAGGGTTTATCCCCAAGAGAAATAAAGGCTGAGCGAATCTTGCCCTTTATACACCACCGTTAAGACTTGAGTTGCGGACATTAAACGTGGTCGCTAAATGTATTCTAAATGGCTTTCCTTATGAGGGAATTATCATAACAAAAAATGAATGCATTGGCCATGTCCAAAAGCGAATGGGACGTAGATTGCGCGAGTGCGTAAAAAAATAAAGGACTATTCGATAGCAGAAACAAGCTAACCTGGAAAATGATTGATAAATTGACGGTATACTACGGACTAGCTATTCGTCGTAACGCAGATTTGGTGGAAAATTTGAAAAAGCGATATGAACAACCTTCAATCATTATAGTTTAACCGATGATCATCCGCATCACGAAAAGTGCCCGCCCTGAGACGAGTCTTGGTGCTCTTGGCAACGCGCTTCCGCGAGCGGCAACAGCTCTACCAGTCAATCTTTTAGAAGCAATAAAACCAATTTACTATCCAACGAAACCTTACTGGAATTGAAAGGTGGTTTTACACAAAACAATAACGAAAGCTACAATCAACTCATTTGCTCATGTAGCTGCATGTATGTTCAACGAACATACATGCACTTCACTTTGGTTAATACTGCATGCAATGAGAGTAATCTGTGGCCGAATTTGTCACGCGTACGTGACGGAAGAAAACGAAAAGAGCGTGGACATACCTGAGCACCGCGCTCAATCTAAGGCAGCTACGTCTGCAGAATGATTGTTGTATGGGCAGGGCATCGATGATTCAATTTAGAGGTAATAAATTACACTTTATCTATGTATATACCAGACTTCAGACTTTAAACGCGCTTTTAAAATATCATTTGTGATTTTTTGAAACAAAAAATTATGAAACAGAGTCAAAAATATACCCTTTACTATGGGAAAAAACAGTTTGAAACCTTCAATCATTTTCCCCGAAAAAATTCACTAAACGCATTATTTTCGGCCGCCAACTTGCGTAACGCTTTAAGCCCCCTCGGATCATTTTCCCCGAAAAAAATCACTAAACGCATTATTTTCGGCCGCCAACTGGCGTAAAGCTTTAAGCCCCCTCGGATTTCAGATTATTTCCAATCTTGAAAAAATTTCATGCTGGTAAGAAGTACGCGATTCAGATGTGATTGCGACCACGAATGACTATTTTGACCAGTTTGACGAGACGAAATGCAAACTTGACGGGGATTAACTTGAAGAAGAAACATACTCTTACTTACGTGATATTTTTTTGTTTTCTTGTTTAGGCCGGACACTTTAACCTCGTAATACTTAGTTGTCTGACTTATTTCATTATCTAATGCAAGCTATTGAGGCGTATTGTGAATCTTTACTTTTGGACATTCAGATTTTTGACTATCTTTAACATCACAAGTTTGTAGAAAGTTAGACTGAATGTTACTGACTGCAGATCTGGATATTTTGCATTAAACTAATCGCAATCGTAATCGTTCTTGTCTGATATCTACATCCGATGAGAATTACAACCTCAATCTTCTGCGAGAGTTAAATGTGCCATAACACTTAAATATCAATGTAATTTCTGCACATCGAATATGTTAAGAATTCAAAGCATGACATTTTGTAATGGTTTTTTTACCTAAGTGATCTAGAAAAATATAAGAGTTTTTGCTTTATTTTACTATCTTTATGTATTCGATCATTCAATTGTCATTTACACGAAACGTTTCTGATGTATGATGGCAATATTTTTATACTGTCAGTTCGGCAATGAAAAGATTTCTGAAAAGCAATAAGAACATGGGGGTTGCTATTAAAAAGAAATCGTTAAAAAAAGTCATTACTCAAAAGTAATTGGTTGAAAATCAGTTGTTATCCAAAAATGTGTACTTTTATCAAATAAAATCGATCTGTAAAAATTTTGTACTTCCAATAAATTTTATTTCGCTTTTACTGAATTTATATTTTATTTTTTATATTTTAGGCGTGCACTGTAACTGACTGCAACATACTCTATATTTTAGACTTATGAAATAATGTACTCGCACATGTCTACATATATATTTCATTTATTCTCCACTTCAACAATTGAGCAACGTTAGTGTATTGATATCTTTCACTTGTTATAACTTTTGTAAAGACTTGATAACTTGTTAATTAATTATTATAATGTGTCAAAATTCAATTTTGAAATCAACACCCATCTAATATTAATTCACATCTTGTATTCTGGAAGCACGCCAACCCTCATTAATAAACATTTTGCAGAAAAAAGTGTTACAACATCCGCATGTGCAGCTTCAAACAGGTGTGAAAAATTGCATCCGAACGTCCCCGCAGCGACCTCCAACGGCACGCGTTATCGAATATTAATGCTATGCCTTCCCATGTTTCATTCCCATTAATCTCTTGGAAGTTTCCACCGTATCCGCCGTTTTATTTGCGAAGACAATTTATTTGCATGTCAAACGACGTTAAAGTCGCGAAATAAATTATTCGGCGACGATTTCATCAACGTAAAGCGACACTGCTATCGGACATGAGCGTTTCGTAGTCGTTTTACGGGGCTGTAAACTTACATAACACGTAACGTGATGTTTTATTCAACGATGAATACGCTTGTAGTCCGCGTTCGCCAAGAAAGGTGACGAACGATCGGAACTGGATTGCGAAACACAAAACGTGCGGCAGTTCGGAAATGTATCGGCGTTGTTTTCTCAAACTGAAGTCAAACACATCTTTTATACGTTCGTGTTATGATAATATATGGAAAATTGTGTTTTGTTTTGAAGTTATGGGGGCAACTGACAATCTTTTAGTTTCTGCTAAGATAAAGCTGGCGGAAGGACACAATCAAGAAAAAAGGATCATTGAATGAAACACATACCCACGCCTTATGTTTACACGCATTGTTAAAAATGTGTAATAAAGTAAGAGTGATTCTAATTTCTAAAATTATTCCTAAAATAATGTGATGAAACTGCGGAAATTTTTAATCGGTACGTAATTTTATTTACGAGTTTGAAATCAAGTACCTCTAATTTTTAATGACTATATAAATCATAAATTTAATTTATGTAGCTATTCAATATTATTCGACTTTAAGCTAGTACGTGAAATGTTATTCCTGTCATAAATTTAACCATCAACGGTATTACGAATTTAATTCAAACACTGTTGCTTTCACAAACAAAATTGTAATATATAAATTTTAATGAATGGGGTGTTTAAATTTAACCCGATAAATTGATTGAAATATAACACATTTAATTACTTGTACAGGTTACAGATAAAAAGGATCATCGGTTTGTTTGTCAACGAAATTAAGTGATTGTTTGTTGTTGTTGTGTTACGTGTACCAACTTGTTATAAGAATGACTAGTATTTTAATAGGAAGTATCATTGTTGTACTTTAAAAAAACTCAACAAGTCAATAAGCGTGCACAAGTTCGTACAAGATGAAAAATATGGAAATTCAGTAAGCATGGACAGGTTCGTGCATGATATTGAGTTCGAGCGTACAAGTCTTTCAGGCACGTTTTGACTTGATCTATATTTGACGCATATACGCGATTTAACAAGGAAGAAATCATGATCAAGTTCAAGTCCAAACATGCTCCTGACATTTTACCATATAACAACTTGCACTTAGGTTGAATGTGCATTGCGTTTTGAAATTCGTTGGAGCTTAAATGATAATACACTCATCTACTAATTTATTTCAAGAGATTACGAAGTGATTACATAGTTGCCTAGTTACCTACGCGCGTTAATAATAATAATAATATATAATATATAATATATCCAAGTTTATCAATGAGTAAGTTTGTGAGCATACCAAAAAAAACCTCCAGTACCTAGCTGTGATAAAAATAACTTCGTGTGCAAATTTAACAGTTTTGTTATTATTTTTAAGTAGTTTTTTTAAACATTTTTTTGCGATTTGCAAGTTTACTGCGAGTTTTATGGTGGCAGACACGAAAAAAAAATGCAGACAACAAAGTTTGAACTACTTGAAGTTTGTACTTATTCCATCTCTATCAAATCAACACTTGCAGATGTGTCTAATATGTGAAAAAATATTCAGCAACCATAACATGAAGTGTTCAAATGGAAGACCACAAAGTAATCCCTTGTGATTCTTTCAAACACTTAAAGAAAAGTAGAGAAAAGGCCATCCATAAGATCGATGGTTGCGTCATCATCTATGCAAGACGTTGATGGTTTACGAACGTCCTATAATATATCTAATAGCGAAGTCTGGGAAACCCCATACAATTGGAGAGCAGCTTATTTTACCAGCCATTGCGGAGGTCCTCAACAACGCACAAGCCCGCACATGATATTATAAAGAGAATTCCTTTGAGCAATAACACCGTTCAGAGACGAATAGACGAGGTGAGTCGCGACGTGGAAAAAATATGCTATTTCTTACACACCAACAAATTCTCTCTCCAGTTGTACGAATCTACATTACCCGGTAATGAAGCTCTGTTATTAGGATATGTTCGATATATTAAATATGAAAATATGTGCCAAGAACTGCTTTTTGCTACATATTTAGAGACTGATACCAGAGTACAGTCCATTTTCAGGCCGTGGAACGTTTTTACCGACAAAGCTATTGCATGGGAGAACATTGTTTCTGTTGCGACTGATGGTGCACCATGTATAGTTGGTTGTCATCGTGGTTATATAGCTCACTTACACACTGGTCATTCACTGCGTGATTCGCAGATAGCATTTAGTAGCAAAAAATCTGAGTCCTAGATTGCACCAGTCTTTACAATATGTTATAAATGCTGTCAACAAATTTCGAAGCAATTCTTTGAACTCTCGGTTATTTGTTCAGCTATGTGAGGAAAACGACTCAGTCACTTCTGCACAGTGAAGTTCGCTGGCTATTAAGAGGGTCTTGCTTAGCAAGATTTACAGATATTTTTGAATCTGTGTTGGAGTTTTTGCAAGAAAAAGATTCGAATTTGAAAGAAAATCTGAACAATTCTAAAACAGATATTTATTACTTGACTGATATCTTTGGTATGTTTAACAAAGTTAATTTACAGCTGCATGGACACTATGTCAACTTGATTAAAACAAAACCAATATCGGCCTTTGTGGGTAAACTCATTTATAAACAAAATTTAAGCAGAAAAGAATATTCACAGTTTCCGCATTTGTCTAAATTACCAGAAATGCTTCAAGACGATGTTATGTTAGCATATGTCACTCACTTGGACGCATTACACAAGGATTCTTACTAAGATGTTTGCGATTCTCAAATTCCTCATAAATCATTCTACGGATTTATGAGGAATTTGAGCCACACATCACAGCCATGGAAGAAGACAAAGAGTTGATTACCATCAGCACAGATGAGGAGCTTAAGCATAACTTTGTGTTGCAGCGCAAACACAGTATCCTGCATTGTGGAACATTGGTGAAAAATACCTTATTGCTTTTACATCATCATACCTAGTCGAAAAAGGCATCAGTGTGGTTACAAGCATTTTGACAAAACAAAGAAACCGTTTGAAAATCAACGAAGGCTGGAGTTCACCAATATTGAACCAGATTTAGCTAGATTGGTAGAAAGTCATCAGGTTCATTCATCACACTGAATTTAAAATTTTTTTAACTTTATTTTGCAATTTTACGAACTTACGAACTCAAAATATTATTGTTTCGCACGACCGATTGAACTTTTTTCAGTACATAGTTCGGTGTTATGTTACTGCGGGGATGGGCGCGCGTTTCGTTTGTCCGAGCGTTCGTGGGTTCGTATATTTCTACTATTGCGAATTATATTGCGAATTAGCCGCTATAACTTTTTATACATATTCTTAGATATATTAGGCATAGATTTCAGCAATTAAAAAAAAAACGATTTTTTGAGCCTTCTAAAGCAGTATTAAGTATAGTCGGAATTATGAGAAGGTGCGTGCACGTCATCGATGCGTGTTTTATAATGCCAACATGTAGAAATTATAAAATGCCATTTTCTTGTATTGGAATATGTAGTGAAACCAGGCCTATTTACAAGGCGATGCGAAGCAATGTTATAGATATTATTATTATCACTTAGTGTTCTATATTTGTCATGAAAAAGACGAAAGGAATTTGAATCTAGGGTATTTTATGTCGTAAGGATCGACGAACCATTTCTGAGTGTTCTAGTAAGTTCACACATGTAGATCAATCGACGGGCGTAGAATCTGGTATATCTGGTTGCATACTACCACATATATATATACCTATAAGCATACACATACTACTGTCTGTTTGGTTGCATACGATCTTGAAGAGTATATTTTGTGTGAGAAACATGTAAGCATATAAAATTTGACGTCATTAAAAAACGATGACGTGCACGCACCTTCTCGTAATTCCGACTATATTTTTACGTAATTTGTATTAATAATTATTAATTACACTTGATATTTACTGAATTTGATGTTTATTTTGGTAAATTTTGATGAGAAAATGATATCAAGTTTACTCAATTAACCAACGGCAAAGTTTTGTTTGGTAAGTATTTTGTACCAATAGCAAAAACTAGATATAGGATTTTTAAAGTAATTTGGCTATGGGGTTCTCAGTTTATTTTTGAAAAGGGGTCTATTACCCAAAATAGTTTGTGAATCCCTGGTCTAGTCTCACATAGTTGCAATTATAATAGAATAGAACGAATTATGTGATTTTTTACAAAACGGAGCTTTATATAACTTTGAAGATATATTTCCATAATTAACTGATTTTACATGCTACTTCAGCTCATTTTCTGAAACAAAATATTGTTGTGATGGATTCAAAGAGACTTTTGAGTTTTTGTTAGTACGAAAATGTTTAGGCCGAGTCCAAGAGTTGCTTTTATTACACTTTACTTTCAATAACGAAAACGATGAAGTTGGAATTGGCTTTATTACTTGTAAATGTAATACTTATTGGGACAAATTTGCTATTGATTTTAGCTGATGCGGTACTGTGGCCCTTTCTTGTAATTTGATTTACTATTGCAGGACTTTTGAGCACATTAATGATTTATCGAAGAGTTAAATTTCAATTCTGCACGCAATTATTTTACTCCTTGATACTAAGCACTTTTAAACGAGCTGTTTAGTGACTTTCTTTGTCGTCCTACTTCGAGGCTTCGAGGATCATTCACAGAATTTAATTGAATGAAACTTTAATTTAAATTTTGTGGATTGTGAGAACGAAATATGAAGGATTTTACGCTGTTTGCGTTTATGTTCAATTTACAATTTACTTAAGTATTGCATAAGCTTCGAGATTTTTAATTACATACTCGCAATCTCCAACTTTTCTGAAACAGATTCCCATAAAATATGTTTATTTTGCTTTCGTAATTGTTTACATTATGTCATTTTCTAGAACGCTACATTTTAAATCATTTACATCTCCAATTTAATAAAATTAACTAACTCATGGTTCTTGAAAGTTGAAGTTCTATAACAATTTAAATAATAAAAAAATGAATAAGAAGAATCACATGATAGTTTGTTTTTCTTCGCACATAGATTTTAGCCGGTTCTAAAAAACTTCCTCACGACATGTCTTTAAAATCCTCACTGATAATCTATTTTTTTAAATCGATTGATTTACGTAATATAGTAAAATTGTTAAAACCAAGTCATTTTCTATATAATTCTGTTGATAATGGATCGTACGTATTCAAGTATTCGTATATTATCTAAAATCGCAATTTAAATCAGAAAGTCGCTCATTCGACAGTTAGAACGCAGTGGGTAAACGACGCCCATTCTCTGTCTGCGAACTCTCGGTTCTCGAGAGAAGACCGAAAGAAATGGGTCACGGACTCGAGCCGAGGTCGGCCCACTTATTTTATCGTCGGCGATTGCGATTAATAATTTATTTATTGGGCCGTTGTTGTGACACGTTTACGTTTGATGTTTATCGGCGTCGACTTGATATTTTAATAAAGCGAAAAGCCATTGCAACGTAACTGCGATAGATTACGTTTGTTTATTCGCAACCGTGCAACGTTTATCGTGAGCTGTGCGCGGAATAATCGATTCAACTTAACATAAAGTTACGTTAACGTAAATAACAATGCGACGATGATAATTCTAATAATTATAATAATAAGTAAGTATACTTCAGGTGTAATTCTCTCCAGCCGCTTCGGCCTGAAAAGTACAATGATTGCCTTTGTGGAACTGTGGGAATTCTATATTCTATGATAGTGGCACAGAACTATGTATTAATGGATTTAACGACGAAAATCCAGGCAACAGATAATTGTTCAACGTGTTATTAAAAGTTCAAGTGGCTATTAAGTTGCAAGTTTATGGTAGAACGTGCAAATTGCGCGGCGCTGCGCAAGGTGGGATATAATTATTTTAATGTTTCACTTGGCCATCCATAAAAGTTAAGTTTAGCGCTTTGTTGTTTTCTGGATTTTTCATATAATTGGGTCATCGATCCACTCGGCGCCGGTAGATCGTAACTCGCACCCGGAAGTCAAAATGTTCGAGGAACGCTCTTGTACATAGTTAACGCAGCCATTTAACTCAAGCGCGTGTGTATCAAATTTCAATGCATACATTAAATTCAGTTACGAAGTTCATGACGAAGTTGTACAACGCGCAAGTTGGGAACGCAGTATGTTCGATAGCACTACCACAATTGGATTCCAGTTCAGATCAAGCAGTGTGTAGTACTTGTATCCTTATTATACAATTATCTGGTTCGCATTTGTCATTCGACTTTACTTACAGATGTCTGGTGTATTATAGTCTTGTGGTGCAATTTAACATAATCTATGCCGTATCTAATATAACTTTAATAAATTATGACGCATATAACCGCTGTTCACGAAAAGTTTGAAACGAAGCCATGGAACTCTGGAGGGATTGTGGTAACAGTGTGATATTAGCGACGTGGAAACAGATAATAAGGTCGATGATGTTTTGAACAAACATTTTTTTGGAAAAATTAATTGGACAAGTGATAAATTCAAATAATTGCTAACATCATATATAATAACTTCGAATGTAGACAAAGAAAACATAAACATGTCTGAAGGTGTCACAAATATGTACAATTGTTCAGTTGTCATAAATGACTATGTCAATAAATTATAAGTAAATGTTGCAATAAATTTGAAAATTTTATGAGGGTCGCCTAAAAAATGTTGTGTGCACCACGGCCAAAAAGTGTTTTTTCGTCCTCGTTTGCTTTCGGACGAAAAAACAGTACTTTTTGGCCTAGATACATAAAATACTATTCTCTTTATTTTATTTTGTTTGTTCATTGTATTTTGTTATTTATATTTCACCTGTCCAGTTGTTAACACAGTTATAGTTATAGTTTTATTTCCAATTTTTTGTTTTATAATGACTGTTATTTAGTTTAGAATGATTTTCTGTTGGGTATTAAATTATATATTATTATTACTATTAACTGGGCTGATTACAAGATAACCCATTTAAAAACCCCGGTTAGCAAGAAATTAACATCACCATCTACCACAGAATGGAACCAGAGGCGACGATCGTTCGGGAGTAATCTGCATAGTTCAAACATATCCATGCTGTATTCACAGTTGGCACATGTTGATATGAAGATGGGACTCGCGCGGGTACAACTCGAAATGTTGAAGGAGCAGCAGGCGAAAAGGATATAAATCGAGTTGCGACAAAAATCGGTACAGGTATCTTGCTTGCACTAAAAAGAGAGCAACTAAAAGCGTACAGACGGAAGAGTTAATTAAAGAATTGTTTGTTTATTTTTAATTGTCGATTTATAATTCACAATTCATAATACATAGCTGGTTAGATAGCTAGAGCAGTGTATTTAGAGCCAGCCTGCTATGTTGTTCGATTTTCTCATGTACCGGAGTTTCTTCTTCACCCATATCTCTATAGATATTATGAAGAACAGCCGCTGCTACAGTTACGGTTTCCTAATTTCAAACGGCAACCATATGGGAATCTTCGTTTCCACACTACAAATAGCCTTTCTACTATGTTTCTGGTTCGAATATGGGCTTCATTATACTATTACTGATGTGGTGTACGCGGTTCCAATAACGGTGTTAGCAAATAATGACGAACATGTAACAACTGTCACCAGGAAATAATTTAGTTTTTTTATGACCAACCAGAACCAATTATGATGCACGTGAAATAATTCTTAACACTTACCTTCTTCTTTGTAGAAGCTTATAGAATCATATTAATTTAAGGTAGTGAAAATGTTACATACCGAACATATACATAAATATGTCAGGATAGACTCCATTTTCAAATTACATTCCTAATGCAAAATTATTAAATATTGTTACATCGTGGGTAGAACCTGGCCATCGCGCAACAACATTTAAACATTTAAGATTTACATCCGATACAGTTTGAACGTTTATCCTATTCCGGAAAACTTCTGCATCATCGTTACCTACGATCATATGTGATATTTTTTATTTGCATGTATTTTTAACTCTCACCAGGTGACTGTATTTTTATATGAGTTCCATCAATATCGCCTATTACTCTAGGAAAAGCTGCTGTGTCATAAACTTTTCTCTGCATTTGTAAAAGCTCTTCAAGAGTTCAAGGGCTGTACGAAAGATATAAACTTTATGTGTCTTACGTATAGCCCAGTAACTACTTCCGATACCCTTTTTACGATTCTGCATGCATTTGATGTATGCATAACACCGAAATCAGCTATTGCGAGCAAATTATTATCAGTGCTATAATATCTCAGTGCCACTAGACATTTATCACGGTTTCTTTCGTTAAGTAAAATTGTTTGAAAAATGACAAATCATCCATGCTATGGAAATATTGCTTTCTGTCGAGGTAACCTAGATTAAGTATTTCAAAAACTTCATAATTATCGTCAAACAGACCCATAATATATATACAAATATCACTTGACATTTACTTCGATTTTTTTACGTTAAGGTGAAATTAGTATTTTCAGGCTTAAGATGCTCGTACGAAAATTTAAGAGACACTACTTAAGTGTCAAGTGTAAGTGGCGCAAATTCGTTCAATGATGATTTACTGATCAAAATTAAATTGCTTTTCATCTTGTAGGCTCCTCGAAATCTGAACTTATGTATGTTTGAAAGTCATATTTGACGTCGTTAATATGATTGAAATGGCGTGCCCGTCTCTCAAAAGGCGTTTATACATAATTGCATGTTGTATCCCCAGGACGATGCTTAAACGTGGATCGTTAACTAATAAAAAGTTTTGCAGAAACTCCCCAATGACCTAAGCGTCATTTAAACATTGCACGGCTTAAAACACATGTTTATATGTATAGTATACTACAAATTCCTTTATGTGTAGAATATATTGTAGAATATTTATTATGAATTATCTGTACACACAACTTTGTTTATATTAACAAATACAAATAAGCATAAAACGGAAATATAGTACCACACTAAAAGGTCAATGAGAATTTATTAACTCATACCTGATGCAAAAAAGAATAATATTTTCAATTTAATCTATGTAGTTGATTATTAGGAGACACATTTGTAACATTTGCAAGTTGTTCAGATTAATTATTAATATTAATAATTATATATGATCTACGTCTGATAGTTACGGCAACTGCGACCGGGTTCACCTCCGCGATCGCATCAATGTACTTTTTACAAGTGCATAGATTAGCACCCAGTGACAATAATTTTTCAAAAGCGATTTTCTAGTATATGGTAATTTCTTTAACAAGCATTTTTTCGATTACTCCTACCGTTTTCCAGAAATGGAAAAGTGATACACACCAACCACAAAAATTAGGTTTGTTTCCGGACTATAAACACATCTTAACTTTAACGTTTCATCATGGTCTTTGCAATAGTTTTAGCGCTAGAGCACAAACATTCGCATACATACTTTTCCTCTTTCTCACTTTCTGTCTATGCATATCTCTCTCAGCCACAGACACACATTGAAAATAGCCAGAATTGATTCAGTATAGTTTAAAACGTGTATTTCCGTCAAAATGTCGATGTCGAAATTTTTACTATATTTTCCACTACCACTATTATTACCCAATGCCGATACAAGTGTAACGTCACAGTTGTCTGTTGATGACGCATGAGCAATATCATTTGCCATTTCTATTATACGCGTTCGCACTTCAATCGAAATCTACAGTACCGGCCGAAAGAATTTTTTACCAGATATTTTTCAAAAAGTTTGAAATATAATGTTGGTATTACTTGCTCAAGAACATATTTTCAATGGTAATTAAATAACACTTTTATTATATCTCTTAAAAGAGCGTTTTTCATTAAATGACAAGAAACAAATAATACTATATGATAATAATCTGTAATACTCTGACAAACTATATCAAAATCTTCAACATGCTCAACAATAAATCATACAATTATTTAATACTTGGTTGCGAACCCTTTGGCTGTAATGACAGCTTGACAACGACGAGGCATTGAGTCCAACAGATTGTCGATGACGCTGACGTCAATCTTCGCCCATTCCTCCTCCAATTGACGATATCTCTCATTTGCATTCGATGCTGTCGTGCCCACAAGAAGTCTCTCTAACTCCTCCCATAAGTGCTCGATGACGTTGAGGTCAGGGCTCTGACTAGGCCACGGAAGAAGCGGAACGCGACGACGACAGAACCAATCCTTGACATGATTGGAGATATGTTTAGGATCATTATCCTGTTGGAAAACATATCTCTTTCCAAATGTCGCTCTGGCATAAGGGTAGAAAGTCTTCTCTAATATATTCTCATACAGAAAGCGGTCCATATTGCCGACGATGCGACGGAGAGGGCCTACACCCTTGCTGGAGATGCACCCCCATACCATCACTGACCCACCACCGTACTTGACGGTTGGCAGTTGGTACTGGGGGTCGAATCTCTTGTTGATTGGCCTTCTAATCCATTTAATCCCATTGGAACCGAAGAGTTCGTACTTACTCTCGTCGCTCCAGACGATTTCCTGCCATTGCGACTTGGTCCAGTGAAGATGAGCTTTCGCCCATTCCACTCTCGCCTTCCTGTTCTTTGCAGAAATCGATGGCTTCTTCGCCGGTCTTCTCCCATACAATCCTCTTTCATTCAACCGCTTTCTGACAGTACGAACGGATGGTGCTTTGTCTCCTGGTTGGAATAATTCCTATCCGTTAGACGAGAGGTCACACGAGGTCTTCCCTTGATGACTTTCTTCACAAAACCTTCCTGGACCTTCCACCTTTTCAAAAATTTACTAACTCCAGATTCAGTCATCGAGAACTGTTTCGCAAGCTCGGCAAGTGTCCTTCCTTTTTGACGACCTGCAGCAATGGCTCTCTGAGTGCGTTCATCGAGGTTGTGAGTGCCACGTCGATTACCCATTGTCGTAAAAGTAAATAATACACTTCGAAGGATGAAATAAAAACAAAAAATTCAACGAAAAAAAGTAAAAAATTTGCCATCAAAAAACCAAAGTCGCATTTTAGCATATTTCTGAAGTTTAGTAAAAGTTTAGTGTGCACATGCACACTATAATAATTAAACTTCGGACAGCACTTTCGAACGTGGTCCTGTAGAAGTATTGCAAGTTTCATGCAGATATCTCTACTAGAAAAAAAGTTATGACCAAAAAACACAAACTTGACAGACTTTTGGCCGGTACTGTACTATGTGAGCTTTATAAATTATCCCACGTGGTCTGAATAGCTTATGTATTCATAGTTAATATCACTAAAAATGTGTTCACTTCACGAATTACTATATCAACATTTTAATCCTAATAATTATCATTCAGGTTGGTTTTAGTGAGTGAAGAGGCTCCACTTGCTAAAATTCAATAGCCATTCACGATATTCAACTACTTTTTCTTTAAGCCATATTCACTGTAATCATTTTATTCAAACCATGATCGTTGGCAAATGTATGAGCTTCGCTTATAATACGATTATCCCGATATAGGAGTAGTGTTTTTCTGGAACTTTATTCACTCCCTCGGTAGGTTATTCTTGAAAAATATGTTGTGCTGCTTACATTATTAATCATTACTCATCAAAACGAAGTAAATGTCTAATGTTATTAACATTAAGCTAATGGCCTTTAAATTAAATACCCGGATCAATCAGTGGGAGTGGTTTTTGTAGTGGACTTCTGGAAGATAAACGTCAGTTTTACGAAGGTTAATTACAATCCAGAATGCTACTAATTCAAGAGCGTTCACTTGGGTGATCATAATAGAAGGTACATGCGGGAAGGATATAGATGGAAATATATTGGATGATTTGTTTAATGAGATTAAATATTAACAATTACATTTGATTTAATTCTTAGTTAGCGAAACTTCTTCAAGTCATGTCACAGTTTTATTAACTAAGAATTAAATCCGTTATCATGGAACTACATAAAGCTAAGGCCGAATTAACGATATTTTACAATAACTACAAAATTCGTCAGCGCAAAGGCGAAGAGTATTTCGCAAATCAATCGAACGATGATTAGCGAAACAAAATAACATGTGTTATAAATACCAACACAAATTTATACGAGGCTCTTGGTGCGGGCGAAGTTCCGACGATGTTCGATGTTGGTATGCACATACTGTTTGTTTTATATAATCAGTTGTGTTTTACTATTCATTCATTTGAAAAACGTGTTGGACAATTAGATTATAGTTAAAGAGGATATTAGCAACAAAAACATCAAATTCCAAAGTAATGAACCTCTGACTTCAAACATGTTGAGAAAATCCTGAGACTACATCTTATACAAATTTTATTATGATTGTTTTAAATGATGTTTTACTAAAAAGCACTCGCCGGGAGGACCGCACCCACATTAGCGTCGTTACCTCGGCACAGAGCGCGCAAAAAAGCAACAAAGAAAGCGCAAACCCACCGAAACGCGCTGTTATTACGATAATGACCGTTGATGTAGGAAAGCCTTAATAAGACGGTATTAATCAGCGCGGCCGTTTCGAGATTGCCGCGGGTACGGCCGCGATGCAACGGGAGCATCTCGGAGGCGAAATCATCGTCTTGTAATTTGAAACGCTGACGGGTAGGTCGTGCAATACGGTAGCGCAGTCCTATTGGTTCGCTCGGTGACCCGAATGCAGTAGAAGGGTCAAGCGCGTCTCTACCTTTCCATCTCGGTCTCGTGCTTACACGACAGATAGCGGATTCGGGTGCAGTGCACCGGCCGGGTCTGCTTCAAGAATTTGACGTCAAGAAAAACTACCAAGCTAATCGATTTGTCGTATTAATGGCGTATTCAATTCGACTTCGGACGACCCCGACTGAGACTTGAACCATTGATGATCAGTTTTGCGGCCTCACGAACGAGACCATTAGGCAAGTTGTGCGAAAACACATTACTAAAGCGGTATTAATCAGTAATTGATCAATCACCGTTGTATTTGTAATCATTATGCAAGTTTAACGTGCATTTTAAGTGATTAATGTGATGGAATATTCAATAATATTAATTTAAAACAACATAATTAAATATGTAAGAGTTCGTACTGATGATATCAAAAACATTGGCACTTGAAATAGTTGTCCAACTCTCGATATCAAAAACATATTCACCTTTTCGATAAAAAATGAATTCCATGGTTGCAAATCGAAACGAAGTATTCCCCAATAATGAAACTTTTGGTATCCAAGTGATTATTATAGCATTTGAACTGCAAACTAGCTTAAAATTACAATTCATGAGTGTGACATAATAAAACATCCCCTCGTCGGCAATACGACGATTTTCAAGCCTCTGTTCCTATGAGTGCCGAGGTTTAAAATAGTTAATCCTTCACTCTACAGGCTAAAATAAGCTAAATTGAATTTCGCGCCGAACACATATCGATGACAAGAATTCTGGGATACGCTGTTTATTATTCTTATACTCCAGGCAACACATATATTGTTCAGCAAAAATTAAAATGGGCCAAAACAAGGCATTTAACACAATTCTTTTAACTTTAACTTTTGCGTGGATAAATTAGGTGCTAATTTAGAACGTTTGACCTTGATTTTTGAGCAGAAACCTATCGTTTAGTGCTTTGCCAAGATTGGGTCCATCACTCACTCATCCGTCACTGTCTTATTTTCCAACTTAATGCATTGAGTGCAACTGCGCAATACTTTTAATTAAACTAACCGTTTTGCCACCACCGCATCTACTGTAATGCATTATGGCGAAAAGTATCTCATGAATAATGATTTCAAATTATTTTATGTACTCTGGCGTAACAAGAATAGTTAATTTAAAATTGGCGGTGGCTATTAACATATCATCAGTTAGATTTAGTAGTGCGACGGAACTGATAATAGAAAGTCGAACCCCTGAATTAAAAAAAAACAAGTAATTAATAATTCATGACCTTTCCACACAGTTTCCATACGGTTGGTAAAATGCGAATTGGCATAAATTGTTGTAAATATATCTGAGACGTTATAGAAAGTTCTAATATACAAGAATTGGGAAAGGTATACTCGGGGAGTAGAGAGCGCGTCCCCAGGTGGCAGCAACCGATCTAGGAGAAGGAAAGCCCGAAATAAAACCCTGGCCCGCCTAGTCGGGCTAACTCCTCGATACTCCAATCCAGTCAACAGCCTCGGGACGGAAAAAATGAAAATGATTTTCGGAACATGGAACATACAAGGCATCTTAACAAAAGTAAATGAAGTACTCTCAAAACTAACAGACCACAAAGTAGACCTAATAGTCCCGACAGAAACTAAAAGAAGGCCAGGGCTCAGAAAACCTAGGGAAATATGACCACTTCTATAGTGGTGTTACAAAGGTCAAAAGAAAAGAAATTAACCCTACACGGACAAAAACGTATAATATTAGGTGTTTACTCCATTAACGACGACGCAACAGTTGAGAAAGCAATTTTATGAACAACTAAACCTCGAAATAACAAAAGTGGAAAATGCACGAGAAATCGTAATACTCGGAGATATGAACGCGAGAACAGGGAAAAACTAACAAGATAGAATAATAGGACAACATGGATAAGATGTCTTAAACGACAACAGCAGCCGAATAATTGCAATATGCGAACAAAATAAAATAAAACCAGAGTAGACGAGAAACTACGAAACACGCAACATAAGAACAACGAAGAGCACTATCAATTAATAAAAAGGTGCATACAAGCAGCAGCACAAGAAGCACTAGGTTACAAAGAAAACAGACCAAGGAAGATACCCTATTGGTGAGACGACGAAATAGAGGAGGATATAAGAGACAAGAGAGAAAAATATAAAACATACTTGGCCTCTAAAACAAACGAACATAAATTATTGTTCAAGCAGGCTCAGGCGATTAAGAAGAAAATACTGGTGTTGACGATGGTACTCCGTAAATCCTGATCATCGCCGCCTTAGCTCAGCTAGAAAGCCAGCTCTGATGGAAAATCCTGCCTCGGAATGTGGTCATCTCTAGAATTCTTGTCTCCCTAGTCCTGGACATTGGCGGTTGGGCAATGGGTTGATATGCCCAAAAAATATAACGTTGCGAATAATTCAATGAACTCAGTTATGACCTTCATGAAAACGAACTTGGGTACCAAATAAAGATATGAATAAGTCTTTTTAGGCGTGCGTATTTTATTGCAGGCTGATGATAAAATTCGGAGAAAGCTGACAGGTATGAGCTTTTTCAGCTCACTAATATATTTTAACTTCAAGTAGAAGTCCCGTATTTAAAGCCACATTATGCAAATCATGTGTAAATATGTTGACAAAAATGTATGATTGTATGATTCTGTTACAAGAAATGACAATACACAAGATAACCCCAACAGCACATATATCAATTCTCCTCGTGGTATACATGATCTTCCAAAAGAACAATACGCAGTTAGTTTAGAATAGATGTAGAAAAATAATCATAAGTTACTTTTATCAGGTCTTTTACTAGCGAACATTATAATTTTTTGGAGCAGATTTAATCTGTAATAGTTAATTTCAAAATTTAAACGCAACTGCAATAAATAAATTAATAAGGAGTCTGTCTAAGTTAACAATATCTCAACAAGTACAATAAAATACAACTAATGATGAATGAAATACAAGTGCGCTTAATAATATTTTTTTTTATGGTCACATAATTTCGTAGAAGTTTCAAACAACCATTGGCATCATCTTTGATAGATAATAGGAATAGCTTCAGCTATAGCATCGATTTTCGAGGGCTTACTCTTATAATTGTTAAGAATAACTTAACGAGCGGTGCAACGACAAAACGTGATTTAAGTACTCGGTACATGCGGGCATAAGTCGTGTAGTGTCCTTTAAGAAACTTAAATAGGATTTTGCTATAAAATCATTAAGGACGCCAATATGCGTCCGTCCATGCAGCACATTGTATAATATAAGGTATACGCATTACTGCATTTTGTTTATTTAAAGAAATAAAGTTCAGAGTTAACTTAATGTAATTTATTGGTTACCTTAAAAAAATGTCTCTTTGTCGGTGTATGCATTCCCAGTAAGAAATGATTGACGTGCCACGGCAGCAAAATTTCAATCCTCGACTCAATCGTACTACTTATGAACTACCAGAGCCGATGAACCCGTTTAAAGAAAATGCCGGCACCAATAAATTTCACTATAAATATTATAGTCGTAAATAATTGCACTCTACTCGACTTGAATAAAACGAAGAGAGGGACCAGTGGACATTTCGATTGATAATAATTTAATAATTTATTTTCGCAATACATTTTTTCCAGTCGATAAGACGTGAAATAAAGCGTTATTGGTACAGTTGTGTATGCTCTTATTAAAGACGACGTGTGCCCTTGTATAAAACAATGTTCTAGATATTGCCTGCTTGAAAAAGTAAGAAGCAGCGTTTTGTAACAAAATATAAATTTTAGTATTATCGCAACATGAGAATCAACATTATTTACATAATTGAAAATAATATTGTAAAATTTAACAATGTTAAATCGACCCCCCGCCTCTCCTGACAACGATATTGGAATCGTCCCGAGGATACCCCACAAAAGCCAATAAAATAAATCATGTAAACGGCATTTCGTATTAATTTGAATTTTGACACTAGAACCGGTGCTGCCTTCGGCGTTACGGAAACATTTACGTTATGGTCTGGTAGAAATATAAACTGGCGCACAATCGGATTTAATGAATTGCCTCAAAGTTAAGTGCATTCGTCTCGACCTGCATAATGACTTCATGTACGTACTACAACAAATCATTGCCCGTCATCTACCTTTATTACCGTATTTAATTTGTACCGTTACGACTTAGAAACGAAATTGCGTGGAAGTATGTTTTGAGGCTAGTTAGCGATCTCAATGTCGGAGCATAAATCAGTCTTCCCACTCATTTTCACTTAATTAGCTACTTACTTTTCCGACTTTATGCGTGGAGGATTCAGCGATAACACATACAATACGTCCTATAAATAGCAGTTTTAAAAACCATGGGAAAATTTGAGAACTTTCTCAAAAGTTTTAACTGGTAATTTGCACCTCGTTGAAGTGTGGAGAAATTAAAAAAATTGAAAGTAATTCATTTGAACATGGATGGATTTAAAAAAACGTAGATTAATACACTATTGGGAAAACAACCATTGGGAGTAAAAATAGTAGGTATGGAAAAGTTCGCAGACCAAACAAATAGTAACGCAGACCAAACAAGTAAGTAGCTGCCATCAATAACCCAATTTCATGCACTGGTGATGAAATCCGACCATAAAAGTCTTATTTACTATTGTCAATTGTCACAATTTAAATAGCGATAACAAATAAGAGCGAAACTAAAATAACTTATCTAATTTCTTCTATAACGACGTGAATTATTTTAATAACCCTGCTCACAGAACTTATTCATGGCAACCAGCTCTTAAGACACTCAATTAGCATAAACAAGCAATTTTACAAAGCTCTTATGCATACAAAACAGATCCGAATAAAAAGCTGTTTAGCGCAACTATTGTGTCAAACATACAAAGCATCGCTCCTTCCACGCCGATAGAACACAAAAACGATCCGATATCATCGTAACAAATTCAATAGCACACTACCGCTACTTCTGAAACGAGTTTCACATCGCCGGCGATGAAAAAGTCAATCGAATTAGAGTCCGTGCGAGCCAGGCGATGCCACCGACGATTTATGTTTCCGAGTCGTCATCATAATCCGGAATAAATTGGCAGTAAATAATTCACCGTGATTAGAGTTTGCTTAAATATCTATTCGCGCTCACATGAGAGTTTATCTGCTTAAAAACGCCGAACACGCGAGGAATTTAGTGCGACGTTCCTGGGAGATAAATCAAGCGGCTTGTCGAGGAAAATGCGAGGCGACGTGTCCGCGTGAGAGATTCCATACGCGAGAAAACTTATTTACGTCTATTAAGTTGTATAAACGTAGGCTGTGTTGAACAACACATGAGGAAAACTAGAATAATCTGCGCGGTCATGAAAGCAACGGTTCGGGATCATTTTTGTCTATACGATATAATATGTTATAAATGGAATGCAAGAGTGCCTTTAACCGCGGCAACAACATTCTCAACTATATTCAGGAAAGTGCCCTGCACTTTCCTGAAATATTAGAAATATTAGAGAGACCAATGAATCAATTAGGTCAAATAACATAAATAAAATCAGAAGTTCTGCTATTCCTCCAGCGATTGTATACCCAAGAGTAAGAGTAAATATTTTTATTTGCAACGATGACTCTCCTGGAAGTCAAACATAACAATGATGACAGCTAATAAATCGTTCGTAGTTATAATTCATTTTACAAATTTTACAAACGCCACATGGGAAAAATCTATATATCTATTGAAACAATAAAGAATGCGGTAAGGTCCATTTTAAAAGATATACACCGTACTCGAATAAACATTATCTAATCAAGAATACCAAATAAAGAAATTGGTGAATATTGCGCTTTCTCTGAATCGAACAGAACTTGGGCCATCGACACCAAACAAAGAACAATATTCAGAGAACGAATAAATGGCGAATCTTACACACTTACTACTACTTGTTTGACTGGCGTAGCACCAGAATTTGTCTTTACAAATTTGTCTTTTACTGTTTTTCGAAAAGAAACACGTAGAAGAATGGGAATTCTGACTGATACTCCAGGGAAAATAGAAAATGAACAAATTAATAAAATTGCAAGGATCGCAACTATCAAAAATAATAATAAACAATAAACAATGAAACAGCAAAAGAGAAAACACATTCCTTTAGCAATTATTCTTTACACAATTTAACAGATGAGTCTTTTCACAAATCTACACAACTTAACGTCAATGATTTCGTATTTCGATTGAGAGGTAAGAAAAAATAGTTCACTCTGTAGGAATAGCAACTGAAATTAATCTATTAACGAAGAATTTTTCTTGGAACGAATATTCGATTATGTGAATGTTTTTATCCCAAACAATAAGAATCATACACAAGGTCGGCAGAGATCCTCACTTTTAAAACTATAAATATATGTAAATGTAAGTTTTTATAAATTGAAACTTTTATAATAAATCTTACGTATTTCAACTTCTTTCAATGTTGGCCAATTTATTTCTTGATATGCTCAGAGAAGTAGGAAGAGTAGGCACAGTAGAAGAAAACATTCTAATCAATAAATAGTTAAGATACTATACTCTCTGTTGTTACAAAATTCGTTTGAAATAATTTGATGTTTTAGTATTTTATGCGTCAAAAAATGTGTCCAAATAGTCTTTTCCTAATTGTTTTTTATTGTTTCGAAGGGTATTCCCTCAAGTTTCTCGGAAGTCAACCTACTCAACGTAAAATTGAAACTCAACCCAGTTCTTGTAACTAGAAGTTCAACCCAATAGAAGTCATATTTAAGCCAATCCAATATACGAAACAAAAGTTCAAAGGTTAATATACAATGAGAAAATGTATTCTATCTATTTACAAAATATTTGATCTGACTTAAATTACTATTTTTGTGTAAAATAGCTTTTATTCAAATGTCAAAATATTTATTTTTTTCTTTCAACAGTTTTTGTCTATGGCGAAGTACAAACGATTGCCTTTATGCCTTCAGCATATATTCCTTAACCGGCGCAATTATCTTCTAACGTCTCAAAAATTATACGCAAAGGCAAGTAAAAACAAGGCTGAGCCTTGAAGATCAGCCTAACAAATTCAACAATGTAGAATTTGTAAAATTTTAATCAATTTATATATTTAACTCACTTACAGTGTTTTTCGTTTGGTTTTTTTCTTTTGTCTTTCACAATTTGTTAAATGGCTTTCCAATTTTTTGAACGTCAAAATCATTATGTGAATTGATATTTATACCAAATGTTTTTCCAACTAATTTTTGGTCAAATATAAATGAACTGACACTGCTTTCACAACAAATTACATTTAATACAAATGTACATTTCGAAAGCTATTGCTTTCATCATCAGTGTTATACGTCTCGAAAAATAATAAAAATGACATAATTAAGTTGTCAAGGTATAATTACATATATCTACTAACCAGATCCAGTAATCCAGTAATGCATTATTTAAAGGAGACAAATCAGTATTTAATAATTTTGATTGGAATTTTTTCATATAAATGGCTTCATACATATTTAAACAATAATTTTGAGAATGTTTTAGTAATTTTAAATCATCAATGGTAAAAAGATGTCCAGTATTAACAAAATGGTTAGCTAAAGCAGAAATACTTACATTGCGGTTCTTAATATGTAATTTATGTTCTTTAAATCTAGTTTCTAGGTTCCTTCGTGTTTGTCCTATATAACATAAATTACAAAAACTACAATTAATTTGGTAAATACCTGACTTCTTTGTAAAATGTTCATTATTAATATTGTGTTTTAGGTAAAATTTCAAAGTGTTGGTATTGGAAATGTCATCAACATATCGATACCATATTCTCGGAAACATTGTAGTCATGGAATTTTTTAAAGAATTTTCAAAATTATTTAAAAACAAATTTGCCAAAAAAGGTGAAAGTGGGTTACCCATAGCTGTTCCAAAAGTTTGTTTATAAAATTTACCATGAAAAGAAAAAATGTTCTGATTCATACATAACTTAGTTAAAAAGACAAACTCATTAATTTTAAAAACAGGAACTGAATTATATTTCAAAAAGGATTCTAACAATATTAATGTTTCATCGACAGGTACATTTGGAAAAAGCGAAATGACGTCGAAGGATATTAACTGTTCACCAGGAAACAATTTAATATTCTTCAACTTGGAAACTAAATCTAAAGAGCCAAGTACAGAAAAATCATTTTCAAAATTGAAATTTTGAAATTCATTAACTAACCATTTTGCTAAATAATAAGTGGGTGAATTAATATTCGAAACAATTGGACATACTTATCGTCCAATTGTTTCGAATATTAATTCCCTGGTTTGTGAATTTTAGGCAAGCAAAATAGTCTCGGGATACAGGGATTTTTATTAACTAATCTAAAATGTAATCTCTTATCAATTAAATGTTTGCATTGTTTTAACAAATATATAACATCAGAAGAGTAATTTCTAATTGGATTATTTTTAATTAATTGAAATGTTCCAGTATTTAACATATTTTCTACATCTGAAATATATTTCAACTTGTCTAAGATAACTAATGCATTACCTTTATCAGCTTTTAAATATATGCAATTATCCTTCCTAACTAACAAGTCAATGGTTTTTAAATCGGTTGTGTCTGCTTTCTTCGGTCTCCGTAATTGCTTCTCCGACGCTCGTTTTGCCTCATGTGTGAAAAGGATACTCTCTTCAGAATCAAGCGACTTTGCTGCACAAACTAAATCATTAAGTACGTCATCAAGTGGTGGTCTTCTTGGATATATCCCGAATTTTAAACCTTTATTTAAAAGTTTTAATTCTTCGGGTGAGAATTTTATTGACGTTTTGTTTATTACCCAATTTTCTGGTACGTTGTCCTTACTTGTATCCACTGTAACTAAATGCTTTGACTTCAGCAAATGTTGAAACTTTCCATTAAGCGTTAATTGTTTTTTGTACACTTTTCTGTCTACGATGCCGTATAATTTGCGATCAAAAATATCCCAAACAAATGAGGTCATATGTTTTGAAAGTTTTAAATATAAATTATACGCAGAAATTTCCAAAAAGTGCAGTTTCTTGTAATGCGATCCTATCTCTAAATTTAACCATCGACGTGTAGCTTGAGTAATAATTTTGTCTAAGTTCGTATTTGTTTTTCCTGTTTTTATGAATAAGAACTTCGGAAAAACTTGGTGCTTCTTACAATTCTTCAAAAACTCGATATCCAATTTTATGCACTTAGTTTTAGTGATGAGACGAATAAGTTTATTTTGCTCACTTGTCTGCGAAGACATGTATGAAGCCATTTATATGAAAAAATTCCAATCAAAATTATTAAATACTGATTTGTCTCCTTTAAATAATGCATTACTGGATCTGGTTAGTAGATATATGTAATTATACCTTGACAACTTAATTATGTCATTTTTATTATTTTTCGAGACGTATAACACTGATGATGAAAGCAATAGCTTTCGAAATGTACATTTGTATTAAATGTAATTTGTTGTGAAAGCAGTGTCAGTTCATTTATATTTAACACAATTTCACAAGCTCATCTAACTTAATAATTTTTGGTCATTTGGATGAATTCATTTTATGAGAACAAAAGTGACTTTCTAGTTAATTCAAGAAAAACATATATTTGTAACAATAACACATAACATAAGTATTACATTATTAAACCATGATTTAATGATTTCATTTCTTCGAAGACAATCATGCAAATGTGTTTCCATATTTTGAACATAATTACGACAATTTTCTGGGCTGATGTGTCCAGAATTATGAACGGCTTCATACAATTCATTTTCGTTTGTTGGCTGGGCTCTTTTTATTAAATTTTTCCATTGGTTAAATAGTTTTTCTATGGGGCTTCAAAAAGGACTGTAAGGAGGTAGAAATACAGCAAAATGACCATGAGTTTGAATGAGAGTCCATAATGAAATGAGCTCCTTGCACACGGCCATCATTTAAATAATTAATTATGGAAACAATAAACTCAGAAAATGTTCTATATTAAATACAAAGAATGTTCATTCATTGCCGCAGCAGTTGCGTCCTCTTAGTTGAGCTTTAACTTTCGATGCTCGAGTATTTCTTACTGATTTTCCATATGAAACTCGAGAATTTACTTGAATTCCATACTAATCAATGAAGAAAATCTTATCCCTTTCAAGCATAATTCTGTTATATTGAACTGCATAATCAAAGCGAGCTTGAATGGTGTCCGGTGTATTTCTTCTTTCGGGAACGAATGAAATTCTTTTAACTGAATAATCAAAATACTGAATAGCTCTGTTGACTGTAGACAATGAAATCTGATTAAGAATTGGCCACTGGGTCAAACAATTTGGTTTGAGAGCAATCTTCATCCACCCAGTCACAAATCTGTTCTTTTTCAGCATCAGATAATTTCTGTTGTCGATGTCCAGCACTTCTTTTGGCAGTATTTCGAGTTCTTCTGTATGTGGAATAAATTTTCCTTACCGTGTGTGGCAAAACATTAAATTTTTGTCCCACAGTTTTTGCTGTTGCACCATTATTCATCGAATTGAATATTAATCCATGTATTTCATTGCTGATTTTATTATTTCTTCGTCTCTGACGATTATCGATACCAATTTATTGTAGACAATTATCAGTGAGAAAATAAATTTAGTGAGTTTGACAATTATAAATTTATTTTAACACACGATTCGTAGTCGAAGAAGAGCGAAACGATATCATACAACGTGGTCTTTTTGCAGACCTACAGAATTAATATTCATAGAATATATGAATGTTGGTCCATCAGTTAAGTAAGTGTTACATTTCTTGTCATTATTGAAATAATTTATAATTTAATAATTTAATGATAATAGTCTTACTAACAGAAAAATTATATTGTGCATGTTATCAAATTAAAAACTCATCATTTTCATAAGAAAAATGCAGGCCACCCCGTTTTCACGGTGGTTTATTGAATCTGTCTGTGTTTTAAGGAATCTCTATTATTTCAACAGATAAAAGAAGATTCGATTGCCAGAATTCTTATTAAATTTCTCATAATCGTGCCTACATACCGACATATGCCATTCACTGCGTCGGATTTGGTATTTTCACCCATGTCCTCCATTCTCCTCTATTCGTTGGCATCCTCTTTCCATCCATTTCCCCCATTGACTTCCCTCTTTTTATTCCTATTTCCCTTATTCTATCCTCCAATTTCCTTCGTGGTTTTCCAACTTTTATTTCTCCTTCTCGTCTTGCATCCATTACCATTCGTACTATTCTGTCCTCTCCCATTCGCATTACGTGCCCAAATCATCATTATTGTTTCTCTTCTAGTTTCCTTGTTATTTTATCCTGCTAAAGTCTTTCAAGTATCCATTCATTTCTCTTCCTATCCATTTGGGCCACACCCAGAATTTTCCTCATCACATTAATTTCCTTCGCTGTAATATTTCCTTCGTGTCCCTTTTCCACTAACCAGGTTTCACTCCCTTGCAATGTTATTGGTAGTGGTTTATTTCCCTTCTTCCAAAAATAGCCTTGTTCAGCTGGTAGTAGGCTCTTGTTGCCTTCCTTATCCTGTTTGACATTCTAAATCTATTGTTCCTTCATTAGTTATCGTTGTTCCCGGGTATTGCTTTTCCCCACCTTCATTCCCATTTCATTTTTCTCTATTTTTTTTATCCATACATTTATTATTTTCTGCATTCTCATTTCCGTGTCGGCTAGCAGAACTACATCGTCCGCTACCATGCTCTGTATATATACCGGTTTCATATTTCTGTACCCTACGCACAACTCTTCTATTACAACTAAATAGTTCTTTGAAATAAAGCTGGCTGTAAGTTGTGAGTAGTCTTTTATTGAGAGTTTATTATTTGTATTGAGTTATTATTATTTATTAAATGATCCGTTTACTCGTTTTATTGAGTGTTATTTTTCAAGGACGATTATTATTTTCATCCTTGCTTTTATTATCGACGTTTTGCACTTTTTATCGTGCGCTTTTTATTGAACATTCATAAGTTTTATTGAGAGGTAATAACAAAAACAAAAAATTACACCACGCCAAAGTTGAAACAGTACCAGCAATTATGAAGATGTAATCGTTGTCTTAATTATGTTTATAATTATTAATTAGAAAATGTCGTTTACTTTCCAGTGTTAAACGGCTTCGTATCAACGATTTGCATAATCAATACAACAATGTTAATTCTAATGACAAAAAATGATCACGAAGGCCACGTATCAGACAGTGCGATGATAAACCGAAACATTGTTCTATAATAGCGCGTCTCCTGGTTACTGAAATTAAATTTGTTGGTAAGCTGACCATCCTAACGCGTAGGTCAATGGGCACGTTCAGCCCATGGCAGGGCCGGCCGGCGCTGGCAGCGCTGTCCGACAGCGGACGCTAAAATCACCGCTTTCCGACAGCGCTATCAGAAAGCGCTATTTTCAGCAATAAATTTCACCCCTTTTGTGCTAAGCAGAATTAATTGAATTATTTACGAGAATTGTGATATAAAGATATTTATGTGATTGACGTAAGCTGAAACAAGTTTGCGTTATTCATCTGAGGTAAGTATGGTGTAAAATAACAATAAATAATTTATTGCACTCATCATTTCAAATTATGAAGACGGATTGTTTGTAAATATACCTACAATGAAAGCGGAATGTATATATATGGTAACAACAAGGATTCACTTATTGGTAAGGTTATAACCGTTCTGTCGTCAATTAACGACGTGTTGCGCATGCGTCGACAGAAATTAACCATGATACCGTTCAGCCCAAAAAAGTGCTGCCGAAAAGCGCTTTCAGACAGCGAAAAGCCGCTTTTTTGGGCTGAACGCGACCATTGATTTACAGTCCCACACCATATCAGCACCGACTCGGCGATGAAATAGATTACGATAAATGCAATGATTGTTTGACTAGGGTTTTCGAAACACCTTATTGCAAAAAAAGGTGTCGCAATAAACTTTAATATTGCTAAAAGTGTTTTATTCAACGACTGACTGCCAGGTTTCAGTACTAATGACAAGGGAATTACACTTATGACGGTCACAAAAACAAAATTCGAAAAAACTTCTAAAAGTAATGTTGTGTATAAAATAAATTGTGAGAATTGTATAGGGACATATATTGGCACTACATCGCAGCCACTAAAAAACAGAATAACTCAACATAAATCGGACGTTATACATAAACCAAACAGCACTGCCCTTGCGAAACATACTGTAGAGATGCATCACAAGTTTGACTATGAAAAAGTAATAATACTTGATGTAGAAACAAACGAAAGGAAACGGCTCACATCTGAAATGCTCCATATTAAGATTGAGAAAGATTCCATAAACAGCAAAAGGGACGTAGGGAATCTCCCAAAAGAGTATGATAACATACTATCCAAATTCAAAAAGAAATAGGTAGATAGTTAAAATTGCATTCGCTTTTATTTGTCTGGCTTTGTTCGTTATATCAAGACTAAAATTAACGCGATTCATCTTTGACACCGAGATCACCAGGTGGGGGTGCAGAGTAGCTGACTCTTAAATCTGTTTAGTTAATGTATTAGTTATAATAATTAATGTAGACACGTAGTAGAGAAATATCGAAGTGGGATATTCTAACAATGTCACAATTTTGTATCGGCAAAATATGTCAACTTGCATAAGTATATCACAAAACGTAAGTGTATAACGAACTATTGCTCTGTTAAGTTATTTAGTTGCATTCTTATCCACCAGCGTCTGATGAAGCAAACTGAAGAGTTGCGAAACGTAACGATTAATAAAATGTAAAAAAAATTACATTTGTTTTTTTAAATCATACCTGACGTAAAGTACCATTATATCAAATAAGATGATATATATATATATATATATAGATGAAAACGACGATTATCGGGGTTGACGGTCAATTTGTGGCGTTAATGAAACTCAATTAGATACTTTTTCAATATTTCGCAATTTAATTATTGCTTCATCAGGAAACTACAAATGTTATGTAAAATTAGCAATTGACAAAGAAAAGCAGCAGGAAACAATAAAATAATACTTACAATACTGCGAGTTAAACTTAAATGGAACAAACATTATCCAAATTATATATATATATATATATATATAAGGCCTCAATAAACGAGGCGAAACGTTAGCCAGAAAATATTGAAGTGATTTATATTCCTAATCGTTCAACACCCCGAATTCTGTTTTTAATATACAGTAATAAAACTTCGTAACCAAATCTTTATATATATATTGTTACGTTAGTTTTGATTTTATAAATGGGATTTTATTTTAAATGCAAAATAAAATCAAATGAATTGTGAAAGTAGTTTAAAAGACAATTAAAAATACACGTATACAAAAATGGCTTATTTATTAAACACAAATTACATATATGCAAATAAAAACTCAAAAAATCGGCGGTGGTCCGCACGAAACTTACTTATACTTAGTTATAGTGTATTCACGCTAACAAGACGTGCACGTCATCAACGACTTTAAAACAATATTGCCAAATCGACTTGTTTACATGCTCATGTCTAACATACAATATGTAGGTTGTAGCGGTATGTGTCAACACTGTATTTTCGCACCAACATAAAACTACATCAGCAGTGATGTTGATATTACACTTCCATAGGAATTTTATTTTGTTTATGTTGGTAAGTCCGATAATTCTATTAATGACGTGCACGTCTTGTTAGCGTGAATACACTATATACTACGTTTTTCGAAAAAACTTTTCAAATGAAAGTTATTTAGAATATCAATATCTATAATTTATGTCTATATTTTTTCCGTAACGTGTACCGTTTTCGAGATATGGAAAAAGGTGATAAGAGTAAACCATCACTTCCGGTTAAGAGATTGATTCAGGGGACCTCAAAACGCGTATATCCGTTAAAATCTCGAGGTCGAAATTTTTCACTATACTTACTTATACATAAAGTATAAGTAAGTAATATACACAATTCAAAATCAAACAACGAATATAGACTCAAATTATCTCAGGTTAAATTTAATAAATAAACATTATATTTATTGGGGTTCAGGCAAGACGCAGAACATATAAACAAATAGACATTCGTTGTATTTAGGCACATAATATTAACAATATAAAAGAAACTTACTGAACGTTATTTATACACAAGCAACTGAAGAAGATTCTGTCGACTGTCGACGACTGTGTCGATTTTTCGACTGTTGACGACTGTGTCGATTTTCCTACTGTTCTTCAACCATCGAGCTTACGCGTATTTATATCAAGTACGCCCACATAGATTCCCTCGAACACCTGCAAGCATTTGCCCTCGCAGAGCGTGTGGATATCACGTGATCGCACGTGATTTCGTCGGTATCGAGCGCTATAAATCAATTAGTCGTTCGCTCGTAAAAAACCCACGTCGAGTCCTCCGATAGATCCGAATGACCATAAATCGGCTGAGCTCCAAGTTCTTTAACATAATTACATATGCGACCGCTTCTTTTTTGTTGACTTAGCTGCAAATCGTACAATGATTTCAAGAGTTTTCTCGCGCCAACAGTTCACGTGCAAATGCGAATTAAATTATTTCGTTACATTTATATTATAAATTCTATATTTACGGGTTAATATTCTACTCTTAATTCTAATATCTTAAACATATTTAAACTAACTCTATCTTAATTCATGACGAGACATCTAATATTCAACGTTTTAGAAACAAAATAATTTAAAATCTTTACATTCCGATATGTACACTTTAAAACAGGACCGGCTCTAGGACTCCCATTTCACCTTCAATTTCTAAATTTTATGGTTAAATTTTTAATCTATTTCTCACCATTTGTTACTGTAAATTGTAACCATTACAATATTTATACTTATCTTGTATCATGAGCAGTCAGTCGTTGAATAAAACACTTTTAGCAATATTAAAGTTTATTGCGACACCTTTTTTTGCAATAAGGTGTTTCGCAAACCCTTGTCAAGCAATAAACACTAATATGACAAATGACATTAAATAAAACCTATCGCGGTAACAAATAATTTATGTAAGAATATTTTTTTCCGTAACGTGTACCGTTTTCGAGATATGGAAAAATGTGATAAGAGTAAACAAATACCAAAGCAAAACCAAACACATACTATATACAAAATTAACTGTTCTAATTGTCCAGCAACTTATGTTGGTCAAACATTACAATACTTACACAGACGCATATACACACATAAATACAGTACAACATCTAACAAAACCATTGACACTGCTTTATCCAAGCATGCAAAAAACACAGGACATATTTTTGATTTCGATAACACCAAAATTCTTACAAAAGAGTGCAATTATAAAAAGCGTTTGGTTTTGGAGATGTTACATATACAAAAAGACACTAACGCTATAAACTCTAAAACTGACACTCTCAATCTAAGCAAAATTTATAATAATTTATTACTATGATCCTGCATCTTTCTAGATTGATTTTTTTCTTTTTCTTTTATTTGTTAATTTAATTTTAGTTTTATTTTTATTTTGACCAATGTTGGAACTAATTTTTCACATAGCTTTAGTTTGAACATTGATCAAATTAGTAATTAATATTTAAGAGATGTGACCTTTAATGAACTCATTGTAGAGCTGATCTTTGAGTTTGATGTGGTGTTCTATTTTGGTGCATGCTGGTGTTTACTTTTGCATAGTCATTTTTATGGCATTGGCATGTATTAACTTGGAATTTATACGTTATCCTTTTGGAGCGGCCCTGCGTTTGAGTTGATTATTGGTCACATTAATTTAAGTTTTGATTTGTATTTTTTTTATGAGGTCTGACCAATGTTGAATTCATTTTAATCATTTTTAGAAATTTGCTTTGTTTTAATGTAAATTTTTTTGTTTTTTAATGAATTAAACATTGGTCATTCTAGTAGACTTTTATTAATAGTTCTCTTAGCTAGCCTTTTCACAATGGGAGTTTTGTGGCTTTCATATTAATTTCTAATATTAATTTTGATTTATTAATATTGAATTAATATTGTCGCAAAATTCCAAGTGTCCAATATTTTATTCATTACAATACAATTTGTTGATCATTATTATTACAATTGCGGGTTAATTTATTTTTATCTTATTATATATATATATATATATATATATATATATATATATATATATATATATATATATATATATTTTATCGTTGTGATTTTAAATTGTATTGTGGTGAATTAAATGTTGGTCGAATACCCTAACTAGGTTCTTTATAAGGTATTCCCTAGTTCTTGCAGTAAATACTGGGGTAATAGAAAGTCGGTCTTGTTACCGCGATAGGTTTTATTTAATGTCATTTGTCATATTAATGTTTATTGCTTGACAAGGGTTTCCGAAACACCTTATTGCGAAAAAAGGTGTCGCAATAAACTTTAATATTGCTAAAAGTGTTTTATTCAACGACTGACTGCTCATGATACAAGATAAGTACCATTTTAAGTGATTTACAGTCGAGAATTTGTACAATAATTATATATATATATATATATATATATATATATATATATATATATATATATATATATATATATATATATATATATATGTTGATACGTAGATTCTCGCGGGTAAAATCTGTTCTGCTTTTTTCTCGGGTAATGAACCGCGTTGTAGAATTATCCCTGTAAGGGTTGTTCCAACGTTTCGGCAATGTCACAATTGCCATCTTCAGGTTGGTCTTCTCGGTCTAAGCTAAGTTCTTCTAGATCGCTTAGACCGAGAAGACCAACCTGAAGATGGCAATTGTGACATTGCCGAAACGTCGGAACAACCCTTACAGGGATAATTCTACAACGCGGTTCATTACCCGAGAAAAAAGCAGAACATATATATATATATATATATATATATATATATATATACATAATATATATTTTATATATAAAATAATTGAAGCGAACATATGAAACATGTAGGAGAGAAAGCTAGAAAAGCGGAAGAAGGGATAGTCAGGAAGTTGTGGAGTAAAAGAAACGTGAAATTTCGAGAAGGATGCAAATATGGGAGGTTTGCGTGAAAAGCATGCTGATGTATGGGGTCGAAGTGTCGGGCGTCAAAGAAGAGAGAATGATGGAGAAAAGATGACTGGGGGAATTGATAAAGGCTTTACGGATAGAGAGATCGACACCAGAGTACGTGGTATTGCAGGAGACAGAACAGGAAAAGATGGCAATAGAGGTTGGCAGACGCGTAATTAGATATGAGCTGGGGAAGTGTATGGATGGAAGGGGAGGAGAGATTGGGGAACGTGACGTTAATAGAGATGGTGACGAGAGAAAAGTAAAAGAAGAATTATCAAAACGGGAGGTGTATAGGAAGAACCTTTACGAAAAGGTATTGATAGCGTGGCAGGAAGCACTAAGGGGAGAAGGAAAAGAGATGGAGAGAGAAATCATGGAAAGATGGAAGCAGGTAGAAGCCTAAGGTAGAGAAAGGAAAATGAGGAAAGCAAGTTATAATAAGAGATATATAGATATTTGCTCAAATGGAGGTAGACCAGAATATCTAAAAGGGGGAAGATCAGGAATGGAGGAAAGATTGATAGCGAGATTCAGGTGCGGAAGTGAGCAGAGAAACAACAAATATTGAATGGACGAGGTGTATAGAAGATGTGAGTTCTGGGAAGGGTGGACAGATGAGTGGAAGTATTGGATAGCGGAGTGTTGGAGATAGGATGGAGTAAGGAGTATGGAGAAAGTATGGGCAGAAACTGGAAAAAGATTTTGGATGAGATAGGAAGTGGATTGGCGATAATGAAGAAAATAAAGAGATGGAGGTAGGAGAAAAGAGAAAAGGAAAGGAGCGGAGAGCAACAGGAGGACGTTAGGTGAAAGGGACAAGCACATGAAAATGTAAATAGTGAAATAGAAATGTATAGAATGTCAATAAAGGTTTCTTTTTCAATTTAAATTATTAAATAAAAATAACGTCCATACGTCTAGATCTTAAACAGTTCCGATTTAATTGAAAGGTCTGTGTTCTGGTCTGTGGCTTAATCACGATTTACAAAACCAATAAAGAAAACAATGTGGAATATATCTAGTCAGCCCTAATAATAAGTCGGCACATTTTTGATAATACAAGTGTCTCCATGAGAATCAATTCACAAAAAACGAATAAATTCAGATCCAATAGTTGTAAAATAACATGTGTATAAGTTCTATTTTTTTGGGTGTTTGTGCTGTTCATTGTCATATTGTAATTCTCTCTCATAATTTATGAAAATATACAGACAATTCTGCTAAAAGGGCACTTTCTGTTAAGCAACTTAACAACCTTTTCAATGATTGTATTATTACGGTCATTTTACGTTGCAGCCGCGGACAACATGTTTCGCGGCTGCAACGGGGCGTAGCTCTGCTACGACAATTCTTTCTTTTTCGTATGTTACCTTTGACGAGGGAAGTATCGGTGTGCGGTGGATTTATCGCCAGTTATAACCCTTTATTATCTTTGTGTCCAGGATAGAGCCTGTAGGGGATATTTAGCCGACTAAACCGAAGTGTCTCGTTAGAAGCCCGAAGTAGAAGCACGAAGTAGTCAGTGTATCTTGTCTGCATCCGTTTTAACACTACCTATTAGTGTACGGTATTTTTGTTCTGGAAAATTTCGCCTCTTAATTCCGGCTGGCTAGTCCATCATCAACTACAGTTGAAACAACTGGAATTTGGCGGGAGCGGAGGAAACTCGACCATCGTGTAACCCAAACCGAGCCAGCTAATTATTCCGAATCTGTGTGGGCCATCAACACGTGTACCGTGATCTACTTTTAAATGAACGTGTATATATTTTGTCAATCATTGTGACAGCCGAAGCTTTAATTTCGCAAGAAGACAAGAACGATGACCTTTGATTCAAAAGAACGTTTTGTTCGGTGACTTATTTGAGAGTTACATTAATGTCATTTTGTTTTACCGCAATCAAGTCTTTGACAAATTAATAGGAAGTTAATGTATAATAGTAAATTGGAGACACTAGATGTACATTTTCAAAAGAAAAGCGTACTCTTACTGTTACATCGTGTAAATGGGATAATTTTCAGTCTGTTTCTATGGTTCTCTTTAAAAATTTTAGATTTTATGTCCCTGTCAGTCTTGAACAAATGTCATTCTTTTAATTGAATATAATGTCTCAGATAACAGAAGTGATAAGAGCTCGCATTGTCACAAAGCTAGAAGAAGGTTAGTCAATGAGGTCAGTTGCACGAGAGTTTCACCTGAATAAGTCTTTTGTTTTTAAAATTAAACGTCGTTGGGAACAAGACGCCACTTTAGCAAGAAGACTATTGCTGAAGATGGCCACCTTATCAAATACTTGGAAGAAACCCCATTTAAAATAGTCGGGGATGCAATCGCGGAGACAAACTTTCCAGGATCACAACAAACAGGATTTCGGAGAATTTAAAATTCTGAACTAGGTAATTATTCTGCTGCAAAGAAATTGGCTCTTTCAGACGAAGACAAGCAATCTCGACTGTTGTATGCCTTAAATTATAGTCATAGGGATCGGCAGTTTTGGGAAAACGTAGTATTTACAGACGAAAAGGTTTTTAAGAATACTAATGATGGACACGTTCGTGTTTATAGACCACGAGGAAGTCGATTCAACTCGATGAGGAATATGTTAGGACGACTCAAAGAAGCGGAAGATTATCGGTGAATGTGTGGGCATGGTTTAGTTATCATGGTCTTGGAACTTGCTGGCGAATTGGAGAGAGATTTAATTCGGACAGTTACCAGTGCATTTACGAATATGTGATACTGCCTTCAGTTCGCCAGGTATATCCTGAAAACAATTTTATATATCAGCAGGACAATTGCCCCGTGCATACCGCTAATATTATTAGACAATGGTTAGACAATAATAATATTGAAACTCTTCCGCATTCATCGAGAATATATGGGGTCTCATAGTAAAAAAAATTAAATGTTAGGCTTCGTACTGCAGAAGATATATGGGGAAGTGTAGAAAATGAATGGGAAGCTTTATCCGAAAATGAAGATTTGGGACACAATCCTGTTCACTCTATGCCTAGAAGATTAAACGAAGTAATTGCAAGAAATGGTGCTATGACCAAATACTAATTTAAGTAAATTTTTAAATATACCATTAAGTTCTGTTAAACAATACTGTTACCTATTGTTGAAGTTTTCTTTAGTTCAATGTTACCAAGTAACAGTTAGAAAAAGCCCCGTTTACTTTAACGAAATATTGCGAAAATCGTGCATAGCAATTGTACGCTTTTCTTTTGAATAGAAGCGTACGTCTAGTGTTATTAAATACAGTGTGGTAAGGGTACGTTTGTTTCAATTTAGTTAATGTATAGTTGAATTATTCTGCCGCTATGGATCGTTCACTCCTTCTAATCCGATATTTTCACCGTACGTTTATTTATTCCATTTATTTATTTATTTTTTGCGTCCATCGTTATTATAGGGTCACATTATGAAGACATTCAAAGCATTTTAATATCATTTTGTTTAACTAAAGGTTGGTGATTAATTTTAAAGTTACAACACGAAGTTTTTTACGACCTTTGATTCGGCACAAATAATGTATATGTAGCTACTATAAATTTATGGCACTCTAGTTATAATCTTTCCACTGTAGTTAGCGGAGGCACTTCGGCCAAATATTATTGCAACAACTTTCAAAAGAAAAAATATTTTCTGGGCATCCTTCTGTTGCCCGTAACCTTATTTTTACTCTCGCGGGATTTACGGGAAATCTAGCCTTTCCTAATTTATACCCCTACAACTTCATAACTTCGATAGTAAGGAGTTAGAAATAGCTTGTTTACAATGTAGGACAGCCGGTACATACGTATGTACGAGTATATTATATATAACACCCTCGTTTAGTTACAAAATGACTGAAATATTAATTGATCTTGAAGGATTTACTTTATTATTTTTTCCTAATTGCCCCCCCCCCCCCCCCCCCCCCCCCGCTGATTTACAGCTTGTGCCAGTCACGATCTCCTACAGCTTCAGTGACTAATCCTTTAAAACTAGAATGATTTCCGAAATATGATTAAAAATATTAAATATTTTTAGATAATTTCTATCATAAACCACAAATAAAATAGTTCAGACCTTTCTAAGCATTAAATAATTATTATAATTAATATTTTTTTCAGTCAAATCTATAATATTAATATAATCGAATACTTACTTCGCTACGTTCTTACCCCATTAATTAATTATGATTTATTCGTAACTAATTAAAACAATATCTTAAACGTTCACAATAAATCAAATATAAAAAAATAATTCCCGGAAGTGAAATAACCATAGTTCACAATAAGATTAGTTCATACAAACGGAAGCATGTACTTGTAATAGAAGTGAACGCATATGTTATAGGGACTGTAAAATGGAAACTAAATCTAAAGACATTAAATTTTATGCATTAAATAATAGAAAATACCAATCAACTTACCGGGACTGGAATAGAAAACATAAGGAAATATTAATCGAGTTCCTTCTCCAAGAACAATAATAAGTTGTCTTTAGTGGCTTCGATTCGCCTTTATTCCCTTACAAACCTCCCAATCAACTTAAGATAATTGCAAACGTAAGTGCTACTCATGTTACCCTACAAATGTATTATTATTATTATTTATTCTTAATTTTATTTAAACAATATCTTAAATTTTCGTAATAAAACAAAAACAACAATTAATTCCCACAACTAAAATATACAAAATTAAACAAACCAGGGAACTATAATTAGCCATAATTCATAATAAGATTAAGTTAACTTTTATGATTAAGTTTTTTTCACGAACTTCGTGCGCCTTATAACACAAAATGAAGTAAAATAGATTTAAGAAAAAAGTTTTTCCGTTATGAAGTAATTTGATTTTATGCAGCTTCTGTTTTTATTACTTCGCATAAACGAAAACATAATGCACTTGTATACCGTTCTAAAGTGACAGTAAAAAAATGGAAACTAAATCTGAAATATGGAAATTGAATAAAATAAAACGTAACGACGCCGAAGGTGTATTAAATTTATTTATATATTTTTTGATTTTTACATTTTCGGCAATTTTGAAAGTTTTAACCATTTCTACAAATAGCAAATTAAAAAAATCATTTTTAACATCAAATTACCAAATTACACGTCCAAATTATTTGCGATTAGACAATTGCTTATATTTCGCGACGTCGCGAAAACAAACATCATGATCGATACTGGCCAATTTAAAATAATTGCGGCAAACCAACCGGCCGACGAGAACGAAGAATCAAATCGGCGTTTTCATTAAACGAATTCGAGATAATTGCGTAATAGCGCTCGGGTCTCAAAACAGAAGCAGAACCGGTTATAATACGAACGTTGGAATTGAATCGCGAAACGCGGACAAAGAAATCTGGAACAAAAGTAACGTATCGCGAGAATAACGCGGATCCAGTTGAGCGGAGTAATGATATTCCGTTTCTAAGTGGATAATTTATGAAGCGGTTTTGACAAGTCACTTTTACAACGTGTAATATACGAGAGAGCCGAGTCGGGCGAGGGAATGAACAGTAGCGCTGTAGCGCGACTGCTACACACGTACCACCGTGCAGAGTCGAACTGGGCTCCGAGTCAAATGAAAATGTTCTGCATAACGTCGCGATAAGATGATTTAAATGCTCGGTTTCTCGGACACGAACTGCTAACTCTCTACAACGTTAATATGTATATAAACAAGACGTTTTACAATGATTGAATTACTATTTACTGCAATTTACTGAGCTATCAAATTTTATTATAAACTTGGTTTTATCAGTTTGCAAGTAAACTGCATTCCTGGTATTTTTACATAACATTACGTTACTAAGCATGATAAAGCTTTAATGCGCCAATTATATAGTAATATATAATTTGAAAGATGATATCGTGTCAATAATGACGGAACGTAATCTACAAATTGCTATTTTACTATTAACCTTACATAAATATGCGATGAATTTTAATAATGGCTCTATTAAAAAAATGAAGAATGCATGGATTCTAGTAGACAGTTTGTGCCCTCACTTGGGCGGGTGCACATTCAGTCACTTGCTTATTTCTATAGATTTATGGAAAATTTTCTTTTTTGATAAAATATTATTTATTTTCCTCTTTATTTATTTATTAAAAAAAATTCGCATCTTTTCTAATGCATTTATTCGGTAGTTCAACTAACACCAAATTAATAATACAAATATTTTTTTAGATTGCCATCATTTGGTTTTCTATGTAATAAAATGTAATGCAATACAAAATAAATTCATCGTCCAAGAAGTGAATCTCACAAGTGGCGTAACCAATACTATTTTAAAAGTGAAAAAAGTTATAAAGACGACTTTCACCCCACGTTGATTTCACTAGTAGGTGCACTTCCGGTGCAGCAGAAGTTGGTTACGTATCGTCTTAATGACCACAAGAACAGTAATTCTTGTTAAATTAGAAGTTAATTACGTCGATTCTACTGCATGTCCCGTTGGAGAGGGGAGTAGCGATTAAAATTATTTCCGGTTAAAGCGGAAGTTGGACATGTCGCAAAGTAAACCTATTAAGATCAATAAACTTCTTTATTTTGTGAAGTTTTTTTGATACCCGTGTTGCCATTAGTTGTTATCGCATCGCGCTGTTTGGTTGACATTGACAACGTAACAACGTAGTTTCATTCCAATGTAATAACTGATGTAAATAAGTGCCAGATATATACAAGGACTATTTGTAAAATGTTTAAATTTGTAGAAGGTGCATTGTTCGTTGTCAAAGCGATTAGTAAATTAAAGATACAAAAGTTATCAGAAAAGGATGCAATTGACAAAAAGGCCAAACATCAATATTAAGAAAATAATAAAAAATTGTGTAATGTGCACAAAATGTTAAATTATCGAATATAACAATATGAAAATGTGATTATATAAATTGTTAAAATGCCTAAATGTTAATTTTGAGAAAAGATGACAAATTGGTAAGATTGTTAACCGGAAGAGGTAATCGATTATTCCCTATTTGTGCTTAATTTTTTTACCATTTACTCATATGAAAAATAATAATAAATAAATAAATAATGCAATATAAAAATGTAAATCTGGTAAAGGTGCTAAATTTGCTAAAAAACGATAAAATTGCAATAATTGTTAACTTGCTAAATATACAAATAAACTTATAGCAAAATATAAAAATTGTAAAATTGCAGAAATTTTAAATTTGGCAATTTATAAAAAGGATTAAGGCAAGGTGAATATCAAATCGGCTTTCTATAATTAAATAGATGGAATTAAAGTCAACATCAAGAAAGACCCGAAAAAACCTTTTTCCTTTATTAAAAAATCATTTGCCGAGCTATTTCAATCTGTTTTTAAACCTGATGGTGTCAATGTCGATTATGATGAGTGTAAGTTTTAATAATGATATTTTAGGTATCAACAGTTTCGAATCATCTTTCTTACGAGTAGTGAATTTCATGAAAACTGGGTCCACCATGGGTTCTGATTCATTTAACGCGTTTACTATCAAAGATTGCAAATATATTTTGCAGTTGCCGATATTGCACACCTCACCTTGCCATTATCCTGCCTCTAGAATGGTTTTACCCCTTAATCGGAATGCATGATGTATGCCGATGACTTTAAAATACGCTCACGATCATATGAAATACACCACCCATTAAGAATTAGATTACAATTTTGAAACTTCGGTAAAGTAACGCTTTATTGTCAACTAAGAATGGATGGCTACCAGGCATCGATTTCAAACAACAAGGTCGATTGCTGTGGATTGGACGACGAGAGATTTGAACCGACACTTGTCGATGGTAACTGTTTACAGAAAAATTTCTTCCTTTGGGTTTCATTAATACCGTCCTTACCTTCGGCTTCCATTAGCACCTCCCAATAAAGCAGCCAGACTTGCATGGTGTCAAGAGTTGCAAGGGTGGGTTCATCAATGGAATGACATCGTCTTCAGTGATGAATCGAGGTTTTGTTTATGGGTGAATGATGGCCGTAGAAGGGTGCGGCGATATCTACGGGAAAGACGGAATTTGGAGTTCGTTCAAAGACGACACTCAACCTTAACACATGGGGTTATGGTTTGGGGGGTGATATGTGCTGGACGAAGGTTACCCCATACGTTCATTCCAGGCACATTAAACGCACGTCGTTGCATCGGCAACGTTCTCGAACCGGTGTTAGTGCCTATTATGCAAACGTTGCAGAATACCACTTTTCTAACAGGATAATGCACGACCCCATACGGCTGTGGTTACAAGAAGGTTCCTGGAGCAGGTTGGATTGCAGATATTGCCCTGGCCTGCACGGTCACCGAACTTGTCGCCGATTGAGCATGTCTGGGATATGATGGGTCGGCGACTAAGACCCAGGCCTCCTGATAATCTGGATGAACTTCTACACCATCTAGAGGTTGCATTGAACGAGGTACCCCAGGAGGCCACCGACCACTTAATGGAGAGCGTGGTTAGAAGTGTTAATGCATGCATAGCTGACAATGGGGATGCAACCCACTACTAACTTTTTCTTGAAAAATGTTAATTTTTGTTTTGTGTTTTTTTAACTAAACTTTCATAGTTTCTTTATTATTTTACCGAAGTTTCAAAATTGTAGTCTAATCCTTAATGGGTGGTGTATTTCATATGAAAGTGAACGTATATAAATGAAAACGTGATGACTGCGTTACTTTGCAAAATGATTTAAACTATCTATGTAAATCAATAGCCTCTGTGTTTACAACAGTAATCACTAACCAAAACATTGATAGCATGTTGATTTCAGAACACTCGTTACAGATAAAAACTACATGCGAATAACAACATACAAACTTTACACTACAAAACACCCATAAGACAAAGCACATTGAGTAACAGCATAAAAGAAAGCATAAAGCTATATGAATGCGAAACATTTGAGAAAAACTACTTGCAAGCCACTAATGCCATCATTGAAGCTTAACATTTCAATATCAGCTATCTATTATCAATCTAAATATAATAACAAAAAGGAACATTAATAAAATTCAAGAATTATAACTACAAAAGGAAGAGAACGAATCAAAGCAATAAATTTCATTAAATCTATAATCCATACTGTCGAAACTACATATTGGCCATCGGACAGAAAGAAATAACCCGATTTCTGCATCACAAAATCAATTGATACTATGGCAGAATCTTGCTTCGATTTGTCGGGAGGGCATTCTCTTGTTATGAATATCCAAAAATATAAAAAAATTCTAGTCTAGTCTATACTAAAGTTCTATATATAACAAAGTTACGAAATCTTTTGTAATTGTCGTTGGTGCCGTACTTTTTATGACTTATTACAATATTGTAACGTAGAACGAGATAAATAATATACCAGCAAACCTATATAGACCTACGAGGATCACGGCCACCTCCTCGACAATAATTGATAATATCTTTTGTAACATCGATATGAATATTTCTGACTCTCAAGTCGGAGACCCGAGTTTATCTGATCACTATTATTAACTGGTTTCCTTTAAGGATATAGCAAAAATTTATCCTACATTGAAAAACGAAGTTTCGGTAACAATAGCAATACTTATAATTCATAATTCAAATAGTAGTTTTGACAATATCCACAGTAAATTTTTATTTTACTTTTATACATCGTTTCTGTCGAAACAGTTAAAGGTAAATAACAAAAGCAAATTGCCATGGTACAATACTGAGCTGCGCCGAGTTTATTAGTTTACGAAACTTATATATACTCTGTAAAGAATCAATTGATAGCCAGTTTTATGCCGTACACAAAATCAGATTAAAACAGTACAATTCATTTATTTCAAAATCAAGGAAACTCTATTATGATAATCTACTCGAAACTTCAACTAATAAAACAAAAACATTTTGAAATATACTTCGTAGTGAAACGAATAAAGTTAGTAATACGAATATGCAGGTACACAGTGATTCGAGCGAGATTGTGAGTGATCCTGACGTGCTTGCTCAGTCTTTCAATAATTTCTTTCGGAACTCCGTTCCCTCTGTCAAGACCTCACGTAGTATCTACAATGTCAGTGAAAACGTGTTTTACTCGTTTGATGAATTTGTTTTGTAATTAAGTATAAAATTGTAATTTTAATTTTATTTTGTCGGATTATATTGTGTTTGTATGCTTTAATATCACATTCATGTAATGATACATGTACTTGTAATTTTTAGTTGGTATTTAATATTTTGTATATAGTGTTTTGTATTTTGTATTGTATATATCTTGACACTGCTAATATCTGTTGATCTAAAGCAATAAAGGAATTATTATTATTATTATTATTATTATTATATTCTGGCTATAGAAGCACATTGTTAGAACTATCGCTCACCGCAGAAGGATCATTGTCGTTAGATATAAAAAAATAAATCATGAAGCTTTACTTACTCTATTTCTATAAATTGATAATGTTTGTCATACAATAATAATAGATTTGTTTTGAATGGTAGTATAAATAGCGAACATTGAAATTTAAAAATATTTCTGTGAAAACTTCCCGACCAACTTTGCGCAATTTTCACTGCAGATGTACGCCATTAATATTCCATTAATCGACGTACAAACTGCACGTTTAGTTTCGGCCAGGTTTCGGTCCTGCAGAAAAATTGTATAATTGCAAAGAAATTACTTCCAAACCGGAAACTTCATCTGCAAAATTTCAGATTTATTACGAAGATATCAGTACGTATGGAAATTCGCAGCGAAAAAACTGCTTCACGGATTACGTGGAACTCATTAGACATCCACTTTGCCTTGAGTAAAACCAGCATCCCGCGTCAATACACGATGATCGGCCAGAGCCAGCGGATTAGCGAGGTGGGGGGAGCTTGCACCTCTCCGGCCCCTCGACTCCAACGAGTCGCCTACCGTCGGCCCGGAGAGATTGCGAATAAAATGGCCGACCGTAGCGGGATCTCTAATGAACGCGCCAACTCGCTATTAGAAACGAATCGTTTGCTTAAAAAATCGCGTGGAAAGTGGGACACCCGGTCACAAGACGGCTATCGAGATGAATTCGATGCTTTATGGGTCGGAAAACATTAGGTACGGATGAAATATCTGCCAAGTTTCATAAATGTGTTTAACTATTAAATGTATAAATAAACGACGAATTTATTTGGGTCATTCTTTCAATAGATCTCAGTTCATAGTGGCACCAAGCTCACAGCACGAGTTGTATTTAATGTTTTAAATTTTCAAATTTTTCATCATTTATCAGAGATTTCGTAACGTCTTCTCTAAGATAATTGAAACAAATATCAAATATTCCCAAAAGCATATTATCTCTATGGTTTTGGGCTTAGGCTGAAAAGCGTCGTACTATAAATTTCATTGGGAATTTATAATGTCATTATTATAATGAAAACTTCATAAATGTATACCATAAATTTCATTGCCAGTAAAGGTTGTTTTTATAGCAAAAAAAAAATTATGAGAAGTGTCGACTTTTATTTCATTGATATTACATTTATATTCACTCTAAAATTGTGGCTTCCATGAATAATTCAATTCCCATCATTTCAAGTTTTTGTCTTGAATTGAATTTTCATGACGTGACGGTTTTTTAATTTTAGTTTTCATTTAAATTACGTTTTGCTGTGCCAATAGTTTGATTCTCCAAGTTACAAAGTCACATGTTAGTTATAACACCAAAGTTATGTCACTGTAAATTAATTATCTAATTATATACATCACGTCTTATTAAATTTCTGATTGACATGTTGGACATAAATGTTAAAATCTACAATCACCTCACTCATCTAAAAATATTATTGGCTACGTCATCAAATTGAATTATCCGACAATTTCGTACTTACACCAGGCAACAAATACACCATGATTAGTGGCATTCTTTCAAGATTAAGCTCTCAAATTCGTCACTATTTCTTTGTATGTGCACAGACAACGTGTCATCGGCTCGGAGTTATACGCGGAGTCGGATTTGTTTAATTTTAAACAATGCAATTCACATGCGAGACTGTCACAAATTGGAGCAGTCGGCACCGTAGCCTGTCGATCAAGAACTAATCTTCTATTTAATTATAATTTGCATACAAAGGGCCAATTCGTTCGGAGTCGATCTGATTACATTGTAGATTCACGGCGAACAGGTGTTTCGTCCATGATATTCGTTTCGAAACTCGACGGCGGATGGACGTTCCTGTAATTTTACATCCGAAAAAGCCCGACAACTTTTGATAAGTAGATTTAGAATGTTTCGTGTTCACGTTTATGGTACAGTCGGGGAATTTAGTAAGGGAACGAAAACGCCTAAGGTATAAGCAACCTGCGTACAAAGAGCCCATTATGATGTAGCTGAATCGTACCGAGATATGTAGGCGTGGGGGGGGGGGTGATAGTAAATTCGAAATGTTCGATATAACAGATGCTGCGCTTGCATACGAGATGTAATTATAAATGTGTAGTTTGTTGTAGGAGGTTTTTCTATCAATTTGCATATATGTTTTTCTTAACGTGTATGAATGTGCCATCGTTACGTTATAAGGTTTAAGCATTTTATTTAAATTTTCCGATAGATTTGTAATATATGATTCTCTAAATAGTATTCAACACGGGGCGAACGACGAAGACAGGAACGAGAGGGAAAAGAACAACCTACATTCTGTCGTTCGTTCGAGCGGTGGAGATTATTTCTTGTTATCGTCATATTTATCGAGGATGAAACAAATTAGTTTTGTAATTTCGCTTATATAACTTTAAAGGATTAATAGAGTTGGGTCTGAAAATTAATTTTAACCTGTAGCGTGTAACGTCTACATGAATAAGGGAATTTGTGTTTGTTTATAAATGGAGTAAAAGAATCAATTAGATTTGTTTTACAATTGCTGTCTCACATTTCAGACGATAGCCGCTATTCGGTAGTATTCGTTACGTGCAACTTTCACAGTAATAAACAATTTCAACTGCCGTAAGCTTTCTTTCACTTATGACACAACATTACTTTTTACGAAACTAAAAATAAAAAAATGCTACTTGTAGATATGTTTATAATTGCACTTGTCTTGTATCGTGAGGAGTAAGTCGGCAAATGAAACACCTTTAGTGATATTAACGTTTATTGCAACGCCGTTTTTTGCAAGAAAGTGTTTCGTAAACCCTTTTCAAGCAATGAACATTAATATGACAAATGCCATTAAATAAAACCTATTGCGGTGACAAGGCCGTCTTTCTACAAACTTACTGTGAAAACTAGGGAAAACCTTGTTACGGTATTCAATCAATATTTAGTTCACTACAATACAATTCAAAAAAAGCATAAAAAAGTTCCCTCAAATGGAAAGTCGTTTGTCAAAAATTGCATTGTAAAGAATCAAATATTGGACTCTTGGAATTTTGTGAGTCTTAACATAAATTCAATATTAAAAGAACTCAATATTACAAATTAATGTTAACGCCACAAAACACTCATTCTGAATAATCTAGCTAAGCAGAATATTAAGTCAAAAGTACTAGAATGACCAATGTTCAATTCATCGTAAATTATAAAAAAATAACCCAGACATATCTTTAAAAAGATTCCAAATGAATTCAATATTCATTCATTCGACCTCCAAAACAAATACAGTAGTGGCTCATCGCTAGAGCAGTCGGCGCTACCGCGCGGTCTGCCATCACAGCTAGGGTTCAAATCCTGCCTACGGACGATTTTTACATTCGACAAACGCCCGGAATTTCGAATTTCCCGCCACATCGGACCACTTCCGGAATTTTTAATTTCCCGACACATCGGACCACTTCCGGAAATTTGAATTCCCCGCCAAGCCGACTCGACCAATCAGGAGCCAGGATTTGGTTCCCAGGCCAAACCGTCCCATTACCTACTACAATTACAAATTATTACCCTACACCTTTATTAAATAAAACGTTCAAACACAATAAATACGGCAATAACCTTAATAACAATACAATAAATAAGAAAAGAAAAATTCCATATTAATAAATAAAATCTTAGAATATCGTCACATAATAATAAAAGTAAGTAAATAAAATGAAAATTAAACATTAATAAAAAATATTACCTTACATTTTGAATGAATAAGATTTTCACACAATGGAATAATAAATAAACTCCATAACAAAAAGAAACATAACCTAAATAACGATGCAATAAATAACTAACTAATGAGAATTGAGTTAGCAGGTAGAAAACTTATTTTAATATTTTTCAAGTTCAGTTCCTTTGGGTGTGACCCAGCATAATCCAAAAAAAGCAAAATTTTTCGTTTTTGAAATCGGATTCTTTTGTCCATGTGAAGTACCCAGTCAGTCATTATAGTTATTGTCAGCCAGGCTTTTTTGTTGAAAGTCCATATTGCGGGCAAGTCCCTAACTGGCACATTAGTCCCAATTAGTCCCAATTTCCCAATTTGAGAGCCGCAACGAGATATAGATGTAGGAATACCCTACATAAATTGCTGAAGAATACGGCAGCTCTCGATTTGCCCGATTTGTCCGTTCATGAGATCGTTTCGAGCCTGATGGGGTAAATTGTTCTGTCCGCGTCCATCCGGCAGAGCGTCCGTTTATAGGAGCGTGTTTAACATAGGAATTAATACCCAAAATGTTGGTTCCAGAAAAATTGTCCATTAATGAGAGATGTCCGCTTATAAGAGCAGTCCGCAAAGAGAGCTTTCACCGTAATAATAGCACAGCCTTAAAAACACATAAAAAGTTATTATTAATGAAGTTTCTAATTCGTGTGTGTACAGTTGTAAATGTAAATTCTTTACAATCCAATTTTTGACAAACGACTTTCCATTTGCCAACTTTTTTATGCTTTTTTGAATTGTATTGTAGTGAACTAAATATTGGTCAAATACCGTAACAAGGTTTTCCCTAGTTTGTAAGTTTGTAGAAAGACGGCCTTGTCACCGCAATAGGTTTTATTTAATGGCATTTGTCATATTAATTTTCATTGCTTGAAAAGGGTTTACGAAACACTTTCTTGCAAAAAACGGTGTTGCAATAAACGTTAATATCACTAAAAGTGTTTCATTTGCCGACTTACTCCTCACGATACAAGACAAGTGCAATTATAAAGATATCTACAAGTAGCAATTTTTTATTTTTAGTTTCGTAAAAAGTAATGTTGTGTCATAAGTGAAAGAAAGCTTACGGCAGTTGAAATTGTTTATTACTGTGAAAGTTGCACGTAACGAATACTACCGAATAGCGGCTATCGGCTGAAATGTGAGACATCAATTGTAAAACAAATCTAATTGATTCTTTTACTCCATTTATAAACAAACACAAATTCCCTTATTCATGTAGACGTTACACGTTACAGGTTAAAATAAATTTTCAGACCCAACTCTATTAGTCCTTTAAAGTTATATAAGCGAAATTACAAAACTAATTTGTTTCATCCTCGATAAAGATGACGATAACAAGAAATAATCTCCACCGCTCGAACGAACGACAGAATGTAGGTTGTCCTTTTCCCTCTCGTTCCTGTCTTCGTCGTTCGCCCCGTGTTGCATACTATTTAGAGAATTATATATTACAAATCTATGGGAAAATTTAAATAAAATGCTTAAACCTTATAACGTAACGATCGCACATTCATACACGTTAAGAAAAATATATATGCAAATTTGATAGAAAAACCTCCTACAACAAACTACACATTTATAATTACGTCTCGTATGCAAGCGAAGCATCTGTTATATCGAACATTTCGAATTTACTATCACCTACAATGGGCTCTTTGTACGCAGGTTGCTTATACCTTAGGCGTTTTCGTTCCCTTACTAAATTCCCCGACTATACGAGGTGATCAAATTCACTTGTAATAGGCACTGAGAAGGTAATTATTATTACTTATCTTCTAATAAATGCATTAAGAGAGTATGTCGATTTTTGTGTATTTAAATAATATACATACTTTTATATCTTTCAAGGATATATTTTAATTATAATTAATGCGTACACTTGCAGACAACTGTGTTGTCATCGACAGAATTACAAGGTATCTAATATTAACGAATATAAATAACATAATACGCAAATATTCCAATCAACAATAACGTTATCACATATAACACAATAATTAGTCAACTGCTTAAATTTTTTATCATATAGCAATTCGCATCGGTCCTTATTTTTAATTTGTTAATTTAAATCTGATAAAATAAATAAATAAATGAATCTAGTTGATTTTTAAAATATACATTTTTTAACATATGTAAATTGTTTAAACTCACATGTGCAGATTGAAATATATGTTGAGCTACAATAAAATTTTCTATTATATAATAAACGAATAAAACTAGAAAGTCTAGATTCCACGTTTTTGAAAGATTGCTACTTTGTCTTTTGAATTGCCTACAAGCGTTTCCAATGTTTATTTGTATTATTCAAATAATAAAATAAAGAAACATCTCTCCAGTTTTCAGAGCGAATTTTATTCAAAAATTGAAAAAAATTGTCACTATTGTATATACATCTTGAGCAGCACTCGTATGTATCAGATATTGGGATCGACAGATTTAATTTTAATTTAATGCAACAATAATTTTATCAGATCCACCGCCCTTAAAGTTACCTCTACACGAATTACCAACTAAATAATGCGCACTGAAACTAACAGAGGTAATTTCATCAATATAAAGCCAAGTAATGGAAGCTATTTTAGGTTTCTCTTTACACAACAGGATGTCTACTTCATCTATCTTATTTCTTAAACCTTGAATGTTATAACATAAAATATTAAAACCACTAACAATATTTTTCGACGTGCATATATAAGAGCTCTAGCTTGTTTTACCGAACTTAGTAAAAATGTGCCTGTATATCACCAGTCACAGTGATGTTCATATAAATGTTCATATCGTTATCCATTGGTACAATAAATATAAAATGATCTTTATTGTTAGATGTAGACTTTATTGAACTTGAAATATTTAAATTTCGATTATAATAATTACAATACGACTGAATGCATTAGAATAATGTATTAGATCTGGATTTGAAATTTACAAAATTAAAACGGCAGGTTACAAATTTCAATCTGAAATCAAATACTTGTATATAGGACAAGTGCAAGTTTGTAAGTTTTAGAATGCAATTGATAACAATGGTCAATTCGAAATGGTTGTATCAAAATAAATTAATTAATTAATGTAAGATGTGATTGTAGTAAATGGATTTGTAATTACGATTAAGATTCTAAAAGCAATAAAAGATTTGTGTTGGGATAAATTTTAAGTTCTGTCTCGCCACAATTTGGTTCCGAAATGAGATAATTTCGTCTGATCAATGAGCATGGACAATCTGGTCAAGTGGTAGACGATGCGTATATAAAAAACCTGGCGGTTCGATGTCTCTTTTGCATAGTAGAATTCTTCAATCTTCCAGTAAATTCTTGGAAAGAACTTTTTAAATAAAAGTTATTTAAATATCCTTAACTTTTGTAAGAACACTTTTTCGATAACGAACCGTTTCCGAGATACGAAAAAGAGTAACTTATCTCTTCCGGTTGTGATATTCCGTTTAAAATAGGTTTTCTTCCTCGCTATATACTAATCTTAAGTTTAACGTTTTGGAATTTTAGCCTAAATAGTTTGGGCGCACACATATATTCGCTTTTTATTATAAATATTGTACGGATGCTTCATTTTCGTCAGAACTTCATTTTGGTGCTTATTTAAGCTTTTTGAAGATTTTGGTAGCTGATATAATTCAGCAAAATATGATTCAAGGCGATATGTTACTGCAAATACTTACATATACGAGGGGAGATCATTATATAGCGTCCCTGAGATAGTAGACGTTGAGAGGCGTTGAATCAATTTGACACATTAAAGTATTAATCATTTGTTGCTACGTTGGTTCAATTGTAGTTTTGTTACTTGTTACCTGTTCAAATAATTTAGGATTTAAGTAGACAAGTTTAGAGAAATTCTAAAAATTGAAAAATCATAGGTTTGTGCAGTTATAAAATACTTGCAAAAGAAATTCATTAAGACATGGTAGGTGTATTAGGTGAGGGTGCTGTTTCTTACGAAGTGGTGGAAAATATGTGTCCAGAATCTAAACTAGGAAGACAAACATGTGAACATGCGAAGGGTGCTGGACGACCAGTCACCACCCATGAAAATGTTAATCGTACACCCTATATGACAATGATAGATAGGCTGCTGACAACCGCCGGATAGCTGCAATTACGAATTTTTCTTATGGTACTATACAATATATTTTAATAATATTTTAGGGCTAAAGAAGTTGTTTGCACGTTGGGTCCCACGAACGTTGGCACCTGATCACAAACGTTCTATAGTATTGCATTCTGAAGCCAGCTTTGGCAAAGTTTAAAGCAATCCGGATGAATTTCTGGTAAAGTTATGGTCACAATATCTTCGGGGGACCAGCTATTACGACGATAATGAAGTGATGACGGCCGTAAACAACTGCTTGGAAGAGCAACCGAAAGAATTTTTTTCCATAGGAATCAAATGTTTGGAGCATCGTTGGACCAAATGCATCGACGTTCAGGGAGATTTTGTAGAAAAATAAACGTTTGATATTTCTGCAATTTGTTCCCTTCTATGTTAGGGACCGTAAATACTGATCTATCCTCGTGGGTTAAGAATAAAGTCATCCGGAAGTCCAACCAACACAAGTATTTATATTAACACATTAAAATAGTACAAAAGTCGTATTTAAGACAAATGATTTTACATCATATATACATCAATAGTATCTGTTTTCATTTTAGGAGCTTAATTTTGGTGTATTTTAAAGTTTTCGAACTTTTCATCCAGGCACATTTCATATAAATAAATAATTTTGCAATTGCGTTATGTTACGTTTAAAATTCTTGAGTAGACTTGTAGTTACTCAAACACTCGTAAGTAAACCAACAGTAAAAATACAACGTGGTACAAAAAGATCAACAAACGTTATATACTTGTTTTGACAATTAAATACGAAGTTTTATATGTGGATTTAAAAGAATTTTCTTAAGTATTGTTATTTACTCCGTATGTAAATCGGCAAAATAAAGGTCCCCAAGCGAACAAAACCGAATATTTAAATTTCAAACAAATTACGTAGTACTTATATGTCAATACATCGGCAGGATTTGCTTCAGTAGCAGTTGTCGACCTGACTAATTACCTTAATAAAAAGTAATTTTTAAGGTTTCGCAGTCGGGGATAAAACTACGCAATTCATATATAATTAGGTTTTATTGACGAGCTCTAGTTAGGGCTCGTGTTTTTGAAATGCATATACTGATTTTATTTATCTTTTGGTATATAATCAATGAAAATTAACCTAGCTATGAAAACAAGGCGTTAGAGGACAAACACAATTTTAGTTTTAAACTTAAAAACCATTAACAATAACACATTTCTTACGTTTTTCAAATAACCTTTGCCTTCGAAAAAAATTCTTTTGGTAATTCTGAAAAATATGACTCGACAGCGTTTTCCAACTCTTATTTTGTGGGAGAATCCAAGTGGTGTACCTAGGTTTCACCCATATTACAATTCTATTGTAGAAGTCTTCACCTTGTGATAAAGCAGACAAATTCCGCTAGCAAATTTGTCGTCTACATAGTTTTTGTTCGGGAATTCAATATGCCGACACTTTGCTTATTCCCAAATCTTCATGTAGAATTAAAAAAAAAAAACGTTTCATTTTTCATCATCAATCATCAGCTTTCGTGATGAGTTCATCAGTTTGTGCTTCATCATGAAGGTATTCCCTACTCCATTTGAACTGGGAATACGACGGGTTATTATTCCAATTATTCTATTCAATTATTCTTAAGTTCACCATATAAATTCATTTATATAAAGTATAAGTGCATTAATAACAATTTTGAAAATATAAACTTGTTCTCCAAAACACACGTGTAATTTGTCACCTGTAGTTAATTCATGAATTAACATTGCTAGTTAATTAATATGCCATAATTATGACTTTTATTTGATGAATCTACCATGTCGCATTTTTGCAACAAAATTTATATCTTAAGTGCAATAAAAAAACTAAAAAATGTTTTTAATTATGAAGTATTTATTCATGTTTAGTAATTAAAATTAATTGAAAACGACGATTTATGATTTCAATTTTCTCTACCCAACAGGCTTAAGATATATTAGGTACTTACTTCTAACGGTCACTGCGAATATATTCATTGGTTGTTTTGATTTTATTATTGTTGTTTTCTTCCCTTGTTTTCATCGTTTTATACATATTCTATGTGCTTATTATTTATTTTAAATTTTCATTTATTCTTCTTTTGTTTCCTTTTCAAATTGTTTAGTTGGTTTCTTTTACATACGTTCCTAATAACGTACTCAACTTCGATCGCATTTATTTTCTACTTTACAATTACTCGCGCTAATTTAGTTTCGTTTGATATTTCGTGGTAATTCTTTTGTCTCTAATTTCATTGCAATGTCATTGTTTGGTATGGTTTTTGAGTTTAGAGTCCCTTTTGCATATGATTTCATTAGATGTAAATCATTTCCTTTTACAATTTCCGAATTTCACTTCTTATTTACTTTTCTATATATACTTATCCTGTTTTCGCCTGGCATTTTTTACAAAAGTGCGTTATACTCATAAAATTGTGTACATTTGTGTATATAATTTTTTTAAATTATTTCGTTTCATATTGGGCTTATGCTCGTTGTTGGTATTAAATAAACAGTTTGGGCTGTTTTGACTTCAGCTGTGGCACGAGGTAAGTAACAAAAATTTTGGCTGTTATAAAAAGGATCGGATGTAGTTTAGTATTTATAACCATTGTTTTAAATCTATCGATTAGCTGTAAGCGGTAATGGCGATCATATCTCCACGATACTCATTCAGTGACTCACAGACTTGATAACGAACTATAATTGGAATGAATTTTTTGTAGACAATAAAATATTTTAATTCCATAAATACATCGAGGCAAATAACTTACGTTATTCAAATTTCACCGAGTACGTACCTGAAAAAAAAAAAAAAACGTTAATCTTAATTCACCGATAAAAGACATAAATCAGTACTAAAGCATATCAAATCAAAGGCGTAACAAATAAATCAACGAGCTAAGAAGGAATACGTTAATGTGTATATTTAATTCAGACATAAATCCAGCTCGACGAGCTAACGCACAAATTTCCTGCTAATTAAGTCGGCTCAAACAACGCAACAAAAAACGACTCACGTGTACCAGGACTTGGATTTATTTCAACACCCAATACAAATAAATGTCTCAATTTAGGATAGACGGAAAAAACGACGAACGACGCGGCTACTTCAGATGCGTATTCGAAAACATCGGGCTGAGGAACGTACAATCGAAAGTAAACAAGGCATAAAATGCGCTAATCATTGCCATTAGTGGAATTTGCGCAGTCAATTCGTGAATAAGCTACGGAATTCGAAGAACATATTTGTTATCGGCGTTGACGTTTGAAATTAACATGAGTTTGCTTGCATGTTATTTAATGGATCGGTTATCTGAGATCGTGAGATTTATTGCGTTCGATTGATCGACGTTAACCTTGCTTTATTTTACGATTTGAAGATTACACGGAAACTAACCTTAAATGGTGCGATATAATTGTCGCGAAAGATATGAAACATCTCCAGCTGGTTGAAATACTCGGCGACTTATAGAAGTAAATAAATTTAATTATCTAAAGAGATGCGTATATTTTATACTAACAGGCAAATAAATTTATTTCCAATGAAAATATTCAGAAGATGATTTAAGATAACAGTTGTATAAATTTATGTAATTAAAAAACTGTGGCTGCATTTGTCGTTCGTACGATCATTACCATTGTAATAACTTCCAAAGATTACTAACAAGATTAACAAACAAAGAAAGCGAAGCTTAATAATTTAATAAGATTGTACCAATTAAAAAAGAAAACCTTACAAAGCCACGGCGCGGCGCGTTCACAACTCCCATTAACTTTAATCGCAATTGTATATCCGAATAAAAGGATTACGACGAAAAATAAAGTAATTAATAATTATGCGGAGAACGGCCGAGCGTGAAACTCCTGTAACACCGATAGCGAGTCGTAAGCCGAGCCCACCGCGATGTGAAAGCGCGCAGACACCGACTTTCTTTAATCCTCTCACGCGGTGCTAAATTCATCGAGCGGTAGCTGAATTACGACGGCCGACTAAAATGAGTTCGTGATATTACAACCGGCTAAGGCTCGTATTAAGTCCTGATTGCGCAATTTACCGCCCTCGTACATTTTACGGCGTTCGTCGACGTCCTTTGTTTAAATTCGTTTCTCGCGCGGAAATTCAGGTTTGAAACTGAAAATCGCAGGCAAGGGAAAGTTTAATGTTCTCTTTGAATGTACGTTTTAGAAAAAATGAGGTCGTAGGGTGGTCAAAACTGACAAAGGTAAAATGATTTTATCGTCCTCATCAAATGTTGATCCGCGTTCACCTATCGCAAGGAAGATACGCGGCTTATTTAAGAAAATCAATTTAATCGAAATATTGGGATTCTGCTGATCTTGTCCGTAGTACGTCTGACATATGGTAAAAATTCTGCAGGTGCTGGTTTTACGCGATTTAATTTTCTAGAATTTTGACCACAATGCTTTTGTCGTTTTAATGGGAAATCTTATATTTTGAAGTTGGAGAGAACACAACTCAGTCAATCCAATCAAATACTTGAAATGTTAAGTTAAATTCACAGTAGTCACCCCATTAGAATTCAACCCAAACCAGACGAATAAAATACTGTAAAGGTGTATTTACAATAAACAAACTCATTTGCCATGGATACATTTTTAGCCATTAGGCAGGACACTTACATTTCTAGAATTACGACAAAACGGAGTGTTTGGTAGACTTATTTTCAAGTGAATTTTCCGTCAATTCGCTATTTTTAAATCGACTTCCCAAGTGTACTTTTGAAGCGCTCAATTTGTTTTATCAATTTGTGTTAATTTTCTTAACTTTTCTTAAAAATGATTATTTTAATTTAACTTTGAGTTTAAAATGTTTGTTCTTTACGGCGACAATTTGTATTCTGTATTTGCTATTATTATGTTTTACGTATTCCTTACACTTTTCGTAAATTATTACCATTAGAAGGTTCGACAAAACATTTCACATTTTCATTAACAATCGTTAAAATTATTTTCTGCGATGGTGCGTGCTTCTTATGCAAAATATACTAAATTTAATGCCAATAAGTTTAAATAAATCAAACAGGGTGTTAAAATTGTACATTTAATTTTTATTGTGCCGGATATCGGTCGCAAAATAATTTGCCTAGCAAAACTGGGAATAACGCAGTGCAAGTGCATTTAAAACAACGAATAATCACGTTCTCGTAGGCAAACTATATACATACTTGAGAACTGTAGAAAGTAGATTGCAGAAATTTAAATAAATGTAAGGAATACTATTTCTTTTTTTGCACAGGAAACCGTGGGGACTTGGGTCTATCAAACATGACTCAAAGCTGTATTTTTCCATGAAAGGTGATCAAGAATATTATACAACTAGATCACAATTTGGGAAATTATATTGAAGAAATACTTCCAATAAGGCAACATCGAGCACCAACTTTTATACACACCAAAATTCAGATTGCGCTTCAACTTTAAGTGGAAGAAAGTTGCTAAACACCTAAATGAAAATTAGGTGAAAGTGACTAATAACGTACTTTCAAATTAATCAAAAAAAAGATGAACACAAATTCCAAATTTTGGTACTGATCGCCTGTGTCTTGGCTGTGTCTCCATATCTCCATTCATCAATGAACCATACCAATTTCCATTCTTCTGTCAATTGACACGCTCACTTGCCCATTCTAATCTTTGCCAGTCAATGGCACAACTCTAAAAAGTCGTCTAGAACGTAAGTAAATTGACATCTCATAAACGTCTTCTGACAGATTCAGCTGATATTGCTGTTCCTTTGGCTTGTGCGAGCCTTCTACTCAACATTCGAAATCACACATTCAATAACTAATAATAATAATTAATATTAGTGAAATTTCAATTCGATGTTGACAAAGTTCGGTGTATAAACCGCTTGCATGAAAATCGCTTATCGTTTATCGCCAAAGGTATTTCAAACTCAATACATTGATAATTAAATTAGGTGCAAAAACTGAAATGAACTAAGAGAAACTCAGAGAGAAATTAATAAACTAAAACTATGTTACATCAACCACCGCCAGTAACCATCGAGGGAAACACTTTTTGACAATTTTAGAAAATAATTAGTAACTTATAATAATAATAATAAAACAGTGCCTGTAATAAATGTATACGGAAAAGGTACCACGGTTAGCGACAGAATTACAGAGAACTAGGTATAATGCACAAAAGATTTTTAAAAAAGAAAATAAAACGACAAATACGATTAAGGAACAATTGCGTACGAAAAGGCAATTATAATTTAGTACAGTGATAATAATTACATCACCAATTACTTCTTACAATTAATATAAATACATACATTTTCCCAAAATAAACGTTGTTTGTCACGACACAAATTCCGAGACCATTTTAATTACACGCTGAAATATAAAACCCCGAGACCTAATGTACCGACTAATAGGTATTTTTAGCTCGTTGTGACTTAACGCACCTAATAATTATTTAACTTTTTTTCTATGTAAACACGCTGTCCATTCATTAACATCTCATTTAAATAATCGTATTCTCGTCTAATTAATAAACATAAAACTCTGTGGCGGAGATAAATATCCTTGGAATGACATGTTTATTAATTCGTTTCAAACGAAGACTACCTATGTGTGTGTACGCGTGTGTCTGCATTCTTGTCCTTTTCTGAGACGTCGGATTGTTAATAGCGAAATTGATTTATCGTAAAGTGCGCGTAAAATTAATTTCGCATATTCGAAATTCTCGGTTTTAATTGTTTTGTAGTGGCCAGTTTCGCTTTAAATTTTAAAATGATTTCGTGAGGTTGACGGTCGGAGTGAATGTGACCAACATAAAAAATAGCAACTTCAGCTTCATAAAATATATGAGTATGTAATAAGGACTAAGATAAGTATTAAGATTACAACAGAGTAAAAATATGCAACAGCAATACTATTGGTCGAATGATATTATTATACGAAATATATGTGACCGATGTTCTACAAATACAAATTATTGAAAAGGATTCATTTGTAAATTTTCTATTACCATTTATAAAAATTTAAATCAAATTTAAATTAAAATATTTTAAAAATTCTTATAATCTTGCGTGTCTCGCTTATTTAAAAATTTTGTAGTTTTCGTTGACTTATATGAACCGTTTTAAGGTAGTTTTCAGGAACTATCTTCAAATACAACGAACGGGCACAACAATCTGAAAATATACATGAAATTATTGTATGGATTATGGAGCGGTTTAATGTTCATGTCGTAAATGTATAAGTTATTGTTCGAAAAGCTAAGAAAATAACTTCAAAGTATGAATATTGAGCTTAGAACTTAGAGCTAAAGTTCAAAGTTATCGCTGGTGCATCTTATTGAAAATCTTTTTATATTTTTAAACAAATAATATGTTCATAGGGATACAATTTCAACTAAATTTAACAAATAAAAGAATCATGTTTGGCTGTTAATTCATATTAGAATGTCTTTAATTTGTAAAAGGAATATCGACTAGCCTTATATGTTTTATCTAGAGATACTACACTACAACGTGTAGTGCTGATATTTTCCGATTGCAACGACGGTCTAGTTTAGTAGAACTGGACACGATAATTGTTGTTAAAGACGTTACAAAGTTATAATAATTTTATAATGATAGAACGATGAACGTTCTCAGTGCGTTGCTGATGAGATGCTGACTCTCCATGTGTGACTTGAGATAAGCTAGTATGAACCAAGAATGCCTTCGGAATACATACACACGCACTTTCGATCCGTAATTATATTGTATGAGTGATTTTAGAGATTTCTTTGATAATTTTATTAGAAAGGTTTTACGGGCATATTCACAAAAAAGTATTAAATAATATGTATGTATGTTCTCATTTGTAGTACATAATGTGGATTATGTAGAGCGAATGCACCTCGAGCCTGATGTGTTATAATCATCTGCTGTTTGCTATGGCTGATTCCAGGAAATGCAATAAAATATGAATTTCAATTTCTCGACTCAACGAAATGTCGTCAATAGACAAAACGTCTACCATTATTTGTGCTTAAGGTGAATCAACTTTAGTTCTTACATTATTTTTAATATAACGCATTTCAATATTCCTTGCGCTACTTATTCTAATTTATGTACTTACTTACTTTATGTCAGCTAGCTTCTATAGTTACAATTACATTTTTTATTGATTTAAATTTACATTTGTGAGAGTTATTATTTTATCTAATATTTTATTTCCTTGAGAAGTTATGCTAAATAAGCCACGAAAAAGTTAAATTAGACAAAGACAATATTGGATTTATTTCAACAATTGACCAATAATTTAGCTGAAATAAATCGATTTGATTGACGATTGAAACCGACCAATTTTCTTTATTGCTAAATGTAATAAAAGTTCAACGACACGTTGATACACATTTCATAGCGGGTTTTCTTTAAGTAAACACACATGTTATGTCGATATGTAAAACAGCAAAAAGCATTATGGCGACATCTGATCACATGAAACCAACTAGGTAAGAAATAGAGGTATGGGGCCGACAGAACAGTTAACAGAAGATTAATAATACAAGGTAGGAGAAAAGCTCAAATAAAACAACTCAAGATGGAATGAATAAAGGGTACGTTTGTATCCGCATTGGTATCGGAAAACAATTTTTGATGGTCACATAATTTTTGTAGCAGTCAGAAGCTTCAAGCAATTAATCAGCATAATGTTTGATAGATAATATTCAGTTAAATGCAGTTTAAAGGTATTTTAAAACGCATTGACAATCGTATATGCATTGTTTGAATATTAGTTCAAGCTGTACATATATTGAGTTGTAGAAATATTATGTTTTCTGCAATGTGGAAGTAGCCTCACAGAAATTGAACAAGGATACAGCTGAAATAATTCGTCAAGAGGTACCAAGACTCCTACGGTACAGCAAACCCCGAAAAGAAACACCACAAGAGAAGAATAGCTTGCCCTAACAAATCTACGAAGAAACAAAGACATCATCATTCTTCGGGCGGACAAAGTGGTCATGAATACCGACGAATACTACAAGAAAGTTAAGACAATATTAGAAGATATTGCATATAAACCGACGCCAACAGATACTACAACGTATTTAGAAAATAACACCAAATTGAAGCATCACCTGTCGACCCAGAGACGAAGAAGCTACTTATACCTAGAGAAAAAGTATCAAGATGCCCGAAACAATATGTGGACTACCCAAAATTCATAAGGACATAAGTACCATTATGGCCTATTGTGAGCTCCAGGAGATCACCAGTTCAACCATTAGCAAGATATCTTACAAACAATTAGAATCGTACGCTGAAAACTCATAATTATATGTAAAAAATGCAGAGACACCCAACAGACCACAACACCCAAAGAGACTGTGACAGAAAGTACATACCACTGTTTACGACGCGGATAATACGGGAAGATATTGAAATAGAGAAGCAGCCAGAAAATATCAACAAACGGGATGATGCAAAAAGACTTTCAAGAACATGGAGATGTTTGTCCGGCACTTGCTGGCCGGACAAATATCAAACGTAGCAAGCCCGCGCTAGACAAAAATAAAATATCACGACCCACTGAGCAGCAAGATCGACACGGCCTGATATATTGTGCTAGACGTGCTCGTCAACGCGTTACGGGAGAACTAGTAGGCGCCAGCCCCCATGCTGCGCCCAAGAATCGCACGGGCATACTCGACAGGCAACTTTGGATATTAGCATATCTTGCCTTTTGGACATACGGTTCCAGAATCACTGTTCACCCACTACTTCGGGGAAATGTCGAGGCTCGCCGATAACCCCACCTGTTATCGGTCCACCAAGAACAATGACATGTCATTACATCACGCAAGGGGGGCATCAGTAGCCAACTCGCCACAGTGATCACAAAGGTGACTGCGTCACAACATTGCATATAACAATGAAATAGGTACCACTATTTCACCAACTCTGCATTTGCCACAATATTGTTCACCAAGATTTGCCTTCGCCACTATTTGCCTACAACTTGTTACTTCGCACCCACTAACTACGCCACTGCATTCTAGACTACTAATGTCTACACGTACATCAACAAGTTAAGTCCACGTGCCATTAGCAACTGTCCCAACAACTAACACCCCTCTCTATATCTCATGCAATATCTTTAACGCGTAGACGATGCTCTTCCACTCAATCCTTAGACAATACACGCAAAACTGTGTATATTCATATGCATTTTAGCGAATGTAATTAAATATTGAAAATATGCATTCTATAAAAATATGCGCGCTACATACGTGAAAACGTAAAAGTTAAAACTATTAGTGGAGATTGAGTTTCTTAATATCTAAATATATTTGAATTAATGGTAAATTGATTTTCATTAGCCTTCCGTGACTGGCGGTTCATTTCTATACATCGGCAGTGGCCGCGGACTGTGAGTCCGCATAGCTTTTTTGTCTACGAGAAGGGGTATACATATGTAATACGTCTCTTGTTTGTATAAAAAGACATTTTAAATAATTATTTATTTATTTAATATATATATATTTAGAAAGTTGGCGGTTAAGCTGACATAGCTTTCATTGAACATTTAACAAAACAAATATTCTGTACATAATAACTAGACAACCAAAATCAGTAAAAGTTACGAAACCATATTACAATAACATTCTGCACATAGACAAGTTAAAAGGCAAGGCACATGAATTTGGTGCATTTCTTACATAAGAATCGTGTTGGTCGATTTTTTTTCCTGTCACAATAACTGCAACGACCTCTAGTATTCTCAGGATTGGGGGGCTCAGGAGTGGCATCTTCAATCCACAAACATTTGTTTGATTCGTAGCCTTATGGTTTTCGGTATATAATCCTGCATTGCTCGAGAACGAATATGATGTTCGGCTAACTCGGACGAAAGTCTATGCAAAAATATTCTCCTAGTTGTACCAGGATTTTACAGATGAAATATTCTGAGTGTCTAAACGAAATAATTGTAGCGAATATTTTGCACTGGATTGCGCGGATCTAAATTGACTTAATTAGATGCTAATATGTACATATGTGGGGCCGAACATTGTTACTGGCGGCGGACTCTCGCTCCGCAATCTGCCATAAAAAACAAACGACGGCACTTATATAGATCACACGATGTACTGAGGACAACCATAACATGCTAGAGGAATACCGAAGGTGAGGGGTGTCTAGGGTAGATAATATTGAAATAAATCCGGATAACATTCGGTTGCGGAGTGTGAGTCCGCGCGCCAGTCACGGAAGGTTAATAAATCATATCTTATTAAATGTTATTTTGTGATAACAAAGGCGACAATTCTATTGCCTTCGACAGTAGTCACCGGCCATAAACCTAATTTCTGCCTGATTGAGCAGCTAGCGTATTAAATTCGCCGCTCAGAAACACACAGTTCATTAACTCCGTGAAATCACTATAATAAAACGCCAAGTTGTAACCCACACAATGCTTAACGGTTCCTCCTTAATTTACATAATATGTAATTAATACGTGGCGTTTTAAGCACCTCGCTAAACGGAATAATGGATGGCAATTATCGCCCGATTCAGTGGTTCGCGGTGGAGGACGAGACTTCTAACGATTCTAACCCAAATACAACGTCAACGAAAAAAACTCGATGATAAAAACTAGTGTGAATATTGCGAGTGAGGTCACTAAACTTGAGAAGGCTAGCGACCTTAGATTTTTTGCGAAGAGGTTCCGCGTTTGGTCGTTTTATTTGGATCGTTGCTGGTGAATTTCGTACGGACCGGAGCGGCGGTTCCAGAACTTGTTGTGGGCGTCCATGAAAATGAAATAAGCGACTGCCTACGGCGGGGCCCTAGCCCGATATTAGCGCACACCACTGCGTACATCTCGTATAGTAACAAGCCCAGGGTGAGCGAACGAAGATGAAACTTGTGAAATTTTTGCATCTACGCGAGAGTGAAACTTTCACCGGTAAACTTTGACCCGGCCGAGATCGGGTATGAGTTTTCATAGAGTAGATGCGCTCGTTACAACGCGCATGCCATTAATAACGCGTCTCAAAATGGAATTTTGACAGCCTACACACTTCATTACATTCATCTTACGCTTTAAAATTATGACCCCTATAAATCAATGCGGGGAACGAGAGTTGTGCTTTTCATAACTGAGCACGACTTCCAGTTTAACGCACGCAACGATTTTTAAGCGTTACCACGTAGATGTTTAACAAGATCGGCATTTCAGTTTTGATTTTTTCTAACGCTCTTTTTACAAGCTTCATGTTGAAGGAAATTTTGTCCAGGATATTGAGATGGTTACCAGTGGAAACATAATTAATGCTTTGGACATCCTAAGAGCAAATAAGATTTATATTAACTCTATTCCAAAAATAATTAACTTGATATTTAGCAAACTTGCAATAATAGTATATTACGTAACAAGAGTTGTAAATAGCATTTTACGTACGAGTGGAAATAGTTACATACGAGCGACGAAGGAGCGAGTATGTAATTCCACGAGTACTTAATTGCGTTACAACTCGAGTCACGTACTATACTTTACCTACGACCAGCTTCAACCACTAAAACAACCTCTATACAAAACCTCCTTTAATATCTTTTTTATTGTTTAATTACATACTATTTTATTTTATAACAAATTTTCTTATATTTATGATATAAGTAATTATTGCTTTTTAATGGTAACATTGCAGTTATTAAATATTACACAACTATCTTTTTCTAACATTATTCTTATTTCTCCAGTCCATGAATTGTCTATATACGATCTCGTATCTTTCACGTGTCTTCGCCGGTAACAAATTGTTCATTTCTAACCTGGCATTTTCAATAATCTTCGGAGGAGTGTATCTGCCACTGTGGTTGTCACACATTTTAATAACAATAAATTATGATTGATTCATAATAAAACTGTTGTGGGCAATAGAATAATATTGACAGCTTACTGACAATTGGATAAATTCCATCAATGCATTTCGGTAACTAAGCAACTTCAACCTGTGCGATTACTTTACGACCGTGCGTTTAGTTTACGGCCGTGCGTAATGACTTATTTACATGGTCTGTGTGTAGTGCAAAAAAGGGCACTTTCAACAGTGGTCCTAGGTAAACAAAATTAACTGCAATACTACACTAACGGCATTTAATTTTTCATATGTTGTCTCTACGCAATAAAGACATTCATTTCCAGACAACTCGTATAAATGGTCACGATTGCCGTTTAAATGCTTGCGCGTTTCCAAGTAATTTATGTCCGAGAGTACGGATGAAGTAATTCTTACTTTTCTGTACTTAATTCTAAATCCCTCCATAATGTTACGCCTTGGGTACTTTTACTTTCAGGTTCCGATTTCTGCATGTAGCTGTTCGATTTTTTACCCGGCGAATCTCTAATGTCACATTTAACGCACAAGACGTTAACCTTGTTAGTGCATACATTAACCGATGGTTAAGGTGACGATTTTTCAATTTTTGCTTAAAATTATGATGGTAAGTATGAACTTATGGCAATTTATGACATTATATTTACAATTTAATGGGTATTGATTACATTATTTGTGATATTTTATAAAATTAATATAATTTATTTCTATTTAGTATCATTTAAACTTAATCTAGTACATAACTTGACGTATTGGAGCTGTAAAACAAACGGTTTGTAGTCGGACCATCGTTTCGCTCCTCGTTAAGATTACGTTAGAAATCAAACTAATATTGTAAAGTTTATGAGTAAACGCTTTAAACTTAGTTCTGGCGTAGAACACATCTCCATATTATCACATATTCCAACTTATCTGCTGTGACAGGTTCCCTTAGCGTTATTTTTAGGGAAGTTATTATTTTCAACGATAAGAAACTAGTTAATAATTAAAATTCAAAATATTTAAATTAATATTTCAATTTATTAAGATATAGACAGAAAAGTAGGGTTATAGTTTTTTAATAATAATAATCCTGGGTAAATCATTACTTTTATGCACTACCGTTTACAAACTTTTGTATTAAATGTAAATTCATTTAAATACAATCTTTGAATAATAAAAAACTGCCAGACGGAAGATTTTAACTTGAACTTACAAGTCGATGGATTAAGAGCCCACGATATGAAATATACGATCAACACTGATCGGGTTCAAATAATTATTATTATTATATTCAACATATTTTGATTTGTTGAATGTAGTACTTATTATATAATTATTATATTTTAAATACATGCACTAAACAGTTTGTAAGTTATCGTCATACAAAAGTGTTGTACCAATGCTAGACACCCCCAAATAAAAACAAACTAATTTTGAGAAATATTATTTGAAATTGTCATACCATCTTATAGGACAACTGGATGCATGATAGAAATGATGAATGGTATTAATCTTACATCGTTCCATGCCTTTCCCACTTATATTATTAGATCGATTTGCACGTAAAGACAGCGAATTCTTTTCGGTAAAGTTTTGTTGGTAAGCATTAATTCATTTGGAGAAATGAAATTTCATTAATGAATTTTAAACAGAAAGCTTACAATTTTGTTTCTACTTCTGTCTACCACTTTTCGTTAATAAACATTTTTACGCGTTTATCATATTTAAACAGTTTTCGATTAAAATGCTATTTCCTAATTCTACGTTAAGAATCGAATATCTCCCTATTAAGCACATTTCGTGTTTCATAAGTGTACAGTAAAAGACAAAAAAAGAACACAGTTCGTCTGGAACAGTACGACACACAAGACAAACATGAAGAGGGATAAGTCAGCAACACGGTTCATTACACGAGAATGGATAACATATGATTTTTTTCTTTACGAAGATTAGGCTTTTAATTTTCATTTTATATCAATGCAAGTTATTTTTTGTATTAAAATCAATTAAACTGACAAGATTGATAATATACAGTGTGTTTCACTTAAGAGTGTAACACCCTCATATCTTTTTTATTGTTAGTCCAATTTTAGTAGTTTTTTTCCCAAACGTAGAATACTCATTGCTCTATTTACTCCAAAAAAACGGCAAAAAATCAAGAAATCACTTTAGGGATTTTTTTATCGAAAATACTCATTAGCTGCGCCGAAAAAGGTATGCTGTAAACATTTTGTTTGAAATAAAACCAGAACTGTCAAAGTTGTTTAAACTTTTTGTTGTTTAGGCGCAGACACCTGTGCAAATAATATTTACCGAATTGGAATTGCTTTTGAAGAAAATTTTAACATTTTTAATTTTCATGAAGTTTTAGATTTAGTGTTTTTGGGTAATTCTGAACAATTATTACTAGTAAAATTTTTCGATAAAAAATTCCTAAAGTGATTTCTTGATTTTTTCCATTTATTTTGCCATCGCAGGTTGCTTTGCATTTAAAGAAGACAATTGTTTTTTTTGGATTCTACATTTGGAAAAAATTACTAAAATCGTAGTAAAAATAAAAAAGATATGATGGTGTTACACTCTTAAGTGAAACAGACTGTATATAATATACACTGATCGCCAAAAAAAGCAGAGCGCCCAGAAGGAACGATCGTATGCAATTTTGGTGGTATATACAGCTCAAATGAAGGAATAATTGATTAAAATTTCATCATGACCAGCGAACTTTTTGTTTGTTTTTTGTCTCGTGTTAATTTTCTTAAGGTACATTTTTGTTCTCGTGTGTAAGGCAAACTTAATGATTAGTGACAGTTTAGACGTTGATTTACCTTACTTGTATCGTTGTCATGCCCCGCGTCCGTCGTAATCAACATTACAATCAATTAACTCTTTTTGAAGCGGGTCTAATTGTGGGAATGAATGAAGCCGGAAAACTCTTTCGGGAAATGGCCAGAACATTGGGTCGAAGTGACTCTACAATCATTCAAGCATGGAGAGTTTGGTCCAACGAAGGCTCAGAAATACGTAGAAGTAGTGGTCGGCCAGGAATTATGATTGAACGTCAAGAAAGGCGTCTTCGTCGACTGGTCTCAATTAATCCGTTTAAGACAACACGGGCTACTTTGATGGCTGTTTTGGAAAGACTGGTCTATGCGAACAATTTATCGCAGAATTCGTACGTATGGCTTAGCGTCATATCAACCAATTGTTCCTCTTCCTTTAATCCCAGAGCATCGAGTTGCCAGGCTCCAGTGGCTTAGGCTGAGGGAGCATTCGGTCGATGAGTGGCATCAAATCATGTTCAGTGATGAAATCCGGTTTTGCCTGTGGCAAGCCGATGGACGGTTACGTGTCCATCAGATGGTTTGCGCCATTCGGGTTAACACCGGGTGTTATGGTTTGGGGTGCAATACAATTTGGAAGCCGGTCAAGAGAGTTTTTTATGACAATAATGTCAATTTACTGCCATGGCCTACAAGATCTCCAGATTTATCGCCGATTGAACATGTGTGGGACATGATCGGTAAAAGTGATTTTTCAGCGCCCATAGACACTTTGGCCGAACATCGAGTTCAAATTCAAAGAGCCTGGGATGAAATACCGCAAGCAGAAATTGATCATTTAATTTTAAGTATGCCCGGCCTTAAATGAATGCATTCGTTTTGGAGGAGATATCACGAATTATTAATTTTTTAACATTCATTGTTCTTAAATACAGATTTTCCTGAAATTGTTATCATTCATTGTCTTACTGAATCTCAAATTGTCACCAAAATTTCAAGTTCGTAGGATCGTCCCTTCTGGGTGCTCTGCTTTTTTTGATCAGTGGTTAATTGGTATGAATTATGCGAGATATGAACGCTGAATGTATTGCAACATCAAAATATGTGTGACCCACTGATGACATAACCAGATAGAAACACTACTGCCTAGGTCGCGCGTCCACCACGTCCGGTTTATTCTGAGCTTAAGTGACATTTATATACGTTAATGTTTATTTTATAATTAGAATAGTTTATAAAAAGAAGTGATAAATAAAGGCATGTGCATGATAATTACTAAATTGGTGCTGATCAGTAATCAGTTGATTTCGAAAAAAACAATGCTTGGATTCTCAAACGATTGTTTCTCAGCTATTTCCTAGGAAATTATAATTTATAATCCGTTAACAGGTGGAAATTAATTTTTGATATTTATACTTTATATCCGAATTGGATTTTTTTTATGAAACATGTTGTGGAAATAAAAAGCACTGCATTTTACCACTTCATATGTAAATAATTATCTAATTAGCAGTTGGGGAAAGCGCAAGTAACATTTCGTAACGTTATTAGGCTATTAAAAGTGACCTTTCACATAACGAAATTATAAAAAGAGTGTAAGTTTGTTGCGTTTAATGCAAGAGCATGGAATTCGCCTAAAGAGTCCAAACGTACAAATTTCAATGATATAGATGATATTCTTTATATCCTTGTTTCTTTTAATTGTGACTTTAATAATTATTATTTATGAAATTTTATTTTTATTTTAATGGAAATAGATTTAGATGAAACTAGTTTTATAATTAAAATTTATTGAAATACTTTTACGGTAAAAGCAAACAATTTAATATTAATAATATTGAAGACCATACAATACAATAACCATACAATACTACCTTGTAGGTACAACTTTTTTATGTTATAGAATATAATGCTAAAATAATTGCAGTTGCGGAAATTATGATGGGCGCACAAAGAAATGTTTTAATTATATTCAATTAACTTTTAGTAGTAAAATACTAAATATAACCGCCTAATTTTACATCGACCTAACGCAAATGTTCTTATGCTCTTCTATATGATCGAATTTTGAAATTAGTTACGTTACAATTTTAGACAATTTTATTTCTCTCAAAATAAGAACCGTTTTTAACATAGGTTGGAGTTACTAAATGGGTTTACCGCAACTGAAAACACCACAAAGTTTCATATGATTAATTTTCTGTCAGTACCATTTATAGATTAAATCAAATACAGTTGAATTTTGTTGTCGTATAATTGCAAATATTCGGTTATGACGTTTGATTTAATACTTCAAAATGATTTAAAATTTGCTGCCTACATGGAGTCACCCACCGTTACATTTAGCCCTACATCTACATAACATACCAAATTCAATCTAACTGGATGGTTACATTTTACAATTTATTCTTATAATTTGTGCATACAATAATTTTAGTAGAACAATTTTCCTTAGCCACATATGAACACAAATTACTGGCAAGTCTATTACTTTGCAGTCAATTTCCATTTTTATTGTCCATGTGATTTTAGGCGATTTTCTTAAACAAAAATGTCAGTCGAAATCACCAGTCACCTGGAAATTTTGATGAAAGAAATGTTTAATTTCCATTGTTTGATGAGACATTATTTGCATGAAAGACACTATTTTTTCTATATTTGATCCATATGCTACATGTGGTTTTTGTGAAACAGTTCATGTTTCATATTTGCATCGCCATCGCAAATGATAACAGTCATTAGCATTATTAATGACTAAAGAGTTAAAAAAATATGACACACAATCATTGGTCCATGTAAATTGAACTACTTGCGGCAATAGTATTGTTATATGAAATTCATTTCAGACTGATTTACACTTGAGATCACAAAATATCCTAAATGCACCATAATAAATATATTTAAAGCGAAGCCAAAGATCTATAGCAATCTTTGTCAGTGTAAAATCTACTGTTTTGCACAAGGTTCACACATTTCACCAAGTTTTGGATATGTGATACATTTCACATAAATTGTCGAAATGTACAAAATTCAATGATAATAATATATAATTAATAATAATAATAATAATATATAATTTATTGCCCAACAGAAAATCATTCCATATACAGGACAAAATTAAATAACAGTCATTATAAAACAATAAATTGGATATATAACTATAACTATAACTGTGTTAACAATAATAATAACAGGTGAAACATAAATAACAAAATACAATGAACAAACAAAATAAAATCAAAAGAAATAAACACTAATATGTTTAGTGATCAGAATGATCAAAAATATCAAAGCGCTGAGCGGCTTCTTGTTGGATAAATTGAATTGTAATGGAGTCAATGTAACAAACATTGGAAATTTGGTTGAAATTTCGACACATTACATGAACTGGTGACCTTATGCGAGCATTAGTCCTTGAAGAAGGTAAATAAAACGTGTTGACGAGATACAACTCTTGGTATAACGAAAGTTAGTTGACTGGTTAGAGCAGTACAGTCGACCTTATTGTGTAGTAAGTTGAACACGAATTTAACACTAATCATAATTCTTCTAAAACTGAGAGATGGCATATTAAAACGATTCAATGTTTCTCAGAGGATAAATATCATTTCAATTATGTGAATCCGATAATATGGATACCAGATCAGCTCTGCATATTCCAATCGTGAACGAACTAGAGAAAAATATAGCGATATCAATGTTGTGATACTTTTGAACGATTTCTAATTTATGACTATAAAGTCCAACATTTGCCTGGCTGCAGAGGTCGTACGAATAATGTGATTCGCAAAGGTTAATTTGCTATCAAACACAACTCCTAAATCCCTAACACTATCAGAGCGTAAAAGAGTAATTGAATTTAAAGTAAAGAAAGTGAATAGGATCCAGTTTACGAGTGAATGACATTACTTTACATTTAGAGATGTTTTTGTCTAGATTGTTGGACTTACACCAATTGTTGATAGAATTCAAGTTTGCAGCCTATGACAGTCATTCATATCCCTAATTCGCCAGTATATTTGTAAGTCCTCTGCGAAGACTAATTTCTCACAAGTAATAATCTCCGTTAAATCATTAATAGATGTTAAATATAAGCGGGCCTAGGTTCGAGCATAGTGGGACTCCAGAAGCAGCGAGAAAGACAGGCAAAGAATGACCATTAAAGGGCACATAATAATACCTGGCCTCCAGGTAGGATTCAAAAAGAGTAATTCGCTAAAACCTACCGATCTCAGTTTATAAGGAATAATGTTATGATCGATGTGGTCAAAAGCCTTCGAGCAGTCGGTGCACCATATGCACCATCTACTTGACCGTTGGTATCTAACAAGCTAGACGTATTGACTAAAGCTAAATTCGATACAGTGGACCTTTTTTCCATGAATCCATGTTGTCAGGGAGAGGTTTTTAACATACATAGATGTAGGAATACAAACATGACTCGAAGACCTTGGCAAAATGTGACAATATCGTAATAGGTCGATAGTTAGGAATAATTTTCGCCAACTTAAATGAATCAGGAAAAGTAGAGGTTTTAAGAGCCAGATTATATAATAGTTTTGTAATCATTAAAATATTTACATTTTAATTTTAAATTGGCAACAATATCTGAAGTAAACCATGGTGGATATTTCCCTACAAAATTCTTAAATGCGGGCACGTGTCTGTCAAAAATAGAATAGAGTGTATCATAAAAGCAATCGCAGACTAAATTAATATCGGAAAAACTATCCACAAAATCCAAAACTTTGCGAAAATTGTAAGCCTTACGACAAATATTACTAGGAAAATTAGTGAAGTTAATGAAATTTATATATATGTTCATGAAAAGGGCAGGATGCTAAGGGTCCTCCTTCACAAGCGGAGTATCATCGTGAATTATATCACAATGCAGATCCGAAATTATTATATATACACCAGGAAAATATTCAGAGTTACATATGTCTTCCGATACCCAGGTTTCAGCTAATCCAATAAAATCGAAATTAGAAGCACACGTGAACACAAAAAGTCACCCACGGACGTTTTGGAAGTTACAATTCAAACTAAATCGTCTGTTGGGCACACCTAGTTTAAAGCAACAATTTTGGGAATTCCCCTCACGCAATTAATTTTTACAACCTCTATGCCATTCTATTATTAGTTGACTCTTTAACTCCTGGTAATGAATTTGCCGCGTAGTACGATCCAGGCAGATGCTGACATTTTTATATATAGTGTTATTTTTGAGATTCTTAACCTTGCGGATTATAACATGCACCATACGTTCGTCGTTCAGAGATATCTTAATCGGCAGAGACGAGGATCTAACTAGTTGAATCGAAAGAAACCAAACGTAATGGAGAATCAACAGTACAATTAACGTTGAGATGATATAGATTTAAGTATTTGACCTAACGGAAGCCTTGTGCAGTTTGTTCTTTATTTCCTTGTTTCTTTTAATTAATTTTAATTTTAATTTTAATTTTCTGTGACTTTAATAATCATTATTTATAAAATTTTACATTTGGTTTAATGGAAACGAGTTTTATATTTAAAAGTGAAAGCATTTCAATTTATTGAAAACTTTTACGGTAAGAGCAAACAAATATTAATAATATTGAAGACAACGTTGTCATAATTTTATATCCTATACGACTATATACAACGACGAATGTTGAGGATTTTAATTATAATTACAAATAACGACTAACAAGTGTTTAACAGTTGGTTGAACATTTGCGTACGGATCACTATATCTCATATATCATAATATTAAATCCAACCTATGTATGTATGTGCATATACACAGAACAGTTGGGTCATGTAATCGTCGCAAATGAACACATACCGTGTACACGATTGGAAGCGACTTTGCGGCACAGGTGTTTCAATATTACACTCTACTTAGTGAACGATGGACCCACTTTGAATTTTCCTTTTTCAGACATCACCTATCGTATACAATTCAGTACAAAAACAAAACAAAACACACATTTATGCGGCGATAAAATTCATCTCTCCGGCGTTTCCGCCGCACGTACTCGAAGTTACAAACGCACCCCGGCGCGGTGTATTCGCGTGCACCGGTTCAATTAATTCGGCCCAATTAATTACACTAATTACGATTCGAGCATACGAGTGATAGCGTTTGTGCCTGGGTGCCGATTAAAAGGGCGAGTCGGCGGGGCAGGTGCTGTTGCAAGTGCGTATATAATTTGGATAGGACGAGCGAAAGCATGGCATCAATTAAAGGGTACAGATGCTCCGCACAAGTTCTAATAATTCGGGTTCGAAAATGACAGTTCTTCGGGGCGAGACAGCTGCCCGAGTTATTAGATAGCGAAATGTAGGAGGGCGGGCATATGCAGGATCTGGCAGACGGATGAGAAAAAAACCTTAATTTAACCAGGTCATTAAATTTTGTCGCTTAGATGTTTTTCTTACACCTAAAAAGTTTAAATATCAACTTTACGCTGTATCATAATAACGGGTAGGAAAAATATCTTTTACATAATATAATTTGGACGCGTATTAGCCGAGCTAATAATATTATCATTTATAATCACTTAATACTTCGGGATGTCTAACAATGGCAATTTATAGAATTGGCGAATTCATACGGCGAACTTTAACGAGAACAATTTAACAGATAATGGGTTTAACGACAACAAAAGAACTTGTTTAAGACTAAAGCACTTGCTTCTGGTGCGTTTTAATAGACTTCCTATCGCATAACATGTGGTAAAAATTAACTTGTGTCCAAGTGCGATCGTATATAAACTTACGTAGTATATTACAATTACACAAGCAAAATAAAGAACAACCAAAAACAGATTTATAACTTGCGTGGGTTTTTAATAACAAACAAAAATAAAATACACCCCGAAGACCATTCAAAAGAATAATATTTCACACGCGTATATTACATCCATAATTTAGGTTTTCATACCGGCTATATTTCACGAGTACGAGCTGCAAACTGAAATAAAACACGAAATGACCATAAACACGTCACGATAATTTAGTCAATTAAGCGCAGTTAATGCAATGCACGAGAAATAGCGTTGCAAAATTCTAAGTGCGAGTGTACACGATGCAGAAGTCTGATTCAGGCAAGTCCAAGGCCCACTGATTTTCTCAATTGAATCGATCAAGAAAGTGCTTCAGTATGAAGCCATACTATAGAAGTGGATTCTTTTGTGAAAAGCTCCACAAATGTGTATGTTCATATATGGTGTATGAACATACATCGCCGTCTATTGTAACCTCTGTGAACTTGGCAGCCGATTTTCGAATTTTTTTTTTAAATTACCTCTAAATTTTACATCGTTGTACCCGTATGTACTTCCATTTTCGTTTGTACCTCAAACCAAAAAAAGTTAAAGCGTTTTCAAAATTTGACCCGCAGCCGATTTTGACGCGGAATCGTTTGTACCCGTATGAATCACTCTCCTTTTTGTTTGCACCCCAAACCAAAAATTTAAAGAGCCTTTTTCGATTCTGTAAAATAAAATCCGCTTAATTTCCATGATTTTTGAGATGTCTCAATTCTGTAAACGGGGTTCGGTTAGTGACGGCGGCGTGAGGTTTGTACCCTTTTGCGTTTCGTTTGTACCTCAAACCAAAAAAATTACGAGTGTTTCTAAAATTTCAAAAAAGTAACTTCCACAATTTTTGAAATTTCGGAAATCTGTAAACGGGGATCGACGTGGAATCGTTTGTACCCGCAGGAATCACTCTGATATCCTTCTGTGCCTAAATTAAAAAGTTGTGCATGAAAATTCCGCGCAACGTGAGTCAAACTTCTGCCTCATTGCATGCATTGGGTTCCGCGCAAGCCAGACTTGGCGCTGCAATTAGCTGACCGAGTTCACCGTCGCATGAGCGATGAAAAGTGATACTGTTGACTCCAACCCGCCAAAGATCAGCGACAGCTTTCCGAGTATTAGCTGGTTGGAGCGAATTCCTTTGGGTGGTGTATCCGTTTGTACTTTTTGATTGTTTGCTGCTGACGAATTCCAATCGATACGACCAAAAATGCACTCGACAATTAATAATTCGCCAATAAAATATTTTCGTCAGCTAATGTAATAGAAATCCGTCAGCAGGGTACTGTAGATTATAGCTGCAGATACATTTGTACAAAGTTAATCCTATCTAGAAAACAATATCGCATGAGTACAAGCGGACTTGGCTCTGTGATCGGTAAAATACAGGTAATTTTTTTCTTATGTTTTCGACCCGTGTAGCTAATTTTTGGCGATTTACATGATACTCCCTATCGATGTGTATGCCATTTTCGAGTGTAAGATTGTAAGTTCGATTGAATATTGGTGGAAAATGGCGTAGGTATACAGCGTTCTTCGCATGATACATAGGTACGAACAAAGATTTGACTTTGAATAATTTTTAATAAAATGGCAAACTTGTTATTTTTGGCCGAATTGTTTGGTTTTTTTCGCAACAAAGGTTAATGATAATAACTCGACGATGTAGCAAAAAAAAAATCGATCCAGATAACCCGGATTCAACATGAACGTACGTAGACTATATGTTATCTATTTTTGACGTAATATAACATATGTATCCTGTGTTTATGCGGAAGCAAGAAGTGGTTTCCTATTGGAATTCAGGTCGTCATGAACCCATTTTCCAGTGATCCTTCGGATGAACGGGTAATAATGGCCTATGCCCCGTCCGTTTTCCTTTGACTAACTGACTAATCGAACCCCCTTTACAGAATTGACATATCTCAAAAATCATGGAAATTAAGCGAATCGAAAAAGGCTCTTAAATTTTTTGTTTTTAGGTACAAACGAAAAGGAAAGTGATTCCTGCGGGTACAAACGATTAGGCGTCGATCCCCGTTTACAGATTTTCAAAATTTTAAAAATTGGAAAAGTTAGTCATTAGAAATTTTCAAATTACTGTATCTTTTTTGGGTTTCGAGAAAAATAGAAAACGGAGATGGTACAACGGGTACAAACGACCCTGAATTCCAAAGTCGGCGCGGGTCAAAGTTTGAAAACGCTTTAACTTTTTTTGGTTTGAGGTACAAACGAAAATGAAAGTGGTACAAACTGGTACAAACGATGTACATTCTAGTGATAATTTAAAAAAATCAAAAGTCGGTTGCCAAGTTCACAGAGGTTCTATTGTGATTACGAAAAATATTACTACAAGTCAAGTAACAAAGACCTGCTGACAAAAGCGAACGAATCTGTTTATGAATTCAAGAACATCCAAACACAATATATTATTACGGTGCGGCTTCGTCGTAATGCAGATTGGTCACATATAATTTATAGACGCAAGTTTATGGTATATTATTCAAAGCAATTTTTATTCAAAATATTTGAATTTGAATATTAATTAGCAACTGTACAGTATATACAATGATAAACAAATGAATATAATATTTACAATTCATAAAACGTATTTTTCGGAAAATGTTGGTTGTAAAATACCACTAATTAACGAAAGAAAATAGAAAAGAAAAATTCTCGTTGAAATTGCTTTCGGATTAAGCTCGGCTAGCTATAAGTTCAAAGCCTTTTGTGATGAAAATTATAAATAATGTTTTATTTCAAAAACGTAGTTACCGTTCATGTTTGATTGTTAATTTATTTAATGAATATTGTGTAAATTTTACGCCTTTCAATTTTTTGTTTTAGGTGATATAATTTCCTTAAGCTCATTTAGTGTCTTTTTTATTGGTTCCACGTAATCGAATGTAGGCTCTCACAGCCCTTGTTCCATAAAGATGTATCTTCCGGGTGTTGCCGTGGTTGTTGAAGTAAACTTGACGTTTCGGAGCATCGCAGATATGTCATATAATTGACTACAACGAAGTGAAGATACTCGCCAGAAACAGTCACTACTACCCACTACTATAGACTAAGTAAGGTATAGAAGTTGGCGCTAACAGAACCATCAAAGACGCAGTAAGGATCTTCAAAGGCGCAGCCAGGACCATCGAGGACGAATCCAAGAGAAGCATCGGATCCGGATCGGCGGACGATAATGGATACGGATCAACGGAACATAACGGATACGCATCAACAAAGCGCTTCGTTTACAAGGATGAAAAGACAGCAGACATCATGATCAGCGAAACGTCAAGTTTACTTCAACAACCACGGCAACACCGGGAAGATACATCTTTATAGTATCACGTGCCTATTAAGGTTCCTCTCGACAATCCTAAAAGTTTCTCCTGGGGGGTATCGGTGAGGGACGAGGTATATTGTACGCTTGAAAAGGCGGTGCCCTAAATAGAATGAGATGCAGTAAACAAGTGAAATAGATAGTTTGCAGATAATGACTCCTCCCACTGATCATAAGATTTGTTACGGTGCAAGCTGCGATATATGTAAATCAACACTCGCCCGCAACACTATGCCTACGTTCGATGCGATACGCATTGCATCTAAAAATTACACTATCGGTGCCAAAATAATAGGCGGCAGCGTTCGAGGATCTATATCGAAGAAATTTCGTGACGAAAAAAAATTAAATAAACATTGTTACAACTAGCAATAATTTCTTAGTAACATACTGTAAGTTCAATTTTTTTTGTCCCTACGTTTAAAAGCAATCATTAAAGAAGTGCAAAAAATATACGATTTTAGCGATTTGTAGCAGGTGGTCGTCTTTACAATTTTTCTCCTGCACCGTTCAAAAAAAAAAAAAAATGTGAAACTTCTACTGCACATAGTCCATCATATCGAGATATTTTTACTTTTTAAATATTTCAAGTACTTTTTTTGGAATCTTGAGTTTTTGTATACTGTTATCTTAGTAATTAAATATCACACGACAGCGAGGTACTGTTCCATGAAATTCTCAAATTATGTTTATCTCGACCAATCTATATATATACAGGGTGTATTACAATATGCGGAGAATATTTACATCACGCGATTCTACGGTGAAAACCTAGCAAAAAACTCTAGTATCAATTTGATTTAAGAAGAAGAGTTTTTAAGTTATTACCACTTTAAAAATTAAAAATTTGGCAACGTTGTACATCTTGTATAAATGGATAATGCATGCGATTGCCCTTGGTTGTATATAATTCTGTAATTCAATAAAGTATGCAGTACATTAATGTGACTAATAATGCTTGAAGTAAATTACCACAACATTCGTCTAGTATTAAATACATTTCTGCGTACTCTGGAAAACTGTGTGACATGATTTTTTCGAAACACTGATAATAACGAATAAGTAACACAAAACCAATCAAGAAGACTTTTATAAAACCAACAAAATTTCATAAATGTCAATATGGCAGTCACGTCAGCCTTTCATAGCTAGCTTTCCTACAGTTCATTTTTTCTTATAAACAATTGTCAGTGTCAAAACGAAGTTAAAAACCATGATGTATCACCCAAATCATTCACTTGCGGACCGGCTGTGTATAAGAATTTCGCCATTGAGGTCTTTGCACATAAAGAATACTCACAAAATAAACGATTATGGGAAAAAATTAGTTTATTAGAATGACAAATTAATCGTAATCAAAGTCATTAAATTCCTTATTTACTTGTTTACCAACATGACAACATTGTTTATAAGAAAAATTCAGATTAGCGAATTGTATTTCAGAAAGAGTAAATTGTAATTCAGAAATTGGCAATTGTAATTTAGGTAACATAATTGACAATATAAATTTCATTAAAAAAAAAACAATACCTACATAATTATACCTACTTCAAATAGTTATTTTCATAACAAGTGTCGAAAGTAAGTTATATCGTGCGAGTGAGAATGTTGAAAACCTCACGAGCAGACGATATAACACTTTCGAACGAGTTATGGACACTATTTTTTACACGACCTCAAATGTATTTTTTAAAAAACCTGAGAAAGTGACGTTAGAATGCTCAAGTCCGTTAGTCGGTAAAACAGAAACTTCATTTTAATATATTAAGGACATTTGACACGACAGCTGACTAATATTTGACGGAACTTCAACCAACAAGCCCTAATGGCATATAGTTACGAAACTGTATAAAGGCCCGGTGAATATTTAGTAGAATCAATCTTTTTTCTGTGTCATTCGTACGAAATATGCCAGATGGTGTGCGTTGAGCTGTATTTGGTCGTACTTGTCAAAAATATCATCACTAGTGTGATATAATATCGCACGCCATGTGGTATTGACAGTTTTCTGAAGTAGGTTACTACGATGATATTCATTAGTTTCGGTAGAGGTCGTGTAAAAAAGTAATTTTAACCACACATAAGTATTTTATTCAAAGAACTTATAGGTAATTTATGTAATTATTTAGTGCCCTACTGGCATATCATTCAAAGCTAAAGCGTCAGTATGATGAACTGTAGTGTGTTGTGCTGCTCGGGCGCAATCTCCTCCGATAATTGTGTTCTTGGCTTGGTCAATAATTTCTTCAAGGTAAATGAGTCTTTGTTCCACAACACTCGGAGTTGCCACATTTGGAACTCGAAGATTTTTGTATATGTCTTGATTTTCGACCAAATGATCTCGATTGGGTTCAACATGGGAGAATATGGTCCCAACCGTAATAAAGTTGCTGTAGTCCCATTGATCACTGTTTCAAACCGTAAATGGCAAGGTGCGTTATCTGAAACGATAACCAAATCTGCCAACTGGTTTCCCATGTTTTCCCATAGTTGTAACAAACTTAGAAGCCAATCATTCGCTAAGTTCGCAGTAAACCACAATCTTCTTCTATCCATTCAATGATTATTTGGATTTGCTCTTCACTCAGAATTTTTGGTTTTATTCCTCCTTTTGCCAACATTACATCGCGTCCGGATCGCACCCAGTGAAATGCTGTTTTGTATTCTATTCCCAATGCAATAGCCAAAGCTACCCAGTCATCACCTCTATTAGCACATACAACTATTCTTGCACGATATTGCTTCGAATTTTTCTTATAGGTTTGTCGTTCAGCTGGCTCACTTCCCGTCAAAACGGTCCTACGAAGCGGACAAGAGGCATTTGGTGGTTGTAACCGAGAGCACTTTGTATGTAATAAATGTAGGCAGGGCAATAAGCGCCACACAGGATTGCGGGTCATTGGTACCCGACAAATACAACAGTTATCTTTAAAATTCATCGTATGTAAACAATAAACATTTGTTGATAAGTCAAATAATTTGTCACCTAGGATTCATTTCATGATATATTGATTTATTAAAGAAAAATGTTTTCTGAATTACAATTAATACATTCTGAATTACAGATACTATTTTCTGAATTACAATTAACATTTTCTGAAATACAATTGACTAATCTGAATTACAATTGATACTTTCTGAAATACAATTGACTAATCTGAATTACAATTGATGCTTTCTGAAATATACTTGATCCTTTCTGAATTACACTTGAATTTGGTGTAGTAATAATTGATCAGAATTGCCCAAAAACCCTAAATCCAAAATTTCATGAAAATTAAAAATGTCCGTTATTACTAGCTGCGCCGAAAAAAGTATGCTGTGAAAATGTTGTTTGAAATAAAAGCTGAACTGTCAAAGTTGTTGTTGTTTAGGCGCAGCCACATGTGCAAATAATATTTACAGAATTGGAATTTCTTTTGAAGAAAATTTTAACATTTTTAATTTTCATGGAATTTTGGATTTAGGGTTTTTGGGCAATTCTGATCAATTATTACTAGTAAAATTATGCGATAAAAAATCCCTAGTGATTACTAGATTTTTTACATTTATTTTGCCATCGCAGGTTGCTTTGCATTTAAAGAAGACAATTAGTTTTTTGGGAGTAAATAGAGCAATAAGTATTCTACGTTTGGGAAACAAAATTACTAAAAATAAAAAAGATATGAGGGTGTTACACTCTTAAGTAAAACACACTGTATATATACACGATAAGTTAAAATAATGCAAAGTACGAGTTCAGAAACTAACGGTAACGCTAGCGCATAGACATTCGATGAACCTATACGTTAGGTAGAATAGTTTTGCATCAAAGGGGGATGTCCCTGTACATATGTGCTCCGCCTACTTTACTTCGTCCGTCAAGTTCATTTCTTTTTCACACTGTGGCAGCACATGCTAATGCTATTATTTTACATTTTATTTTAACGTTTACCTCTTTTGTATAAATTTTTTTCAACACAATCTTGTGTACTTACATTTAAAATTATACATTGCATGCTTGTAAATCCTGATTTATGGCGTTTTGATATTTGTAAATTAATGTTTTATTATATTTTATTAATCATATTTTTACATCATTTACAACAATGCAGAATTACATTAATTAGGATTTAAACAAACAAAAAACCAAAATATATCGATACTTTTATCAAAATATGGAAAATAAAACTCGTCTTATATCTATGCAACCAACCGTACTGCCAAGAATCCTTAAGTTTTTTTCCAATATGCGTTCATAAGTCTTAATTGAGATTAAGTGCAGTCCCTAGTATTTCTCTTTTTATGTATTGGTACTTTCCCTCTGGTTTCAACCTCGTTAGCAGGTTGGGTTGGTTATATAATTGTTAGGTTATAATCTGTCATTATGTCTCTATGTCTAGTTTTAGCGTTCTGTAGAATATTTTTGATTTTCTTTACCGTATTTTCCATTCCTAACCCGAATTCTATCCAAAACTTTTGGTGATGAAAATTATAAGTAATGTTTTATTAAAAGAAAACGTAGTTACCGTTCATGTTTGATTGTTAATCCGTTTTTGCTAGTTTTACGCCTTTTAATTTTTTGTTTTAGGTGATTTTCTTAAGCTAATTTGGTGCCTTATTAAGTTCTGATGTGTAATGCAAATGAACAAGTCGTGTATCCCTCCCTCCCTCCTATTTATTTCGGCTTGATCACTTTTGTTAGCATTGTTTTGCTTGCATAACGTATCAATAGTAATAGCTCTAGAGCTATGCGTTTTTGATTCATCGTTTACAGGAACGGATTTAACCCTTATGACGAACCCAATCCAATCTTGAATTTGATCGCCATCGTCACAATCTATGATCTTGATTTGCTCGAAGAAGAAGTTTTGTTATTTACTTTGCTCAAAAAAGTGTAGGAAGATAGTGACTATAAATTAATAGAGTAGCAGGTTCTTGTAGTCACTTATTTTATTATATTATGAGTATAAATGGGATAGGAAATTAATTACTCAAAGCCTTTTCCTAACAACAAGTTACAGTTACAGTTTATTTACATAATATTACATACGCCTAGTCGTAACCATGAGTACATATTGTATATATTGCATATGATGGTCAGCTGCTTTCAAGACATCACAAGAAAGAGAAACACGTATATATGGATAAAGTCAGTTAGTATCTGACTTTAGAGAGACGGGCGCGTCTCAAAACATTAGTTTCCGTAAAGAAATTCTTTAAGAAAATGTGTTAAAGTTATCGTAAATGTTTTAAAAATAAGGCTGAAAAGATAAGAGAATTGCTCATTGCATAGAATTGAACCATAGAACCGGGATATAGTATAATAAATAGGGACCACGTGGCTTGTCAATTAAAGTCAGTGAACCAACCAACAACTACTAACTACTACAACTACAAACAGTTCAAGGTCCTAATTATGAAACTGAACTGCGTAAAGGTATCGGAACCAATGATTGCTCAAGATCACCGTTCATAAGATTGTCGAAGCACCACTTCCTTGGTTATTGATCAAATTTAGCGAGATATAATTTGATTTAATACTGCATTACAATGCATTTTAACATTAATCGCGTCGATGGGATTTAAATGAAGCGTCAGCGCAAATTTTTATTTAATACCAATTTGTTGCAAGTTGTAAATCTAACGGTGAAATAAATTATTGCGTAGTAATTTGCGTTGATGCAACAATCATATTAAATTACAAAACATCTCTGGAGTTTCGGAGGGTATTATATATATTTTGTAACTTTATCACATTTTGAAAACACAACTCATTTAAACTATTGCGATTATAACAATCCCCAGGGTCATATATAACATTACTTCTTCGATTTACTCTCGTTGGATATCCGCGGCATCGCGCCGCAGCCGAAACAAGAAAGCCGTAACGCTACGTGGGAACATACATCTTATCTGCCTTACGTCGTTTTCAGTAAACAAACGAGTAGGTGTGACGAAAAAAAGCTAGCGAGATAGCTTTAACAATAACGATCAATTCACACGTGATTTACATGTGTAGACATGTAATTAACAGCGCGTAAACCGTTACTTTCGTGTACCAAAATCGATTATTGCGGACACGTAAACATGAATTTAAATATTTTGTGTCACGTATATGAAAAATGTAGCTCCATTTGTGTTGATCCGACCGAAAGCCGTATTGGGTATTTCTTTTATAGATTAGTGCCCCTTAAGTAATAATATCGTTCTTGCTATTGATAATTTTATTACTCAAATATGTAGTATGAACGTTTATATTGTAATTTAATTACCCAATAAGTAGCCCCGCGTATTTATCAGCCACACCCTACGTAAGCTGTTACGAAGCACCCTTTTACCCCAGCAGGTTAATTATTTGTTAATCGTTTAACACAAAAAATAAAAACAATATTGAAACACCCATTTAGACACAAATATTGCACCAAATGTCAATAAAATCCACATGCACTGGTCGAATCAATTCATCAAAATAAACATCGAATAATTACAGTAATAAAATCGGGCGGATACATCATTTCCGAACATAGCGTATCGAGCAATTACCACGAGTGCCCACACATGCATTTCATACAACAACAACAAAAAAACGATTCGTAAAGAGAAAATGTACAATTCAGTTTCGCACACCGACTACAATAAATTAATTTCGAAACGTGTTTTACACCGCGATAAAATCCGCGACTGCAGAGGTACACGTCGTTAAATATTAATTATATCTGTTGTATATTTACGCGAAGAGGAAGACTCCTAAGCTAGAGTCGTTAATTACGGCCGGTGATATTAATTGATATTATTACGGCGGTGCTTGAATGTCATTATCGACCGCTGCAGCGCAGTTAATGCCTGGGAAACATTAATCAAAACGTTGTACTCGAAAGATGTGGCAATCGTAGAATACGCTTGAATGTTACGGGAACAAAAGTGAAATTCGTTAAATGTTACAAAAACGGAGGTAATACGATGAATATTAATAAAACGGCATTTTGTACGTTGGGAAATACTAGTGCTACTTACTAGTAGAATACTATCTATCATTGGGCCCGTTCAGCCCATGGCAGCGCCGGCCGGCGCTGCCGGCGCTGTCCGACAGCGGTGGCTAAAATCACCGCTTTCCGACAGCGCTATCAGAAAGCGGTCGCCATATTTTCAGCGAAAAATTTCACCGCTTTTGTACTAAGCGGAGTGGAGGGGTTGGCGGATAGTTTTCAAATTCAAACTTAAGGTACGGAATTAATTGAATTATTTACTAGAATTGTTATATAAAGATATTTATGTGATTACCGTAAACTGAATCAAGTTTGCGTTATTCATTTGAGGTAAGTAGGGTGTAAAATAACAATAAATAATTTATTGCCATCATCATTTCAAATTATGTAGACGGATTTTTTGTAAATATACCTACAATAAAAGCGGAATGTTTATATAGTAATAACAAGGATACACTTATTGGTAAGGTTATAACCGTTCTGTCGTCAATTAACGACGTGTTGCGCATGCGTCGCCAGAAATTGGCTATGATACCGTTCAGCCCAAAATAGCGCTGCCGAACAGCGCTTTTAGACAGCGAAAAGCCGCTTTTGTGGGCTGAACGCGCCCATTGATAAATATTTATTTTATTAAAGCTTCGCATTTAAAACTTGACAATATAAATCTATATAATGATAACTGTGAACGCAATTTATTTTTATGTATGGCAGCGTTTGGTAGTAAAGTAAAGCAGAGTAATTAGTATCTTAATTTATATAGCGAGAATTTCGGACTGCATTTAAATGTGTACATAAATGTGAATTTGTTTGTATACGATGTATTGTTTTCAACTCAAAGTTTGTAAGATAATACTGCAAAAATTACATGTAACTTTCAATACGAAACTACATTTAGGTTTAGGTTAGTAGTTTTGCATTGTTTCTGTCACTTTTCGAGTTCGGTCGCGCATTTATTCGCTCTGTTGGATAAAAATGTACAGCATAGACATCAACAAAAGTAACTTTACTTTATCAGGAAAGTTGAGTTGTGTTTTTGTCAGTTTCTGTTTTACTATTCTGTTGTCTTGGGAAAGTCGATTTAACAAATAAAAATTCCAGCACGATCAATAAAGTTGTTTTATGCATTTATACGTCGCCATTTAGTGGATTAAATAATTAATCAGACTCAAAGAGATCGCGTAACACTTGCTTCGTAAACTGACATCCAAACCACTAGACTAACTACTTAATCGGTTGAATGCAGTTACAATAAACTCCCATTTAAGTACATACATCAACGTACTTTTTATTTTCTTTTGGAAGGTTTAGCACTTTAAGGATTAAAACATCAATCGACGGAGAAACAGGCTGCCTAAAGGTTATAATTAACACGCTAAATCAGCTGCGGTTATATTTAAGGGGATGGGCCTTATGATGATTTAATAACATAATTACTTTGCGCCGAATCAGTGGCTAAAGTTTAATAACTAATTTAGATTTAGAAACAACGAAATTGTAGTGAAAAAGGGTTCCGTTGGACCTATATTTCCTAGTACATTTTTACATTCTTATACTGTGTGTGTGATCGCAGAACAGTTTAAAAGTGCCGAACTCACGCGGAAAGGTTAATTTGGAAGATAAAGCATAGCGAGTGGGGGTGGAAAAGAAAAAGGGGAAGATTGGAAAGGAACGGATATATTTAGGCAGTAGGATGCAAACATCGCCAGCGAGAAGGGGGAAAAAGAAAAAAGAAGAAGTAGAGAAGGATATGACACTGGAGAATTTGATGGAGATGATGAAGGAATTGATATGGGAGGTAAAGGAGTCTAGAAAAGAGGCAGCGGAGACAAGAAAACAGATAGTGGAGATGAGAAAGGAAAGACAGGAAGATAGGGAGTGGAGAACAAAGGTGGAGCAGTAATGCTAAGGAAAGAATAGAAAAATGAGAAAGCTAGAAGAGAAAGTCGAAGCAATGGATAGGAAAGATAGAAGAAAGAATAGAGTAATTCGGGGACTAGAAGTGGAACGAGTGAGGGAAAGGGAGCAGGTGACAAAATGGTTAAGCGAAGAGCTAAAGGTAGATGTGGAAACGCGTTCAAAATGGGGGGAAATGGAAAGGATATAGTATTGGCGAAATTTTCAAAAGAAAGGGAAAAGGAGGAAATGATGACATAGATAGATAATGATTTGACGTAAAAGGAAAGAGAGATCTGGAAATATGCGGCGAAGGAAATGGAGCAAGGTAAAAGTCAGGATGGGATACAGGAAGTTGAAGGTGGAAAACATATGGCTGGAGTGGGAGGGAGAAACCAAGAAGCTAATAACAAAAAACTAAGGGATTCGTCGGACAATAGGTTGGCGATATGTTTCTAGAATGTAACGGGGTGAAAGAAATGGGCGAAAGAAGAAGGGGGTATTAACCGAGACTTGAAGAAATATATGGGAAGGCTCGATTACATAGGTTTAACAGAATCATGGATGGAGCTGGAATACAGGGACAAGATGCCTAGGGGGTATACATGGGAATGCAGGGGAGCGAAGAGGGAGAGAAAACGAGGTAGAGCGAAGGGGGGAATAATAACAGGAGTGATAGATAAATGGGTGGAGGTGACAGAGGGACAATACGAATCGGAGACGATACAAGGAAGGTAGACCGGGAGAAACACTATATTACAATGATGAGTATATTGGACACCACAAAACAAAACGATTGATTTCCGATTCAAGCGTAACATAATAACACTATGTAACAATGGCTTTGTGAATTAAATTAATATTTAACGCCTTTAGCAATAGATCAAATTAATATACAGGCTGCTGTATTGGCGGACGCAACATAGGAAATCCCATGTTAATTTCGTGGCATTCAAATATTGGCTTCCCTAATTATTTTACAGCAAAATTCCATTTAAGTTTTTTAAAGAGCACTAGATCATGGTCCAATTGGCGCAAATTGGGCATTTTTGCTATGCTCAGTTCGCACATACATTAAAAAATGTATCGGCTAAATTTTGAAATTTTAAATCAAAACATCACTTCAACCTTGGTCAGGACGGTCAAAGTTCTCATTATCTCATTATCATAACTGACAACGGCCAAATTTAATAAATAATTTGTACATCGGATACAAACATAATAGAAATTTATTCAAGTATCTAACATTGACTTTGTTTTTTCATTAAAGAGGCAATTAGAAATAAGATGGGAAAATCGTGGAATAAACTAGGTACAATATTGGATTTATTTTTATTGGTAGAAATATACATACAACGAAACTCATATTTTTAAATTAAATGTTCAAACAATCCTCCATTTGCATTTAAACAATAACCCAAACTATTGTAATAGTATATTATGCAACAAGTTTTATAAACGTAATTTTAGTCACGAGTTTATTAGGCACGAGCGGAGAGTAGCGGAGCGAGTGTTTAATAAAACGAGTGTCTAGAGAAGTTTATAAAACGAATTGCATACTATACTTTTTCTACGACCATCACAAAAATACTAACATTTGGAAATTATTTTATTATCTTAAGCCACATTAATAATCAAGCAAGTAACACATTCTCAGATAATGAATTTGTTTGGTTTTCTCGACGCCAATCTTGGAAAGGTTTATATGCACGTTCGTAGTGACTTTTTGATTTCTCTGGCAGCAAACTAGCAGTTGCCGATGCCGCTGCTTGAGTAATTTCTGGTGGAGTTCCAATACAAACATCATCTTCACTTCCACTGTCGCTTCGGTTCATTTTTTACAAGAGTGGCACATTATTTTTATCACAAAATACAAACTTCCTTGTCGCGCCACGTCGGGTTATTTTGACAGATTGACGACAAGTGACACCTAACTTGATTTTGAGTTTCAATTGATTTTCGCGATTAAAAACCTAGAGCTAACTTCAGCCCGTGACTAAAGCGCACAGTAGAAAAAATTCATTACGCACATTACTTGCGCTGGTATGGCGTGATTTTAGCACATTCTGCAGAAATTGCTTTCTTTAACTCCTCTAGGTTCTCAAAACGTGTGTCCTTATAGATTTTAGATTTTACTTTGCCCCAAAGGAAAAAATCATTTGGGGAAAGGTCAGGAGTTCGTGCTGGATAATCAATAGTGTGGCATGGCTCAATAATATGGTTTGAAAAACTGTCTATTAAATATTCACGCACTGCATGCGTCTTCTCCGCTGGACAACTGTCCATCTCATACCAGATCTCCTGATCTTCTCCAACAACATTTTCCAATGCTGGTCCAATGCGATCTTGCAGTAAATCAAGGAACCTTTCGCCATTTAAATTATGTTCAAGAAAGAAAGGTCCGATAATGTGGTCACCAAAAATTCCTGCCCAAACGTTGGCTTTTTGGGGGTACCAGGTTCATTTTCCGTACTCCAGTGCGTTGGGCTCGTTGTTCAACGTAAACGTGCATTCATCACTGAAGCAAATATTCTTGAGAAATTGTCTGTCCCTGTTAGCTCTTTCCATCATGACAATACAAAATGCACATCTTCGTTCATCATCACCTCTCCTTAGTTCTTGATGGCACTCATATTTATATGATTTGTATTTATGTTTTTTTAAAACCCGTAATGCTGTTACGGGATGTAATCCTATTCTTTCGCCAAGTTGTCTCGTACTTGCTCCTTTATTTTCTTCGACAGACAACAAAATGTCTAGTTCTTTTCCACAGCGCATTTCTTGGACAATGCCTTGGGTTGGGTTGGGTTGGGTTTCCCTATTGCATTTGCGATTATTCAAAACTGTTCCTTGTTTCTCAAACTTTGTTACTAGACGTTGAATAGTGGATCTGTACGGTATTGGTCGATCTGGATATTCAACCGAAAAGCTATCGCAGACATTCTAGAAACTGTTTCCTACATAATATAAATTTACTAGGAATATTTTTTTCTGGTGTTGTATAACTCATTTTTAATTCGGCCGTTGTCAGTTAAGTTTATCAGAAAACTGTCTGTCAACTTTGACAGTTCGTGACCCAGGCCGAATTCATGTTTTGATTTGAAATTTCAAAATTTAGCCGATACATTTTTTAATGTATTTGCGAACTGAGCAAAGCAAAAATGCCAAATTTGCGCCAATTGGACCATGGTGTAGTGCTCTTTAAAACTTAAATGGAATTTTGCTGTAAAATAATTAGGGAAGCCAATATTTGAATGCCTCAAAATTAACATGGGATTTCCTATGTTGCATCCGCCAATGCAGCACTCTGTATACATATAAATTGTTTTTAAGGATAAAACAACGATTCACCACGAGGTCACTTTTGACACATTGACACTTCGATAATTAGGATTATTAAGAAAATTAAACTGTACCAACAATGTCGTAATTGTTACAATAATAGTAACAGAAAGAGCTTTTTTTAAGCACAGTCGTCCGGTTTGCCGTCTATCAACACTGATCTGAGCCGAAAGATCCTTCACATTAGATAACCAGCTCACAGCAACTTAACTTAGCAATCGATTACCTTTTTCCTTAATGTTGACGATATGATGTCGTACATCTGGCTACGGTACGTGTGCATAACTTCAATCAAACTTTATGTTTATTCGAAGCTTATTACAACATGGATTGTAACGAATTTACGACTACGTTGTTCACGTTTACTTTCGGTGTTATTTGTCACATGCATATTGAGTGTTTTAAATTTTTCTTTATATAATGCAACTGTTCAATTCGACTATTCGAGTATGCTAATAATTGTTATGATTTTTATTTGCTTGATATAAAATCTAGATTAGTTGTGAGTATATATTATAACGTAGATCAATTTTAAATTAAACGGATCTGAGTAAACTAAAAAACCACACTCACGTACATATTCCTTCTAATTTAGGTGAGAGTAAATACCTTGTTTCGCCACAGACAATTGGATCGACAACTGACTCAAGGCTACAGCAATTCTTAGTTATAGTAGACTGTGATTTTATTCTAACTTGGCAATTATAAAGCAGATGCAGCAAATTTCTTTAATATGTTGCCGTTAAGGATAATAGCATTTAACATATAATAAGCTACGCTACTATTCCGCTTATAAAATTATCATTTATATCACTTCGTCTTAGTTCCTGTCTGTTGAGGTAAAGTATTTATTTATCTTATTCGGAATGTCATAGTTGAACTAATCAGATTCAGACCGCAAATACAAAAATACCGACATGGGAATTTTGTATTACTTTTCTACAATTTTTTACACAAAGTTCCGATATTTGTAAAACAAAAGTAAACGAGATATAAAGAAAACAAATATACGTATACAAAATTTTCCCAAAAATGAGAATTAAGATAGTACTTTGGTACATATTTTACAAAAGAATTCCACAATAAAAAGTCGGCTAATAACAATTAATTTTGCAACAATAAATTATTGCAATTACAAAATAATAGCTTCTATTTTTGTGGGCGTCTGGATGTACTGCAGAATTATTTGTTACAAGATATCTAGTATTGTGATGGTAATAATATATTAGACTTTAATCAGCGCATATTCAAGGAAGCCACCCCAGCAATGGTCACATGAACACAGATGCAGAGGCCGTTCAGAAAGCCGTTCAAAACTAATTATTGCCATATCCATTTTCCAGGCCATTTTTTAAAATAAACTACTACTTTAAGAGTTCCACGACAGAATATACAAAAGTATGTAATTACTCGTTACCTTCTGGAAGTTGTATGAAATTATTTATTACGACATTCACATTAGCTGTGATGAAAGGAAGCAACTTGTTTTTTCACTACAGTGCCACCAAGCTTACAAAAGCCCCGGAAAATATGTGAACTAATTTCGTAAACAAACGATGCGAACCAATCACGCGCGATATTTCTTTTATGTGCATTCACAAACAAAACAGTGGTTTGTTTGCGTTTTGACATTTATGTGTTAAAATCTATTTTATTATTATTATTGTTTAAAGCTTAATTGTGATCATCTGAGTTATTAAAAATCGTCTGTTACAAGACGCAAGGTACTTATCGTCGAATATTTAGGCAGCTGATACATATTGTTGTTAGGTTATGTTCGTGAATTGTCGCGTGAATCGCCGAAATACCTTTGGACCTGAATGTACTTTCTGAATATGCAGCTCCCCCATATACGCCCTCTCAGAGCTCTTGTAAGCTTGGTACTACAGTATCTTCATAATTGACACATGAATATGGCTGACAATTTTTCAAATTTATTAATAATTTGCCGGAGCTTCACAAAATTATTTCTTGTTACAATTACTTTCAGAATGACATAATGAAGAAGCTGCAAAAAATCATTTGGACATTTCTTGATAAACTACGCTTGAAAGGGCTCCGCGGCAGCATATATCGTGATATCGAAAATTACCTTAGTCAAGGGTGGTCATGGATTTTAATCATTTTTTGAGTTAGTAAATTAGAGACTGTGGTTGGCAAATAACTTGAAACAAACTTACCCTTACCACACAGTATTTTATTCACACTAGATATACATTTCGACAACTAAGTTGTCATCTTCAGCAGTGTACTGTTTTTGAGTGTCAAAATCTGTCAAGTCATTATGCTGAACTTTTCTAATCCTACGCAGTTTTGGAATTATGGCTGTAACGTTATTAGTATACAGTATATGCTACATAACTTGTAGTTCATTACTATTTTACAGCTGAAATAAGTTGGTAACACATTTTTAAGTTATTGATGATGTTAGTGTAGCTTGACAATGATATAATTATTTCAAAAGGATGATTTAAGCAAAGACAACCGTTTTACATTCCATGGCATAACGAAGAAACACGATATTTTCCATACAATTTTTTGGATAAAGTGTATAGCAATTTTTACCTTCTTTGGTTTGTACATCATCATCACGTCCTCATTTACATTAGTTGGGATGGAAGTAAGTAATCTATTTTTTTCCGAGACCTTTTTTTATTAACATTTTTCAGGGGTTGTACATTTTATTATGACTAACTTTCTTGACGACATAACGAAGAAACACGAACTATTCCATGCTATTTCATGATAAACTATCCATGTAAACATTCCGCGGCAGCGCAAAAACCCATAAGACATTTGCTTTTACCTTCTTTGGGCTTGGTTTTATATTAGTTACGATGTAAGGAAGTATCTCACGAGCATTGCAGAGAAACGACCCCTACAAGTACCACATGAGTGTGCATGCTGGAGTTTTTAATTTATTAACCGTTTCCAGGGGTTCTACAAAATTATTTACTACAACTACCACTTGACATGTTATTTTTTGTATAAATTGGTTAGTATGCATGCCAAGAAGGTAACAATTATTTGCATAATTATTTGCCCATGTCCATGACAGCGCAATCATGGAACTATATAATAACTTTGTCCCGTGAAACTATTAATGTATTAAAAAATTGCATGCATATTCATATGGGGGGTAATTTAGACGCAAAAGTCGTAAAAAAACAAGTCGCTTCCTTTCATCACAGCTAATGTAAATAAATAATTATGTACAGCCCCCAGGAGATACAAGTTAATAACATACTCTTGCATGTTCTGTTGTAGAGCTCTTTAAGGTATATTTATTGAAAAACGGCCTGGAAAAATCGCGGTTCTTCATTATGTGGTCATGAATGAATATATGACATTTCGACTTATACGGCTTTCTGAAGGTGTAAATATATTAACAACTGTATTTGTGTTCTTGTGGGCGGGCATTGCGGGGGTGGTTTCTTTGAATAAGGCTGATTGAAATCTGACACAATTAGTTCTGCAGTACATCCAGAAGAAAAATAAAAACTATTATTTTGTAATTGCTAACTTATTGTTGCAAAATTATTACTACATCTTAATTTTTCCGTTTGTGAGAAGGTCCCTGGGGACCTTTTTGATTTTCAAACTCTCATAACTCCTTAATTTTGTATGGATTGAATACCCGCACCGTACATTCCAAGAAAAAAAGTGTTCTGAAAGGTTCTGAAGGGATACGAACAATAGTGTACAGTTTATTGAGGTTTAATGACGTTTAGTACGTGGATTAGTGAAAAGGTCTCTAGGGACATTGTACTTCTATTAGAAGAAAGAGTTTTGTTGAATTGTGTTTTTTTGTTACATGCATTTCTTTTCTCAATTGAATGCTTACAACAACGACTTATATGTCAAAAAACAAGATTTGTTACACCTTGCATACCCTTAAAATTTATACGAAGAGGTATACGAGCAAGAAATACATACAAACAATGATAGATTTGCAGAATTTATGAATGACGAGGAGAGTGACAATGATGATGATGATGTTGCATTTGACGTCGAGGTTGAAAATAATGACGACCTAACATATGAGCAAAACCTTGACATTGATGACAGTTATTTTACATGTAAAAATGGAGCAAAGTTGCACCACCGAATACCCACATTCGTGCTCATACGTGGTATATAAGAAGGCAACCAGAGCCAGTGACCGATATCCCCACACCATATTCCGCACGCTCATGATGGTATTGGTATCGTTTTGTATGCTGGGCTGTCTAAATCGAATAATGAGCCTGCTAAGGAACTGCGGGGCCCAACCCATACACCAATATACAAAGCCGCATTATCATACGAGTCTAAGCCAGCACGCCCGTACGGAATAAAGGTATGGTGGCTGTGCGATTCGAAATCATTTTATTCCCTCAAAGGAATGACTTACTCTGGGAAGTTGATTGGTCCAGAGCGTGAGGTAAATCAAGGGGAGAAAGTTGTGTATCAATTAGTGGAAAGATATGTGAATACAGGCACAATTTATGCTGACAATTTTTTCTCCACGTTGGATGTGACGCGTACATTGTTGAGGCCTTTTTATTACTTTATATAATCTAAAATTAACAATCAAAACCATCAAAACATACCCCATCAAGCAAAATACCTTATAATTTGGTCCCTATGGACCTTTTTACTATTTTAAGTCCAACGGGAGACTCACTAATCGGACGGTTAAACACAATATTTCTTATTTTGTTTCTTTATATTTCTTGTACAAAAATTAGGTCTTTGTGTACAAAACTAGTACAAACTGGTTGCTCTTGAAAAACACCATAGCGGGGTTGGTATCACACACGTGGCACGCATCCACTTCATCGAATTCATCCACAAACCCCAATAAATATTTATATCGAATTTTACTGGATGAAGTAGACTATTTTTTCTTTGAATATAATCCAGTACAACATCGTTTCAACTATAAATATCTACTAACTGTATTCGCCCATTTAATGAACATCTCTGTTAAAATGTAATTGCGTTTCCAAGTTGTTTTTGTTTGTTTCTTACATATTGATATATCCGTGTCCCCTATGTATGTTCTCCTGAACACACATTTCCTTTAGTAAATTTGATGTGTACATTACCGGGTTGCATGCTCCAGTAAATCATTTTATAATATAGTATATTACATAACAAGCGCGGAAAGTAATACATATCGTACGAGTTTGATTGACGCCCGAGGCGCAGCCGAGGGCGGCAATAAAACGAGTACGATATGTATTACTTTCCAGCGAGTTATGCACGCTATTTTTCCCACGACCACAACAATATTACAAATTTTCATTATCAATTTATTTGTTACTATTTATAAAATTTATGGTAACATTATTATTATAACAATTAGTAAACGAGATGGGATGTGTAATAGTTTGATTATCCATCATATTATTTGATATTGTGTGTGTTTCTGTCACAGTTGTGTCAATAGTTCTTCTGGATTCCACCAATGGAGCTTGTGAGTCTTGATGTACTTCAGTCATGGATGGATCGGGATTTACGGCTTGTTGCGAATCTTGATGTACTTCAGTGATAGATTCATTAACATCGGGGTTTACAGCTTGCAAAATTTTATTTGCGACCTGCATTTTGTTTGTTATGGATTCATCAATATAACTTTCCGCCACGGTTGTGGATTTCCACCCTCCGTGTCGTTTAAGCGTCGTAATATCCCCACCTGCATCTACTAGTATTGTCGCTGATGACCGGCGAAAACAGTGTCCCGTATATAAATTAGGATTTTCTAGCCGTAAGTAGGTGGCTATTTCTCTTGGCACGAAACCAAATTTATTTACACCCACCGCCTGTTTGGTGCACTTTTGCTTTTGATAATTTAAAAAGAAACGCCGATCATTTATGATGGTCTAAGCATTGCGTATTTTTTAAATAATTCGTAGAACTCGCCCGTAATGGTAAACGCGCGGGTCTGTTTTGTTTTGGAGTCACGTATGTGAATCAGCGCAGCACATTTTAGATCTTCAACATCGTCTACCTTCAGTTGAGCTATTTCTTGTTTGCGGCATGCTCCAGATATACCAACAATTAATGCTACCTGAAAGAACAATAAACATTATAAGATTTGATAAAGGATTTTATTTCCTTTAATATTACCTTTGTAAACAAATATATATCATCTGAAGCTTCACGTAAGAACTGATGAATTTCTTTCGATGTGAGAGTTTTAGTTTCTTATCTTATCTCTCTTTTCAATAATGCTCTTAACTTCATGTATTCGCTAATATTAATGTTATGGTAGACAATAAGCGTACTTCTGAGCATAGAGTATTGTACCCACAAAGAATTCGGTTTAACCTTTTCGGATAATTCACCGAAGTATGCTAGGAGCACATTTTCCGAAAAGGAAGATTTAATTTCTTTCAAATGTCTCCAATCCATGAATTGCTTGTACGTTATGTTGTACCTCTTTTGTGATTTTTCGGGAAGTAATTTCACGGATGTATTTTGAGCCGCTGCAGTTATATTTGGTGGAGTACACTGTGTCGACGAATCACTTTCAAAGTCGCTGTTGTTCATGATGAGAATAATGCAATATGAAAAGAGAGATGACAGGGAATTAATTTACTGTCAAAAAGTAAACACAAGGCCACTAGAAAATGAAACAATGTCTATAACAAACACGTTTGTTATAATAACGCACAGTTGAACGATATTGGCAATTTTCGTGACTACTTGATTGTATGGAATATACCGCTTTCTTATGTGGTCGTGGGAAAAATATATATAATGTTAGTCAAAATCATTTCGTTCTTGGCATACTGAACTATGATCAAGATTGATGACATTTGGTTAAAAAGCTTCCTATTGTGTTTATTATGCCTTTGTCAAAGTCCTTTGCTTTGGTAGTGCCCTCCAAAACGGGACCCGTTAATACACCCTATTGGCTACCACTGCTATTACCAATTTGTGTAAATAAACATGACTACCATGACTCTCCAGTGATTTGTTTCAGGAGATTACATCTAATTGACGATAAATGGCGAGTTGCTTGTTATTTCGCTGCTATCCTTTGAACACCATTATTATTTACGTAATTAAAACAAACATTCGCAACGAAAAGATTATTATTACAGCTACCACTGACTGAATAACACAATCTCAACAGCAACTCGCTCGATAAGATAAGCTACACCAAAACATTCCGATAAACGTGATGTGCGACGGCAAAAACAATGTAATTTTGACATCCGTCAACAACGCATCCTCGTCCCAAACAAATTTCACGACCCGGTACGTGGCCCTATTGTGCGACGAAAACGTCTCATTAATCAATATGTTTTGTTTTCGTTCGCCCGTTGCCACGTGTGACCTCCGCCGTTTTATAGCGTAATTATTGCTTTCAAATGTCGGGTAAAATCTACTACGACATGCTCTCGAAAATAAACTCCGCGTAACGTAAATAAATACTATCTCATGCGGCGATCTGCTTGAATTAATACACGTTAATAACACCGTAGATTGTTTTCGTACTTTTTCAGCATTTACGTCCGTCGTGAAAGACAGGTAATAAATACATAACGATCTATGACAACAAAAACGCTCGTGTAACCAATCCTCGATTTAATAGACTTTGCAATTAACACTGGAACGGCTTGTTTACGACCAAAAGTATTATTATAACTTAATATTCCGCTTTGGAGCGCTGTCGCATATGTTCGCGTTTTCAACGCATAGATCTTTAATGGTATTCAGTTTCATAATCGTATAAATTTGACGAGCGTCGTCAGCGGAGCTAAATAAATCATTTAAAATACCGGGTTATAAACACGATGGTTATTAAATGCGAAAATGATCGGGACTAAGAACTGTAAGATAGATCCTTATTAAGTCACCCCAGATGTATCCGTTGCCTGCCATTGGCTGCTGTCGGATGCTGCTCCAGCCAATGAAACTAGGGACGATCTCCGCACAATTCTTTTTGTACCTGCGATGAAAAAGAAAAAAGCGAAATCTATCAAATCAAACATTCCTAAGTTAACTCTTTGGCCCAACCAGACAAAGGTTCCCCACTAGTTAATTCTCTGACCGGTTCATCTTAATCCCGAAGGCGTACCTATTGCATCACCAATAATTGTATTTATTGTTATCCCAAATGTAACGTTTGTGCAATATGAATCCCTTGAGATCATAAATATTAAATCTGAATCGTTGGTATGTTATGATGTAAAACTACTTGCATTTCATCTTGGGCAAGAACTTCGACAAGCGCATCAAAAATGGACAAGCTGTTAGAATATTTGTAAAAAATCTTTAGTGGAATGTATTATAAATTGTCAGTACTCTGGCGCCGTTGCGGGGACGGTCGCAATTCACGTAGGTTAGTTACATCTGACAGTCACGGCACACAATGGTTTGTAATCGGAATCTCGCTGGACAATACTAAAATAATATGCAACTTTGTCTATTTGATATTTTATACTTTGTTGTTGTTGAAACTAAATTTCAACAAACATATTAAGGTGATGACAGCTGTTTCGCCCTCTATGGGTTCATCAGACGATCACACATACGTTCACTGAAGTTGCATCAAGCCATGCAAACATGAATGAAAATAAGTTTGTGTTAATATTATCGCCATTTTATTTTCCACGAAGCGGTCTTTATTGCCGACTGCTACGGAGTAATTGCAAGTCTTTATAGTACCAGCTTAGTTGGCCGAAAAGACCTCTGCATGTATGTAGCAGTACAAGTATGTGGGTGCACGTCTAGATGACAGTGTTGTTTTTTATAGATAGGAGAGAAGAATGTCATAATAATGTTGACGTTCTAATGTTATTATATCCCGAGTGAGTTTGGTTGATCATGAAAAATATAAATATTATTGAAATGATTGTACAGCGTTGAACAGCTACTAACTATTCTTTAAAGAATATTATTATAATAATATATTTCATGGTTGGCATTCTATAAAAAACACAAAATGCAAACTTAAATAATATCAAGTCATTATAAATTACCATGTGAAAAAATCTAATAAACTGGAAGTTAAATTATTATTTATTTATCAAATTATTACTATATAATAGTAAAGAAATGCTTATAAATTATAAATTATAATAATCAAACATTGATGACAAATTACTTTTTAATATATTAGTTGCTAAATAATATTTGAATATTAACTAATTAAGATAGTTTTATTAATTTCTGCCACATATTGTTCTTCTTCATCATTATATAACTGTTCTGTTAAAGCGTATTGATTAATAATTATAAATAATATAATAAATTTTGCAATACCAATTTCATATCTATCCGAAGTTGTTCTTAATATTACATTTAGGCGGCTCATAAGCTCCTAATTAAAACTCGCAGCAGTAACAGCCACATGCGGATTTGAAAAAAATGCAGCAAGCAGAACCTCCATTTTCATACGTTATTTACATAGTACCCAGTTAATATAACAAGATCAGTAAAAAAATGACTGGTGGTGGTTTTTCTGAGTTTCCGTTATTTCTGGACGGCGTTCCCTCTGTTTATATTTAATTTATCGATTTTCTTTAATAGTTTAGAACCTTCATCTATTTTCCTTTTTAATGATGGGTGATAACAATTTTCCACATCTACATCGGTGCTCTTACAGCTTTACAAATCTCTTATCAGCTTGTTAGTTTTCATGCTGGTATTACTGTTGTTGCTTTTTAGAGACTTTTCATTATCTCTCCTTCCAGTTTTTAGTAGTTTTATAATCGCTGATTTCGCAGCTAAGCAAAAATCATTAAATTAAATACGTTCGCCCCCACAACGTTAGGGGCTTTTTAGACTATAAACATCCAATAGATCACAGCGCAAATTCGCAAGGTATCGTTATGCGCTGGGCATCACACAACGTAAATATTTAACGTAGCTTGACGTGGCGACGATGAATTGTCTTGATGGTTAGCCAGTAAACGATGCAGAAATGAACTATAGGTTACGTACTAGTTTCCTTTAGATGGAACTGTTGGTGATACACGCACGGCAGTAGCAATTACGTTCAGATCGTAAAATCAAACATTAAAGAGCCAGCAGAAAATTCAGGCAAAGGAACCGTAAAATCGTGAAACTGAAAATTACTTAAAATAACACATTTTATATACGTGAAGTATACATGTTGCCGTTCAAAAATAAATAATCTTAAGTGACTATGAACGCGATCAGTGACATACAAGTACCTTACTCGTTTACGGAAAATATTTGCGTTTAAGACAACAGCAGCGGAACTGTTTGGATGTGAACTTAAGGGGGGATCCTGCTTTAGAAGGCTCAAAAAAACCATTTTTTTTATTGCTCAAATCTATGCCTAATATATCTAAGAATGTATACAAAGTTATAGCGGCTAATTCGCAATATTTTGAAAGATACAGCATTAAACACAGTGAGGTGTCGAGAAAAAAATATACGAACGTATGAACGCTCGGACAAACGAAGCGCGCCCCCCTTCCCGCAGACACATAAGACCGAACTATGTACTGAAAGAAGTTCAATCGGTCGTTCGAAACAATAATATTTTGAATTCGTAAGAGCTATAGTAGGTTTATAACGAGATATTCCGTAAGTAATCGACAATTAACATTTTTCCTGATCGTAAACTTTAGGGCGCGTTTTCTCGAGTTTTCGTTTTTACGATTTTTCTAAACTGGTGGGCGTGATTGCGAGAAAACTAGACAAGCAATCAAAACGAAACAAAACTTTTCTTAGCTTTAGCAGCATTCTCTTCGATTTGAACTAAAAACATTAATGAAGAAAAATTCTAAACAACTTTTTTAGCAAGTTGAAATGATTTTCTCTTCCTGCAAAGAGCACATTTATTTTCAAACCTGAAAAAAATCTTGAATTTCAAAATTTTGGGTTTTTTTTTTAGTTCACATAGAAGAAAATATATGAGAATTGCAATTTTCTTTGGTTTTTTTTGTTTCAGACAAAAATTACGAGCTACATCTTTCCCACCGATTGTAGACTGCAATTGAAAGGTGTTGCACAAATGTGCATAAAAATCGGTTCCGTTTAAATATTTTTCTCTCGAAATATTTTTTCTTTAATGCTCAAATATGTAATAAAATGCTCTAAAAAGTTCACTAGACTGGCTCATTTTTTTCTGTCCTAAAAAAATTCCCCTAAAAACGATATTTTAAGTCCTCCTAAAGCAGGATCCCCCCTTAAGAGTAATTATGATCAAGTAACAAGTATTTTAGAAGTTCCTATCTACGTCTGCATTGCGATCAAATATGTTTGGTATTTGCTCATTTATGTTTCCCTGAATGTAGTATATCTACTTCTATAAAGCCGGCTTTATCTGCATGAAAAGATAGCTTCGTCACTGAGATATTACAAAGTCTCAGCATGCTAATGGGGATTCAATGGGGTTATTTGGATTGATGACGAATTGGTCTTCCTGAGAATGCAATATTGGCATCCTTTCAAAATAATAGAAATGCAAAATTTAGTGAATATAGACAGAGAATATCGAATAAAAACAAGTAAATTGCCCATAATTTAATATATCCTTAACAATTCCTGAACTGACAATATAATCAATTCCATTCCCATAAGCATTCCACAAGATGTTTTACTCAATTTCTCGTTTTATCGAAAATCATGCGCTCGATTCTCCGCAATTCATTAGGCGAACGAATCTTTTCCATTTCTCTTCAGTTATCATTGGCTTGCAATCAACGACGCGGTTCACGTTCAGGTATTATAATTAATAATTAGTTAACTCAGTCAAATTTGAAATCTACGTTTTTTGTTTCTTTATCGTCTTTTTGCCCGCAAATGATTTTCTTTTAATTTATTCAATCCTGACGAGCATTTTGCACTTGTACGTCATGCACCATAAATTTTGCATGAAAATGTTTTGCTTTATTTCGTGTATTCCGTGTACCATGCTCTACAGATATGATGTCGACGCTTGGCTTAAAAGTAAATCTGCAGACAACGTTTTTTGGTGCAAGCCCAGGTCCCTTTGCCGATGCACTTCCACATGTTGCTACCTTCTCGCGTCGTATCCCCTGAATAATTGCGCATTTGCATTTAAAATCATAATTAGTTGATTAAATGAACAAGGTGCGGACGTCAATCAACATCTAATAATGTAAACTTTTCTATTTAAATTTACTCCATGTATGAGTTCTTAATTGTGTTTGCATTCAAGAATAAAAAAGTTACTAACATTAAACGGTGTGGTGTGAAAAAAGAGATGGATTGGATTGTGTTTTGTATTTGTTTGCATTTATTTGTATTTATTTTTATTGGTATTGCTATACTCTTGTTAAAACATAATTTTAAGGATATTTAATATTTTTAGCCCAAAATGTGCAATGTTCCTGTTTATGGACTATAAAATATAAAATAAAATTATTGACCATTAAAATATTTTTAAAATGTGTTAATAAGAGTATAACGTATTTACTTAATACGTATATTATTTTTGATAAATGAACACATTAGCATAAAAAAGTGATAATTAATTCCAAAGAAAGGCACGAAAGTGAGGCACAATTTCGAATTTAAAAAATCCAAAAAAAACCATTTATAGTGGAACATTTGGATTATCATTAATTTACAATTAAATTTATGTATAATTGTATATGACTTGATACTGTAGACTGTGGCTTACCAATGTTTTAAACAACGTGACGTCATCCAATAGCTTTTGAATCAATTTTTTATTTTTATCAGGTGATACCTTATGATTACCTTACGCGTCTTCTTTTATGTTATTCTATTTAATTCTCAATCTTTCATTTTTAATTCCTTTGCTTATCTTAGTTTCATTGAAGATTTAATTCGTGATATTCATATATATTCATATTCTGATTTCATTGGATTAACTTCTCGTTCCCATTTATTTTATTTATATTGGCATTTCTCCGTGCGTTTATTTATTCAATTACTTATTACAATCCGTTTGTTACTACTTATTTTTTGTTAAGTTCCTTTGCCGTTCATTTTTTCACTGCTTTTGCGTTCGTTTCGTTTACTTTGTAATTTGGTTTAATGTAAAACCACAATTACATAACTCTCGCCGTTTTCCTGCATATTTTGATTGAAATAATAATAAATAATTGAAACTGGGCTAAATAATTTTGACTTTTTTCATCTTAGTACGTTCGATGTATCATTTCTATATAAACACGTCTTATTTTGGGTTTATTCGCTTCCACTTTTTATTTGTTATTGCTCTTTCGTTTCACGTTGATTCGTTGTAAGTTGATTCTTTATTTGTGTTTTTCTTTACCTGGTAACCTTTACTACTAAATTCAGTAGTATAGTAGTATAGAATATATTTTATGTCCCAGGAAAGAAATGACTGGTATAAAACATTTAACATAGATACAGAGAAGTAGAAAAGCAATGGAAATGATGCAAACGGAGAATTGGTATTGGATAATGTAAAAAAGTTACAAAATCTTAAGAATACCATCAAGAGTACATCGAGACTATGGGTTATCTAAAAACTGTCATTCGCACAATGTACAGAAATTCCAGTGATAGTACCTAACTGAGATTTGTACATGTTGGAAAAAATCGGATCAAGTACGTGCCCCTTACGGACAGAACTGATGACAATTATAAGATTGCGATTGAGATGCTGATATCTATGTTAGTATAATACTATTCTCTTCTAATATTATTACGTGGAAACTATCATTTTCATTATACCACCAAAGACACTAAATCTTTAAGCCGTCTTGTGAGTTGCTGATTCTGAAACCTTTTCTGAAACCCTCTTCTAAAACTGTTGCTGTATGCATTGAATGGAAAACCTTGCACTGAGCTTTATATTTTAGCCAAAATATTTTGCGAAGACTTTTGTGATAATGCGGTTGGAATCGCTGTCGTTGTCACGTACACCTTGTTCGTGTACACTTCTTATTTTACGTTTACTTTATGTACACAGAGCACGTTATAAGGCGATACCGCACGAATCTGTACCGACACGGCCCGTCTGATCAGCGCCGAGAATCACAATCATCAACACGCGTCAACCAATCGTGAGAAACTCCTATGCGAAAGGTCAAAACCGTCGGAAGCCCAATGCCCCTCGATAATGCACTATAATTGATTTCTATGCAACGGCGGACTCCTCTCGGCCGTTATCTCGTAATTAAATTTAATGGCGAGACTATCGAGTCCATCGTGCACGTAACACGTCGGACGACTTGACGACAACACCTGGTGTGTGTTGCCAACCGTGCTGCCTTAAATCTGGTGCGGATACAAAAATAAAAAGGTAAAACTGATAATCATAAATTTAACTGTATCAATAAGACGTGAAAAGTTACTACTTGTTCGAGTACGCAGCGAATGACGTATACGATCAACTGTACGACATTGCACAAGAACTTTGTCCTTTCTGTGCGGTGCGAACCAAATAGAGAAATCCGCCATCGGACGTGCGTGGAAATGTACAGCATCGTAAGCAAATACAACAGTGCGGGATTATCGAATGAATCGTTGGTAAAGTTGATTAAGTAATTTTAAAATATTTATGTGAGTAGTTAAATTTTGATTTAAATAAAACGATGTAAACGTGAGTTAATGGTGTAAATTACAATGAATGAGTTGGGTGTGTAGGGCTGTGCTTTATGGATTGTGACCTAACACATGATAATAAATTAGCGCAACGTAAATTCGTATCATTAATTATCTATTGATCTATTGATAAAATCGTTGTTACTCATATTTTAGTCATACATATATATGTATCATGTTTTTTATTTTAAAAATAAGCAAACTATATAAGAAAATAAATAATAGTAATAAACATAAGCAAAAAAGTGATTGATATGCAATAATGTGTTGGTCATAACTCAACGAAACACATTCTAATCAAACATAATCTGAATACACCGAAACGTGAACGTGTTTCATAAATTGACGTTCTGGTTTCGTTGCGAAATTTTCAACAGTTCGTGCGGTCAAATTTATAAATTTAGGTTCGCGGACGGTGCGAAACGGGCGCCGTATTGACGATTAATAAGCAAATATCAATAAAATGAATTTATTGCGCCCGCACGATCGAAATGAACCGCAATATTCGGGACGTGTTTGGCGAATGCGATGCCTGTATTGGTTAAATGAAACACTGTCGGCGATTACACGTCCGTGTCTGCACTACCGCGTCGCAAAAACTTTTGTCGTTTGTGAATTAATTTATGTACGATAGATATTTTTGCACCACTATTTCAATGGTGAGGGTACAATTTGACTTGGTAATGTATTTTACACTCAATACCGTTTTTCTTTCTGTAGGATTATTTTCCTCAAAAAAGTGTTGAATGCGGGAAGTTCAATTTTACAGTGCGATGGCTTCGTTTTATTTGCCGGAGCGCTGTTAAATAACTTAACGCATGTGATTTGTATTAAATTTTTTGGCCGATAATTTTATTTTAAATTAATAAGTCATCTATATATATATATATATATATATTTTGTTGAGAAATATATATTTATATATATTTTTTGGGTATTAGATGGCATTATTTTTAAAAAAATCAAGTGTGATAATGTACAATTTTTATTTGGTCATTATCAATTTTAACGTTTCGACAATTTTATCATGTCTTCATCAGTAAAATATGTGCATTGCATGAGGTGCGACGATGAATCGTCGCACTTGATCACACTTGATTTTTTTAAAAATAATGCCATCTAATACCCAAAAAATATATATAAATATATATTTCTCAACAAAATATAAAATAAATTTGGCAAAAGTATAAAACAAATAAAAACTAATCTCTAACAACATATATATATATATATATATATATATATATATATATATATATATATTGAAAATGCGTCTTGTCAAATTTGACAGAAAAATGTAAAATTTACATGAAAGATGGTCTAATCTTACACCTCAATGGTGTAGTGAACATTAATTAAAACAGGTCCATGAAGACTAACTGGTGGATCGCTAGACAATATTGTTTCTGGGTTATTACCCTTCGTCAGTAGCGATTACCAAGAACAACAACTAAGGTTCTTGGTAATCGCTACTGACGAAGGGTAATAACCCAGAAACAATATTGTCTAGCGATCCACCAGTTAGTCTTCATGGACCTGTTTTAATTAATGTTCACTACACCATTGAGGTGTAAGATTAGAGCATCTTTCATGTATATATATATATATATATATATATATATATATATATATATATATATATAATTTAATAAAATTCTTGGGGATAACGATCAATAGGCTTCCACTTATTAAAAGAAACTCATTTGTTTTAATTCAATATTTCGCAATGTTATTTATTGCTTCTTCAGGAATAACTAAAAAGTGACATCTGACATACATGTAACAATTAAAAAAGATACTTACAACTAGAGGAATAAAACAAGGTCGAAAACAAATTATAAAGATAAGGTGCTAAGGCTCTGAATATTAATGGAAATAAATATAAATTTTGATGGTAAATGACAATTTTTAAAAATTTCGACGTGAACGATGTCTAAATATGAAAACTGAAACCTTAGAAACGAGTACAACGTAAAAATGTTACTGTTCGTATTGTATAACGAACTCGCTAAATAAATTAAATTCATAACTCAATCAAAAACTACAAGAAAACCAACTAAATAGACTACAAATAACTACAAACTCAAAATGTAAGAATAAATGGTACTAAGTTTTTGAATATCTGAACGAGAATTTATAGAATCATTCTATTCATCAGAAAGTTAATATTGTTAAGGCGATGAAGAATAAAGTGGTTAGAATTAGTGATCTAATTTTTCTTAATAAAAATTTAAAAATTCTCTCTGATATTTTTATCAATATCGGTTACCCTAAATCATTCGCTAACAAATTAATTTATAATTCTTCTTCACAAGTTGTTCCTATCTCTACAGAAAATGTAATCATTTATAAAAAGTTACCGCACATAAAAGATTTAACAAATAGAATTATCACTATTTGTAAAAATGATAACATCAAAATAGGACAATACAACATCATATCTTTAGACAGATTATTTTCAAAACTGAAAGATAAAATTCCTCTTCTCCAAAAGTCTAATGTTATATATAAAATTCCATGTATAGATTGTGATAAATGTTATATTGGCCAGACTAGTCAGTGGTTAAACTCTCGTTTAATACAACATAAGAGTGACGTTAGGATAGCGAAGTTAAATTGTGCTTTATCTCAACATTGTTTTAATTTCAAGCATCAATTTGACTTTAATAGTACTACTGTTTTGGCCGAAGAGAAAAATTATAATAGCAGGATGTTTTTAGAGATGGTTTCATATCAATAAAAATATAAATTCTATAAATTCTCGTTCAGATATTCAAAAACTTAGTACCATTTATTCTTACATTTTGAGTTTGTAGTTATTTGTAGTCTATTTAGTTGGTTTTCTTATAGTTTTTGATTGAGTTATGAATTTAATTTATTTAGCGAGTTCGTTATACAATACGAACAGTAACATTTTTACGTTGTACTCGTTTCTAAGGTTTCAGTTTTCATATTTAGACATCGTTCACGTCGAAATTTTTAAAATTGTCATTTACCATCAAAATTTATATTTATTTCCATTAATATTCAGAGCCTTAGCACCTTATCTTTATAATTTGTTTTCGACCTTGTTTTATTCCTCTAGTTGTAAGTATCTTTTTTAATTGTTACATGTATGTTAGATGTCACTCTTTAGTTATTCCTGAAGAAGCAATAAATAACATTGCGAAATATTGAATTAAAACAAATGAGTTTCTTTTAATAAGTGGAAGCCTATTGATCGTCATCCCCAAGAATTTTATTAAATTATCTAATTGTACGATCGCTACGTTCTCACAAGGTATATATATATATATATATATATATATAATGGAAAGTCCCACGTATAACAATCGTTATAGTTAAAGATTTGGTTACGAAGTTTTATTACTGTATATTAAAAACAGAATTCGGGGTGTTGAACGATTAGGAATATAAATCACTTCAATGTTTTCTGGCTAACGTTTCGCCTCATTTATTGAGGCCTTATCAAAGCCTATAAGGTAACAATAAAGAAAAATAATTTTAATGTAAAAACAAATTTCTAGTAAGTACTTACACGAAAATTTTAGAAGATTAAAGAAAGATTGAAACATTGCAGAAGCTCCCATACAGAGCGACGAGTGACAGGATCGAAAGTTATGATATAAAACACAGCACTACATAATTATAATTAGTTTAAACAAGTTAAAAGTTTGTAACGTCTAAGACGTAAAAGTCGTTGCAGCCATTGAAACTGACGAAGGTCAAGTTGTGCCAATTTGAACATTGGTAACAACATGTGATCCAACGCGAAAAAATAAAAGTTACTAAGAAAAATAACTTAGTAACTTTTATTTTTTCGCGTTGGATCACATGTTGTTACCAATGTTCAAATTGGCACAACTTGACCTTCGTCAGTTTCAATGGCTGCAACGACTTTTACGTCTTAGACGTTACAAACTTTTAACTTGTTTAAACTAATTATAATTATGTAGTGCTGTGTTTTATATCATAACTTTCGATCCTGTCACTCGTCGCTCTGTATGGGAGCTTCTGCAATGTTTCAATCTTTCTTTAATCTTCTAAAATTTTCGTGTAAGTACTTACTAGAAATTTGTTTTTACATTAAAATTATTTTTCTTTATTGTTACCTTATAGGCTTTGATAAGGCCTCAATAAATGAGGCGAAACGTTAGCCAGAAAACATTGAAGTGATTTATATTCCTAATCGTTCAACACCCCGAATTCTGTTTTTAATATACAGTAATAAAACTTCGTAACCAAATATATATATATATATATATATATATATATATATATATATATATATATATATATATATATATATTGAAAATGCGTCTTGTCAAATTTGACAGAAAAATGTAAAATTTACATGAAAGATGGTCTAATCTTACACCTCAATGGTGTAGTGAACATTAATTAAAACGAGTCCATGAAGACTAATTGGTGGATCGCTAGACAATATTGTTTCTGGGTTAGTACCCTTCGTCAGTAGCGATTACCAATAACCTTAGTTGTTGAAATATCTTTACATGTAGTGGCCATCAAAACTTCTTGGCGCGAGCCAATCACTCCTAACGAACCACTGACAACAGAACACTGACAAGATGATACCTTGTCTAACACCTTGCACTGGACATTTGACGTCTTGTTTACTCGCTTTTTTACATCTAATCTTGGCTGTTATTTCTTTCCTCTGGCTTAACATATTTATGTTGATCGCCTTGCACGGATTTTTAGTATTCTAAATATCTAGCAACTTATAACGACTTCTGGGCTGACCCGCAATGATGGGGATATTATTTTAAATCTCTCCGTCAAACTTATTATTATTAATGTATTATAACCAACCTTCAATCTTAGATTTAGGGAGAATTTTAATTATATCTGATAAATATTTACTATGTATCAAAGCGCCACATGATGCAAAAATGGGTTTAAATAATATCTACTTTGAGTTAACAATAGGTCCATTATGATACTGAAATGGACTCAAAACAGTTTAATAATAGAGGCTATTATATTATTATAGTTATATATTATTATTATATATTATAGTTTAATAATAGAGGCTATTATTAAAATGTGCACAACTTCCACAAAAATGTGTGGTAAATATTTGTGTTGTAAGATTGGCGACATTTCATTCCTCTGCTCATAACACGACACGCGTCAAATATCGAATACATCGTAACAATCTCAGAAACGTGTTAAATTTATTATAATTATTAATGTGCTTTTTGAACAACAAACAAAACGAAAAGCTTGCACCAAAGCAACATAACTTCATTCCTTGCTTGTAAAAATTGTACAATTATTATACACGTTGACAATAACCTTTGGTGTATCCTGGGAATTTATAGAAATGCCAGGTAAGTCTTCAGATACAACATTTTGTTGATAAGTAGAATTATTTTGTATATTTGCAGTGTGTTGAATCCATGATCGACATTATAATTGACGCTGGACGCACTTTATTAAGACAATCTAAAAGCCAATTCAGAAACTTACGTATTTTAGAAATAAATGTATATAATGCAGTCAATAAATATTTTTTAGGCGACCGACTCAAAAAATTGAAATTTCAGTCGTCAAACGCGGCCGAAAAGTAACCCTTTTTCGTCCTTTTCCATTTTCGGCCGCAATAGGGTGGCGCCATCTGCCGACAATTTCCGAAATTATATAAAAATAATTACATTGCCGTCAGTGTCAAACTGTACATCTTGTTTACATTAGTAAAAACGTGTTGGTAATAGACTTTTTAACTGATTATTGGGTAATTATTGTTTATAAAGCCGAAATAACTTCAAATGTAAACAAAGAAAACATAAACATGTCCGAAGGTGTCACAAATATGTACAATGGTTCAGTTGTTATAAATAACTATATCAATAAATTATAAGTAAATGTTGCAACAAATTTGAAAATGTTATCGGGGTCGCCTAAAAAATTTCGTGTGCACCACAGGCACACGCAATATACTATTACACTAACTGTGTCCATTTATTCCTATTGTTTGCAAGATTTTACATCACAGCTGAATACTTTATTACAAACTTACTTTTATTGCCAGATATGATACATCATTGCATTGCACATCATATTGCGATAAACATTTGAACAAGCTCGCAGCATGCTATAAGACGACCACAGTGTAGAAAATTTGTTTGTAGAAAATTTGTTTGACAACGTTTTCCGAAATATTTTCAATTGCATTTTTGGACACCACAAAGTGAATGCGTTGTACTCTTTCTCATACAACGCTCTCGACTTGGTTGGCAACAATTTTGTTGCGGCCTCCAGAGCGGCTTCTCTTATTTCTGGAGGCGTACAACTTATTTTCGGCTCTTCTGCCATATTTTTGACGTTTTTTCACAAAATTTAAACGATTTTAAATATTTCAAATTTTATTTGCCGCCTGTCAAACATGACTTGACGATGTCGCCATCGTTACTCGTAAATATCACTAGGTTATAATGCTACATTTTTGTGTATTCGAAATTTTGAATTTATACATTTATATAATCCTAAATGGTGGATAATATTCATAACATCCGATTCTGCATCAAAGATGGAGCAATAGAGTCTTATAACAATTTGCTGTGAATCTCATGGATGATGAGTTATTGGCAGTCTTAAGTTAAATTACGGGTTGCTCATCGTACTATATTTTTATGAAATAATGTTTTTTAGCTGTAGTATAATCAACAAAAGGAATCACCAATCTGTAATTGTAGCCATCATACTCTTGGTTTACGTAGAATTTTCATTTCATTTCCAAATATGTTGCAACAATGTGCAATAATTTGACGTTTAATGACATATGTGTGACAATTTGTTGTAAAAAAGGACGTGTTGAATTGTCTTGTTGTTTATTATCTTAATAATTAGCGTCATGGAGTACAGTTTTGTGGAATATGCAGACATGTATTTCATATTAGGAGAATGTCATGGTAATTTGTACGCTGCTGCTAATTTATATGCTGGACGGTACCCAAACAGAAGGCATCCAAATGCTAATGTTATTCGACGACTGGATCAACGAATGCGAGAAACTGGAAGAACTGCACCTACTCCAACAGCTAACGGAGGCCATCCTCGTCGAGTATCACAGGTTGAGGAAAATATCTTACATGTAGTGGAAAATGAACCAGAACAAAGTACCCGGTCCATTGCCAGAATGTTTGATATTAGCCAAAGAAGCGTTCATCGTTTATTACAGCAAAATTGCACTCGTATCATTATCAGCGAGTCCAGGGATTATTGCCACAAGACTATCAGCAAAGAGTCAGATTTTGTAGATGGCTACTTCGTGAGCAAGAAAGGAATCCTGGTTTTATTGGACGTGTCTTGTGGACTGATGAAAGTACGTTCACCAGAAATGGAACATTTAATATCCATAATATGCACAAATGGAGGGATGAAAATCCCCATGCATTGTACCAAACGAATCATCAAATTCGGTTTAGTGTTAATGTGTGGGGTAGTGTTATTGGTAATAGGCTCATAGGACCACACATTTTGCCTAACAGACTAAACGCGAATAATTTTGTTGAATTTTTAGAAATTGATTTTAAGGATTTATTAGACGAGGTGCCACTAGATTTAAGAAGAAATATGTTTTTTCAAATGGACGGAGCACCAACACATTGGGGAATTCAAACCCGAGAATGGTTAAATCAGGAATTGCCAGAGCGATGGATTGGTCGTGGCAGTGTTGTAATACCTTGGCCACCAAGAAGTCCAGATTTGAACTGCCTAGATTTTTTCTTGTGGGGAACATTAAAAGCATTTGTGTATGAAGTGGAAATTGATACTCTAGAGCAACTTCAGCAACGAATCAATGAAGCAGTTATAATGATTCAACAAAACAATATGCTTGAAAATCTAGAACAGAACATAATACGTAGGTGTATGAAATGCATAGAGGTTGGGGTTTATTTATAAAATAAAAAGCTTATGGCGTAATCGATATTTCCTTACTAGTTATGTGCTGTTAATCTCAAAATGCAAACAGCACATTAAAATTAGAATATTACTGTGAAAGAAGTTTAGTATGTATGTGTACATACATTCTCCTTAGGTTCATAATTAAATCAAGTGCGTTGTTGTATGAATCGCAGGAGACAACAATCATATTAGTACGACTTGCCACACAGTGTTGCCTAGTTTGTAAAACTTTAATTAATAATTCTTCAAAAACTAAATGGTTCCGTGCAAAACGCTTGTAAATTTTTTTGCTCAGTTTTTGATGCAGAATCACGTGATGTAAATATTATCCGCCATTTAGGATTCACCCTGTGTAACTTATAATCAGTACGCAAAGTAGATAAAATAGTATGTTATACTCGTTTACTAAGAGGAATTGTAGCACTTGTTCCATTGGAGCACTCCTCGCTTCGCTCGTTGTGCCCAATCTTAGTAAACTTTTATAATATACTATTTTAAAGTCAATTATTAACATTATATTACATTATTATGCGTAACTTTCTCCAACAAGCAATCGCCAAACCGATGTATCCGAAATTATTCACTAAATGCATAGATAAGCAAATACAATCCAGCTGCTGACATCTGCGCTTTTTGTGTAGGCACAAATCTAATAAGCTTTATCTAATAAAGATGTTTACTTTCTGAAAATTACGGTAGGATCATCAAATACAAAAAATTCATTCAAATCTGGCAAATTTAAAATGCATATCTAAGTTTACATATAGATATAATAGTAAATCGGCGACTGTGGTTGGAATAATAAAATAAACTAAATATCCACACGGTACTTTATTGAATCTTTCAGTAGAAAAAAAACTCTGAACATTTAAGCTTGACTTGAGTTGGGGAATCAAAAGGATGTTATGGTGTGAAAACTAGCTGCTGATGAAGAGCCAACGAATAGTGTCGGAGTGTGTTTTCCTACTGTTAAATTATATGTGTGCAAACAAGGTTTCTTTACAGATTCCTCTATATATTATAATCAAACCTCATTCATCAATTGTCGCAAAACCAAAGTTTCCCATCCCCGCATTTTTCCGTCGACAAACACATTTTCGTTAAAGTCACTTGTCACTGTTACATAAAACATTAATAACCCGTCGAGTTACGTCAACGTTCTTTTTGTGTCGCGTTCGTTTTATACGCCCCAACAAGACGAGATTAAATAGCAATTTTTCGCGCAAGCCGCTTTTTTTGCTCCGTTTTCGTGTTGCCTCGCGGTATTTACACACCATCGGTGCCGTCGAGACCGTCTCGCAGAGACCCGGTGCAGCGTTTGTGGTCCATACGAACCGCCGAAACATGTCGTTAAACGACGATAATTTCGGTGGCGTTTTGGACGGCCGGGCTCACGTAAATGGCGAGGGTCGACAGGTGTTTGTGGAGCGGCCTTCGGGTTCGTGTCAGCGAAACCGCAAAGCGAATTCGGCGGGACGTCACTCGCCTTTTATCGTTTGACGAATCGAAGCGGATTTTCATCGTATGCCCCCGCTTGTTTGCGGACGAGTTTGTCGAGGTTTTATGGCTTTGTGTTCATGCAAAAATATTGTATAGTCACGTTTACATGTAGTATATTTACATTGTTCTTTTTATTGGTTACAATTGGGTTTTGACGTGTAGTGCGGGTAGGTTTATTGAAATTTATTTTGCGTGGTCGCATAAAGAATGATATAGCGTTGGTAAGATTCGGCCAAATATTATTTACATAAATATATTATGTTGATAACTGGTGGAACTTGCATAAGATTTCTGGCACGTTATAGTAGTGAAATCCCTCTGATTTCAAGAGTCTGTGAGAAGGCGCACGCACGCCGAGTGCATTTCTGGTATAAATCATATGAAAACATTTTGTTATGGTATAATTGCCTACGCCTGTTGCCATCCTAAGAGGGCTCTAACATAACAAAAGCTAACTCACTGAAAGAATTATGTATACATCAACATTCGAAGCCATCTAATTCATTTTATTATTGTATGTATGTATAATCAATACCCTTCTACCCGAAGGTGTAGGGTGTAATAGTTTTAACAATTCTTAATAAATATCTTCCATTCCTCTCTGTTTTGCGCAAGTTTCTTTGCATCTGTCCACATTATTCCCTTGTTCTTTAAAATTCTTCCTATCATCTTATCCCATGTCTCCTTAGGTCTTCCGCGCTTCCGTTTTCCTATATGTTTTGCTTCCCAAATCTGTTTAGTCGGTATTGTGTCACTCATCCTCTGCATGTGTCCCCACCATCCCAGTTGTCGTTTTTCTATGAACTCCTCTATTGGTTCTATGTCAAGCTCTTGTCTAATTTGTTCACTTCGTATCCTGTCTCTTATTGTTACTCCCTTCACTCTTCTCAAATATTTCATTTCCGCCGCTCTAATTTTGCTTTTTTCCTTTGATGTTAGTACCCAATTTTCACACCCGTAAGTTAAAATAGGCCTATATATTATTTTATAAACCTGCATCTTTGTTCTCTTTGATATTTCCTTTTTATTTATAAATGCCTTATTCATTGCATGATACACCCTGTTTGCTTTTTCTATCCTTTTATTCAGCTCAACCTCCTGTCTGCCTTTTTCATCCAGTGTTATTCCCAGGTATTGATAACTGCTGACCTGTTCTATTTCTTCACCTTCAATTTTTATTTGCGCCCGTTTCATTTCTTCTGTTACCACCATAATCTTTGTTTTGCTCTTGTTTATTTTCATTCCTTTATCTTTTAGCGCTTCATTCCATTCTTTCAAGTTTTCACCCAGATCTGTTTCATTCTTTGCTATGATAGCTACATCATCCGCGAATGCACACACTGTGATTCCGATTTTTTCAAGTTTCCTGTATCCTATATACAGCGGTTTCGCTTTCTGCTTCATGTTCTTAATTATGTCGTCCATGAAAGTTATGAACAGAAGCGGGCTTAGGCTTCCCCCTGTCTTAGTCCTTCCTTGGTTAGAAATACTTCGGATTTAAGGTTTTTACTGATTACACAGTTTCTGGTTCTTTTATATAAGCATTTAACCACTCTTATTAATTTTTTATTTACTTTCATTTTCTCTAGGCCCTCCCATATCTCCGTTCGTAATACTCTGTCAAACGCTTTTTCCAGGTCAAGAAATGCAAAATAGGCTGTTTTTGACGTTGCTAATGTTCTGTTCGTTATTTCTTTAAGTGTGAATATGTGGTCTTGCGTGCTTCTACCTTTTCTGAAACCACTTTGTACTTCTGTTAGTGTCGGTTCTACTTGTTTTCTTAACCGTTTCTCTATTATTTGTTCCATTATCTTCATTACTGTGCTCATTAATGTTAATCCCCTGTAATTATTACAGTCCATACGATCCCCTTTTTTGTGTATTGGCATTATCAATCCTATTTCCCATTGCTTTGGTATTTCTTCCTCCATCCACACTTTCTTACAAATTTTTAATAGCAGTTCCCTTCCTCCATCTCCCATTTTTTTTACCATTTCCGCCGTTATCTGGTCAGTTCCGGGTGCTTTTCCATCTTTCAGTCTTTTTATCGCTCCTGATAGTTCTTCCATAGTTATATTTTCTTCTACACTTTCTCCTTCTAGTTCTTGTTCTTGCTCCACTGCTTCTTCTTTCCACTCTTGTTGTTCTATTTCTACTTCTCTCCCTTCCATTAATTTCTGAAAGTATTTTTTCCATCTCTCCATTATTTCTTTTTCTTCCGTTAATATCTCTCCTTTCTCTCCTTTTATTACTAGATTGTCTACTTTTTTATTTCCTCTTAGATTTTTCAGAACTCTATAGAATAGTTTCTGGTTATTTTTACTGTTTCTCTCCATTTTTTCTCCGAATTCATTCCATGTTTTCTTCTTTGATTCAATTACCATTTTTTTACGTTACTTCTTTGTTCTTTATATTCCTCATAGCTTTCATTCGTCTTTGTATTTAGGTATTTTTGGCATTTCTTCTTTTTAATTTTTACTTGTTGTTTAATTTCTGCTGTCCACCATGCTGTTTGTCTTTTATGTTCACATTGTCTATTTGACCCACACACTTCCCTCGCTGATTCTATAATAATCTTTCTGAATACTTCGCACATCATTTCAATTCCTAGTGTTTCAGTTTTTGAATTCAGGTTATGTATTTGTACCTTTACTCTTTCTTCATATCTCTCGGCCGTTAGCTTGTCTTTTAATTTGTACGTTCTTATAACTTCTGTGTTTTTCTTCATTTTATATTTTATCTCATCTTTCTTTTGGTTTTCTTCTTTTACCTTGATTTCTGCCACTAATAGATAGTGCTCACTATCTACCTCGTATCCTCTTTTTACTGTCACATCTCTTATTACCGCTCTGTTTCTCTTCTCTACTATTATATAGTCTATAATTGATCTCTCCCCTCTGCTCTGCTCCTCTCTCGTGTATTTATTTGTATCTTTATGTTGGTAGAACGTGTTCGCTATAATTAGATCGTTTACTAGGCAGAATTCCAGCAGTCTCCTTCCGTTGTTATTTCTTTTCTCTTCTCCACATTTTCCAATAGTTTCTGTGTATATAGAGTCTCTTTTCCCTACTCTGCCATTTATGTCTCCTGCTATATATATCATACCTCTTGCTGTTTCTAGTACCATTTCCATTTTATTATTAATAAGTTCATAATAAATCTATATCCTAAGGTCGAGGATTCAAAATAGCAACAAAGAAACCTAAATCGTTGAAGCAAAGTTTTCGTTGAGGGTGTTGTATAATTACATAATTTTTTATTTCTTTAAAGAACCCGCTGTTTTATTGTTTTTTTCGTAGCCACCTGTTCCAACACGTAGCCGTTCCAGATAAGTATACGTCGACGCCTTAAGCGGTAGCTTGTTTTTCCATCCCCCGTTGACGTTTGGACTTTTCAATGGCACGCGCGCGAAATAGAAACGATCGAGATCATGCCCAGCATCGGCAATTACGGCGAGGCCGGTCTTTCTCAGAAGCCAACCTTGAGAAAAACAATCGTCTCGCGACTATTGATACCAGCGCGAAAACAAAAACTTGAAATTTATTTCACTGGTGTCAAAATTTACATTTAAGTTTAATTAGTTCGGTCGACGTGGCGCACATCGGAATCGACGCCGTTAGAACAGGACTTTTTCTAGTTTATTAAATGATGTTGATATATATTCCTGCTTATTGATGGATGTACTTGCGTGTGCATATTATTCGGTTTGTCGGTTAATATTTCAGTTTTCTATCTCCAGTTATCTCCACGTAGACAATTAAATAATGTTATTCGAAAAAAAAAACGGTATAAACAACATCCATAAGCTTTCGTCGGGAGCGAGGAATGTAGGATGTGCATTCAAAGAGGCCGGCACCGTTCGGTTTCTTATCCGGAAGGCCGGAGTTCAAGGTATTTTACATAACACGTGGCAATTTGCTCCGCAACATTCGACAAATACGCTCCGCATACAAATATCTCTCATTCTTAAACAAATGTTAATCTGCGCTTCTTGTATGTAAATATTTTCGTGTTAAATTAATGGTCGCATTCAACACTATTCAAATTAGACGTTTGTATTATCGTTTATGTACATTTTAAATCATGCACGTTTATACCGTTTGTCGTCGATTATAATGTGCTTAACCTGTTTTGTTTATCAACGTTGAGCATCTTTTATGGGACGGGAAAATTTATGTGGCAAAACGTTTCGAAAAACGTTTTCAGTGAATGGAAATAATCAATCGACGTAAATAAATTAATTAAGTATATTTTGCGTGCAATTAGTGCTAAATTATGAGACAGCTGTTTTAATATAGTACACAAAAAACTAAAGTTAGAAGTTTTTAATTAGATGTTTAAAAATGGGGATACTCTACCATGTGCCCAGTGAAACTATAATAGCTACTGATCGGTACAATCGATGATGAAATATTTCAATTTATTACCGTAATTATGAACTCCTTGTTATTCATGCCAGTTATTCATGCCAGAATGTGTATTTGCTCCTGTAGATTGTAGAATGCTCCTGAAATCGCTTTATCGAATAGGTAAAAATATTGTAGGCAAAAACTTCATTTGGGACAAGAACTTCCTCACAGTAACTTGATTTATAACTATAATGAAGCGTTTACAGCTGACACTTGGGACATGATGTGATGCGCCAATGCAAGTGGGTACTCTTTAAACACATTTGAAAGGTAGTTGTTCTAATTCACGTAAACATATTACTAATTTCTAACTCAATTCAAAAATTACATCGAAAATTGCATGGCGACGCAACCTTTTGGGAAACACGAACAGTACTCTAATAATGTGTATTTTATTTAGGTTCGCGTTTACGGTTAACTAGATCGATTGACTGTGCGGATCAAGTATGGATGGATGTACATATTTAAGATGAAAAAAAAAACAGACACTCAATGTTGATTTAGAAGAGAAAGAAGCGCCAAGGGTCTAATTTTCATATTAAGACAAATCCATAAGAAAATAATAAACAAAAGATGGGAAGCACTTATATGCTAAATAGATCTAGAAAGGGACTTTGATAGGATATATTAAGAAAATGAAAAATAAATAAGAAGGCAATTGAATTAATAATAGAGCTATGTACTCAAGCAATAAGAATATTGTCAGAACAAATAACGAAGAATCCAAAGAATTCAAGACTGAAATAGGAGTTAAACAGGGGTGCATACTTAGCCCACTCTTATTCAATTTAGTACTAGATAAAGCAGTGAAAGTGGAGAAAAAGAAAATGAAAACATTAAAACTAGGATACTGGAAAATGGTGCAGATCCAAATAGGAGAAGTAATATTCGCAGGCGATATGGTAATATTCACACTATATATAATATCTAAAACAAATAAGTATAAGTAAAAAAGCCATACACCATGTGTGTCTAAAATGAATATAAAATAAATAATTTGAAGATCCCGAATACTTGGATTAATTGTAAGTTAGTGTTAAACTCAAATTGGATTGCTAGCGGCCAGCTGTTCTTCGTTATATCTGTTAAAAAGCAACAACCCATTTAATTTGGGAAATAATGATGCCCTCCTTCATTTCATCCATTGGTAACCATTTATGATATTATAATTATACCATTAGCTGCTTGAACATAACAATTAAGATAATTTCGCAATTTGCTTACGTGCTTACGTTTGAGATGGCATATTTATTGTGATATATATATATATATATATATATATATATATATATATATATATATATATATATATATATATATATATATATATATTAAGTTGAAGAACTATGAAAATGAATGAACTTACAGCTTAAACAAGCGTTCCTCGTTTAAACACAGTATACACATAATATCTATGTAATTAAGTTATATGTTAAATAGATAAAAGGAACATTCAAATGGAAAAATGTTATAATTCAAAAAGATGTCATGCGAGCTTTTTTTTTAAACCACCAATGTATGTATTATTGTAATTGTTGCATCGTGGTTCATACAATGCTCGTTATTACCTAGTTGTATACATATTTATTTACACTGGATAACCTTTCGTTATAACTTTTTAGGGTAACGTTTTCACTAGTAAACAATATAAACTGCATTCATGTTTTATTGACTAACGAAATAATGTGATTAATAATCTAAATTTAATAATATTTTACTGATTCGAAACACGTAAAACTTGATATATACAGAAAGGTGGTTTAAGAATTATTTGATGTGACATACGGCATCAATTTGCAACGCCATGCAATTTAAATGATTTTTGCAAAATGAGTAAACATAATAATTGAACTAAAACGAACAAGAGCACGACAAACCATAGAATTTATTATATTACTTCACAATAACAAAAGAAAGTTAATAAAACATAAAAAGGAGTTATATGTTTTATTTTATACTAACCTTTAATGAATATTCAACCAAAATTTAAAAATTAATTGTTCCTTTTTGGAACAAACATAAATATTATTATAAAATTGAAATTATTTAAATTGTCCACTTATTATAAAATTATTTTATTGTATCCTATCACGCTTCGGCGTAACCAAATTTTGACAGTCTGTTGACCTCAAATTCTTCTAAATCGATGATACATGGTTTCTGACGGCGCCTTGATACAACATCAATTCAATTGTATTCCAACATTTGGATAAATTCAAAATTGGGATGAAGCGATTTAGGTGACCAATGAATTTGATTGATCTCTGGGTGTATACTGAACAAATCACGGACGAATCTTAACGAATGCACAGATGGACGATTTTAAGAAATCCATTCAACGACATTCGCTGGACGCGGACATTGTCATACAATAATAATAGAGCCCGTTAAGAAACAAAATTCTGTCTCTATATTAGTTTTGGTGAAGAATCCACTTTCCATCAAATTATGAGAAAATAGTTGTGGTTGTTTTTGTGGATACATTTGCAAATATATGTAACATGCATATAATTTTTTCATTTTTTTCATTTTTCATTGTTAATTGTTTTATGTTTTTGCAAATTCACCAATTCCAGTGTAACAGTTTTTTTTTATGATTTTACGATATAGTAATCAGCAAAAAACACGTATTTTATGATATCAAAATCTAAAGTGGAGCCCATACGTAACAGAAACTTGACGATGAAAAAAAATGTGAAAGTTTTTAATTTAATATATCGAAATATTTTATTTAAAAAAATCCGCGGTGGTCCGCACGAAACTTTCTTATGCTTTATTTCTGAAAAAACTTTTCAAGCAAATGTTTTTTTTAATTCCAATATATAACCTTTATACGAACAATTTTTGCTATAACGCGAACCGTTTTCGAGATATAGAAAACGTTGATTTGATTAAACCATCAGTTTGAGATATTGCTCTCAAAATGTGAAGTTTTTTCCACGCTATATACTAATTCTAAGCTTAAAGAGTCCCGTCTTTTTTTTTTACCGTCCCGATCGCAATAGTGGTTCTCACTGAACTTTCTTATACTCAGTTATACTACATTTTTCGAAAAAACTTTTCAAATAAAAGTTGTTTAAAATTTTAATATCTTTAACTTATATAAGAATATTTTTCGAGATACGGAAAAAGGTGATAAGAGTAAACCTTCACTTCCGGTTGAGCAATTGTTCTCAAAATAGGACGCTTTCTTTTCAGCTAAATGCAAATCTTAAGTTTAAAGTTTCACAGCCATAGCTATAATCGTTTGGACGCTAGAGCGCGCACAGGCACATACACTGACACACACACACACACACACGCACACGCACACACACACACAGACAGAGACGTCATGCCGAAAATAGTCAGAAACGATTCAGGGGACCTCAAAACGTGTATAACCGTTGAAATCTCGAGTTCGAAAATTTTCATGATTCATATACTTATACATAATGTATAAGAAAGTAAAAATATGGCTGTGCAATTGTTTCCCGGTGTTCAAAATTATAGCAAGCGATAAATTTAAAAAATGAAAAAATACTTTTTTGTTTCAATTTTGGGTATATCTCAACAACGGATTATTATAAATTACTTCATATAATGAAGGGTACAAGGTACAAAAATAAATTTAAAAATCCGCTGTGGTCCGCACGAAACTTTCTTATACTCAGTTATACTACGTTTTTCGAAAAAACTTTTCAAATGAAAGTTGTTTAAAATATCAATATCTATAATTTATGTAAGAATATTTTTTTCCGTAACGTGTACCGTTTTCGAGATATGGAAAAAGGTGATAAGAGTAAACCATCACTTCCGGTTGAGAGATTGCTTTCAGGACGTTTTCCTCCTTGCTACATACAAATGTTAAGTTTAAAGTTTCAGAGCTCTAGCTATAATCGTTTGGACGCTAGAGCGCGCACAGACACACACACACACACACACACACACACACAGACACACATATGTCGTATAATTTAATTTATTATTGTAATAATTAGAATTGTACCGAATGCGTGCATCGATAATAACTGTAAATACAAATTTAGTGCTGCCTATGCGCCTAGCCCCTGGCCGGAAACATTTTTGGCCGACTGCACTGTCCGCTTTCTTGTCGGCAAATTGATTTTCATTATATTAAGCAAAACTCGCATTGCAAGTTAAAAACAACTTGAAAACTAAACGCCCGAGAAACATTGATGTTGGTGGACATTGGCAGGACGTATAAAACGTATAAAATCAAGCATTTACGCACAATTATTAAGTTAGATGAGCTTGTGAAATTGTGTTAAATATAAAAGAACTGACACTGCTTTCACAACAAATTACATTTAATACAAATGTACATTTCGAAAGCTATTGCTTTCATCATATACGTCTCCAAAAATAATAAAAATGACATAATTAAGTTGTCAAGGTATAATTACATATATCTACTAACCAGATCCAGTAATGCATTATTTAAAGGAGACAAATCAGTATTTAATAATTTTGATTGGAATTTTTTCATATAAATAGCTTCATACATATTTAAACAATAATTTTGAGAATGTTTTAGTAATTTTACATCATCAATGGTAAAAAGATATCCAGTATTAACAAAATGGTTAGCTAAAGCAGAAATACTTACATTGCGGTTCTTAATATGTAATTTATGTTCTTTAAATCTAGTTTCTAGTTCCTTCGTGTTTGTTCTATATAACATAAATTACAAAAACTACAATTAATTTGGTAAATACCTGACTTTTTACTTACTTATACTTTATGTATGGGTAAGCTAAACAAGCGATAAAAAAGACTATGAAAAACTGATTTCCTATACTTTTGAAAGGTGATCGAATTACTCTGAATATAATTATTTGTATGTGTAAATTTTCTATATATATATCAAATTCAAAAGATTGGTCATGCATATACATGTAATACAAGCACATCCTACGAGCAATGCGTTCATACAAATTCATGCTTGAATATCGCATCGTGTCATCCCATAATTACAGTCATATACACTCTGTGTTTCAATATAGATTGAGTTATAGTTCAGTCAAAATCTAACGATCTAGTTCAACAGTGCGCAGGTTACGCAATTTACAAATGAACCATATTCGTCCGTAGATGTCCCTGTATGACTACGAACTGTAATTATGTAATCGCTGCCGAGATAATTAGCGTGTCAGTCGTTTGTTGGACTAACAACGTATTACTCTCTCTACCTATTTGGTTATTCTTTCGTCTTCCATTTTGTCTATACACTCAGGTGTATTTCTTCTACTATTATGGACTTTACTTAACATTTCTACTGATAATATGTTTCTCTTCTAGTAAAAATGACTCCGAAATTTTACTTTTAATTTCATTTAGTTTTGAGTTAAAACGCAATGGGTGCTTGTTATTAAACGTACAGCTTATTAGTTTCAACAGGTTGCAGATCCTCGACTACGTCTTATGTGACAAGTGACGTTAATTGGATATAAATTCCCAAAGCCAGTTGTAAACGGGAACATTAGCCGATGCACTAAAATTGGCCATACAGATTATATATAATTAAAAGTTTACTAAAGATACTTTGCATTAATTATGAAACTATATAAACTTTCATGACTTTGTTGGAGTGCAAACTTTCTAACGACTTTTCCTTTGCCTTGACAACTTTATTTATACATACATCATGAATACGTACTTATATTATTTTCTAGTTGATATCAATTACAGTTTTTTTAATTCTATGACATGACAAGTGGTTAAACTGAAACTTTAATTTCTTATTGAAAAACAATTATATTGAATGTTATAACCAACAATTTATTCATACTTATATCACGAAGCCAATTACATCACACCTTGACATTAGAATTAGTAATGAACTTACGAACATACACGCTCACGAATTTACGAACGCGGGTTCGAAAATAGCCCACACTGAATGATTCATGCCTTCCTCATCGCGTCGTCTCAAAGCATTTACGTTCTTATTTACCACTTACTTCCAGAATAAAAACATATTCGAATACATGTATTCTTTGATGTTAGCGCGTGACTAACGATTCGAAAAATGTAACCGTTCAAACTCGAAAAAGGAACGGTTTATATTCGAATGGGTTTATTTATATACGCGTCGTATCACACGTTTTCAAAAATAAATTCGTCTCGAACCGTTCGAAATTATCAACGGCCAAAGTGCTTGAATTTTGTTTGAATGGGAAAATTTATTCCTTTAGATATCTGAAATTTCAATTAACTTATCGAAAGTGGGTTCCATTCCAATGAAATATGTGTAAAATGACAAACAAATTTAAAACTTTGGCCAATTCAAAAACAAAACAAATCGAAGATGAGACTTATAAGCTGATTATTTTTGTAACATTGGAATATATTTATTTATTGAATTACCATTTCTAAAAATAAAATGTGGTTTAGGCTTTAATGTCATAATTTAATATAGTATGTTTTAGAAAGAAGATAATAAACCTCGAATGAAGAATTGGAAAACTAAACATGCTTTCCCCAACAAAAATAACAACTAAAATTTAGGAAAAGATTAATTCTTATTTCTACATAAATTATGTATATTCAATATTTTTGGCTTCTACATTAAAAATAAAAATAAAATCAATATTTCGTCATAGCCCCATTTGCTGATATCACATTTTCCAACCTTCTAGGCATTGAGAGACATATATTTCGGAAATAGTCCTGAGGTATTGTATGCCATTCTTCCATAATTGCAGTCAACAGCTCCTCCGTATTGTGAAAAATTCTCTTCTGCTTTGTAATTTCTTTTGCAACAGTCCCCACAGATTCTCAATAGGATTGATATCCGGGCTTCTACTAGGCCAATCTAGAACATTTATGTTTTGGGCCTGGAGCCACTCAACAGTTCTTCGTGCCGTATGTACGGTACAATTATCATGTTGGAAAATAAAATTGTCATTACGATATACTCCTCTTACCGATGGAAGCATGATGTGCTCCAGGATCCTAACATAAACATCACAAAGGATTTTCAACGTTTACTGTTACGCCAGGACTAACCGCAGAAATCCAGCCCCATAAATTAACTGAAAATCTTCCACTTCGTTCTGTACTTGCGATGTATCTTTCATGATATCGAGAATTTCTGGGTCTATACACCCTGATGTGGCCATTGTGAGAAGATTGAAATACCTTCTCATCTGAAAATACAACTCGCCTCCAGAAGTCATCGTCACGAGCCAAATGCTCCAAAGCAAATGCTACACGCGCTTTCTTATGTTGAGGTGTTAATCCAACTTTTTTGCGGCGGCATAGTTTTTTACATTACTAACCATTATACGATTCCGCGCAGTCGAAATTGAACCAGGAAAGTTACTAATTATTCTTGCGTTAACGGCATTCTTGAAAGGGTGATTCGGTAACATATCAACCAAGGCTTCATCTTGTTCAACAGTTGAAATTCGAGATCTTCCGGACCTTGGGCGACGTTCTATTATTTGAGTTTGTCTCCATTTCTGTATAATGCAGTGAATAGTGCTTTTGGGTATACCTAACATTTCTTGAATCTGCCTGCATGATCTATCCGTCTGCATGAGAGCTATTACTCTAGATTTGTTAAATTCAGATACTGATGGCATGTTCAGAAGTATTGAGAAAATAATTTCAATATGCCAGAAATTATGACATTAAAGCCTAAACCACATTTTATTTTTAACAATGACAGGAAATTTAATGTCCTAAATTTATTTGATGCCATTGTACGAAAAGTTTTGTTAGCAATTAGTGGCCTTGCTGTTGTTGTTGTCATAGCAGTGTTGAAACATAATAAATAAGGCAGAAATTTAGCAGTGCGTGTAATTTCGTGCAAAACGAAACAATTCGAAGCTCCCCATCCATTTGCATATTCATAGTGTTTGGCGCCCGAGCAGGGACTTGAAATCAATAATAAACAATTTGTGCCGATAATCATTTCTCCTAATGCCGTCACGACAATTAGTGTTGAAGAGGTTCAATGCCCTGTTTGAGACAGCGGCGAGCATAACCGCCGACGAATGGACGGTCGCAACAAGGATATTAAGGGAATTGCAGTCAACTTTCGAGAAATACTCCGCAATGTGCGAAAAAGAAGTCGAAACGCTCGACGCTGCAGACGTCGAATCAGAGTTCGACAAAATTAACAAAGTTTTCGAAATTGCACGAAAACGTATCTGTAACGCATTACCACCGCATTTCGGGGACGCTGTAGGTCAAGCAATGCAGGCAGAACCAAAATCGGCTGTTGAAACTTCCGACCAGGCGGTTCAACGGAATCGTTAGACGCATTTGAGGCTATTAAACCCACTGCTGGAAAGCATATCAATGTGGTCAACGGACACCAGCCAGAATTGCCTTCGGTGATGTCGATGAACTCCATCCAAGTGGATGAATTGTTGTCACAACAGCGACTACTGATGGAAGCGATCACGATAAATCGACCAGTGATGAACGTAATGTTACCACGACTAGAGATACAAAGGTTTGCCGGTGATGTGAAGGAGTGGCCAGCGTTTCGGTATCTGTTTTTGTCGTCGGTAGATACAAACAACAGCCTGAGCTCCGTGCAGAAGTTACAATATCTACGCTCACTTCTCAAAGGACCAGCTGCTTCAATAATCAGCACCATACCAATCACCCACGATAACTACTCGATAGCGTGGGGACATCTGATGGACACTTACAATAATGAATGGTTGTCGATTTAATGATCGAACGGGTTATTTCTTGTGAGTCGGAAAGCGAAAATCAGTCGAACCTCCGAAGGGTTTACAACGTTTTCCGAGAAACGTTCGAAATGTTAGAACATCAGGGCCCATACTCAGTTTCGCAAGATCCGTTCGCAGTTTACATAATGTCGCGTAAATTGGACCCTGGTACTGTTCGCGCTTGGGCAAATCATGCGAAAGCCAATAAAACCCCCTCAATTCAATTCTTTTTAGACTTTTTGAAAGAACGGTGTGTAATTCTTGATCGGATACGTCGACCGTTCGAAACTGCCGTGGATCGGATTGGTCCTCGTCCTAAACCACAATCGAAATTCAATATCCGAAAAACATTTAATGCGCACACCGCTACGTCCATTAGTTGCATTTTCTGTCGGGGTCCTCACTCAATTTACAAATGCGAAAAATTTCAAGCTTTAAATGTTGATGCTCGTGAGAAGTTTATTTCAGTCGCGATGTTATAAATGTTTGGCAAAAGGGCATTCGACCCGAGGTTGCGCCTCGTCTCGGGGGTGCTCCAGTTGTGGACGCCGCCACAATTCCTTACTTCACCGCGTTTCGGATTCGGTCCCATCGCAGTCCACGTCGTCGTCAGTTGAATCGAGTATATCGCTGTCTCCTGATCCTTCAGCAGCATCGACGTCTCAAGCCACTGCACCAGGTTTAGTTCAGATTCATTCTGGCTTCACAAGTTCGTCTCTTTTACCGATAGCTATTGTTAATGTACGTGCTTCGAACGGCACATCATTATGGGCGCGTATCCTACTTGATTCTGGATCGCAGGCTACTTTCATTTCGGAATCCTTGTTACGAAAGCTTCATCTTCAGCGGCAGCAATCTCGTGTGCCTATTTCTGAAATCGGGAAGCAACATGTGACGCAATCAAAAGGAAAGGTCGACATTCAACTCATTTCTCGGCGATCTGAATCGGATACTTTTTTCGCAACGGCTTATATTGTTTCAAGATTGACCAATCAGTTACCTCCATCGGATATACGATTGTCTTCTATGTTCTCAGTTTGACTTAGCTGACCCTCATTTTAATATTCCGTCAGAGATCGATATAATTGCAAGTGCAGCTCTGCTCTTCGAAATCTTATGTCCGACAGCATTCATTCAGTCGATCGACAATCTTCACATTCAGGACTCACGGCTCGGTTATCTCATTTGCAATCGTTCGACCTCGGAACAGTTGGCTATCGGTAGTCATTGCGGTATTCTTGACGACAGTGCAACCGACTTTGACGATTTACTTCAACGATTTTGGGCCATCGAGGAGCCAAACGTGGAAAAACCGCCGCTGAGCCAGAGTGATCTCGATTGTGAGAAACATTTCACCTCAAATGTGTCTCGTCTTCAGAGTGGTCGTTTTTGTGCCCGATTCCCGCTTAAGGATCAAGCAACGACTCTAGGTGAATATTATCAAAATGCTTTGCGGCGCTATCTCTCGCTCGAACGTAAACTCAGCGCTGATTCAAATCTTCGTGATATGTATTCGCACTTCATGTCTGATTACAAACGATTCGGACAGATGGTACGAACAGGATTAACCGAAAGATCTTTGCCACGTCCCTATTATGTTATTCCGTATCATGGTGTCATGCAGCGAGGTCTGTCAGGTGTCAAGTTGCATGTGTTGTTTAACGCATCTGCGAAATCATCAAATGGTTCATCCTTGAATTCGATCTTACATGTTGGGCCTCGGCTTCAAAACGATATTACGAGCGTCTTGGCTCGTTTTCGACTTCATCGATATGTGCTCACTGCAGATTTTGAGAAGATGTATCGGCATATTCAAGTTGTCATTGAAGAATAACATCTTCAACTCACCTACGGGGAGGCATGTTCTCCTTATCTTGCTCTTCGTGTTATCCGCGAACTTATTGATATTGATCACCGTGATCAATATCCAGGTGCAGTCGATGTCCTCCGTCATAATCGATACGTGAACGATATTCTTTTCGGGCATGACGAGTTAAGTGAGTTGAAACTCCTGCGAGATCAAATTGTTACAATTCTCCATGATGGTTGTCAAGAACTTAAAAAATGGGCTTCAAATCACTCGGACCTTCTTGACTTTTGCGAACTCTGCGACTTAAATAATCCACGAATCTTAACCGACAAAGAAGGATCGTCATTGAAGGCTCTTGGTATTGTGTGGGACCCACACACCGACACATTTTCTTACCGATTTCACATCGATCCGTGATCTTGAGTTTCAAAGCTATTTTCCAGGAAACTTGGGCCCGACAGGTCTTGAGTTCAAAAACAAAACTCGCTTCAGTGAAGTCTATAAGCATACCACAATTGGAATTGTGCGGTGCTCAGCTACTGGCGAAACTCGTAAATCAAATCCGCACACAATTCATGAATGCTGACGTTTTTCTTTGGACGGATTCGACCACTGTGTTGGCTTGGATCAAATCACTCCCGAAAAGTTGGAATACGTTTGTCAGCAATCGTGTGTCAATTATCCAAGAGTTATGTCCTCGAATTCCATGGTTCTACGTTAGTTCAGCAAAAAATCCAGCCGATATCGCGTCACGGGGTTGCAGTGCAACTCATCTCCTCCAATTATCAATCTGGTGGCATGGTCCGGATTTCTTGAAAGGGGACGTAATTGATTATCCGATACAGAATTTTGAGCGAATTTTTTTTTGAGAATTTTTGCTCCACGGTAACAGTCACTATTGGATAGAGTTTATTAAACGATTTTCCAATTTGATGCGAGCAGTTCGTGTTCTAAGCTACGTTTTTCGCATTCACGACCGTTTTCGAAACCGGGCGATTTTTACCGATTCAATTCTTGTTGCTTCGGAAGTGATCCGTGCATTAATATTTTTGATCAAGCGCGTTCAACAAGTTTCATTTAAAGACGAATACAATCGTCACGTTGATGGCAAACAAGTTCTAAAAACAGTCCCATTCGAACATTGTTCGACTAAATCATCACGTTGAAGCATCGGATGAGGCGTTAGCCACGAAACCCATTGTCTTTCATTGCACGGGGGGAGCAGACTTATTGCCACTTTAATCCGTTCTCAATTTCATGTTTTACGATTAATGCCGTCGATTAAACGTATTGTTCGATCCTGCGATCGTACTCGTCATAACGCTGTTACATACAATCCCCAAATGGGCGCTTTGCCTTCCTCTCGAATAACTGCAGCAAAACCTTTTTCAACGACAGGTATTGATTTCGCGGGTCCTATTTTTCTTCGACCATATCACAGGAAAGGTAGAATTGCAATTAAAGGGTACATACCAGTCTTTGTCTGCTTCTCCACTAAGGGTATCCATTTGGAGCTCGTCATGGACTTGGCTACAAGTGCACAAGTGAGCTTACAACGTTTCATCGCAAGACGCGGTCATTGCAAGAAGTTAATAAGTGACAACGGCCGAAACTTTAGCAGTTGCCACCGCGCTCTCAGTTCCTTCCAATCATGTTTGACCGATAATGTGCAATCTGCTGAGGTGAAATCGTTCCTCGTAAACCAGCTAATCGAGTGGTCATTTATTCCGGTGTACTCTCCGTATTTCGGTGGGTTATGGGAATCAGCAGTTTGGCCATTGAAATCGCATTTACGAAGAACCTTCAACAATTCACTGCTTACTATCGAAGAGATGTCGACCGCTCTCTGTCGCATCGAAGGAGTGTAAAACTCTCGACCATTGTCTCCGATTTCGCTCTCTGATGATCTCATTCTGATAACCCCTGCGCACCTTTTATCTGGCGAACCTGCTTCAGTGTTCCCTGACATTTCAGCAGTTTCGGATTGGAGGACACCTATTCGAATTAGACAACAGCACTTATCGCGACTGGTCGACAGCTTTTGGCTTAGGTGGCGAACAGAATATGTTATGACGGGGACGGGGGGGGGGGAGAATGTTTAAACGCAAATTAGAGTGCCTTGCTGTTGTTGTTGTCATAGCAGTGTTAAAACATAATAAAAAAGGCAGAAATTAAAATTGAGCAGTGCGTTTAATTTCGTGCCAAACGAAGCGATTCGAAGCTCCCCATCCATTTGCATCTTCAATGCACTTCGATGTTAAATTATTTAATTCACACGTAATTGTTATTAAGTGGATGGATTTGGCATTAATGTAACGTACGCTGGTTTGAGTTGAATTATGTATCAGAGTACTTTAAAGTTATTTTAAAATTAATTAATTCGCAGCGTAGAGTCGTTTTCATTTAAATGAAAGCCATTAGCTTGCATATTGAACTAGTTTGTTGTTTGACTTGTGCTAGAAAAGTGATTCCTATAAAACAAAAGGCTTTAAGTCACAAAAACCACAATAATTGAAATTGAGAGAACAAGCGACTTGAATGTCATGAAAATGGAAGTCGAGACTCTGATGATAGCGCGCGATGTAGAACTCGATAGGGTGTATGCATTCGTAAATAAATGCTAATGAGTCCCGCTAACATTGTCGAAAACACTTTCTGAGCGTAACGAGCTAATTCTGAAACACCGTAACGTATTTATGCGCGCTTTGTTAATACAGCCATCCAGAAACCAGTATTAATGTAAATTATTTGGGTAACTGATGCTAATTGGCATTAAAATTCTCCTCTTGGCGCCGTGCATCCTAATAAATCTGGTTAGTGGAGCTGTTAAAATCTCAAACGTTAACGTAATTCCTTTGATATCGACTGCTGAGGTAATCTTCGCCAACAATATATACTATTACGACGGTCAGTTTAATAACATAAAAACCATGCGATGGATACTAATTATTTTATTTATAAATTTTGAATTATAAATTGATTTATATTTATTTCCATCAAGTGATGTGATGATCAGTGTTCGCGAATGTAATTTGTTCCGACGCACGTGGCACAAATAATATTTTATGATATTAAAGCACGCAATTATTATCGTTTGCATGAAATAATTACCGCGAAAAAACGTTTTACAAAATGTCTTATGATAAATGTTTTGTCGCGGTTGTGAAGGTAACAAAGCAAATCGTACTTCCGTTAGAAAATTTCACACTTCGCCATCTCATAACCATATGAAAATATTTTTTTTTACAGTTGTAAAAAAATTGAAAAATGTCGAAAGTTTTGTTACTAAACATTATTATGTAATTATGTAATTTCATACGTTCAAAAATGCAATTTTCATTGACAATTCTCAACATCCTCCCCCCCGACTTACTTATACTTATGCAAATTTTCATATACGTTAAATTTAAAATTTTGAATGTGTCGAAGGCACATTCGATATAACACATTTTTTCGACACATTTGGTTTTTGGCAATTTTCAATGACTATTTCCGATATTTAATGATTTTTCCGAGGTTTTGAAGTGTGTTTTACAAGTTATAATGATTATTACGATTTATGATGATCTTTAACAACGTTTTACGATTTTTGACAAAATGTGATTTTTCAATTTTTGTTCTTTACAGTTACTCGCACGGTTTTTTAATTTTAATAGATTCTTGTAATTACTTACGATTTTTAACATTTTTGAATTTGATTTTTTACGAATAACATTAAGAGATCGCTAAAGAGAGAATAGAGTAGAGTCAAAATTGTCACGCGTCAATCGACGAATATATGTAATTGCTATCAATTGTAACGTACATTACCCATATGATGGGGATCAGAGTATAATTGACCCGCTTTACATGACGTAAAGACCATTTTAATGTTTTCCATTTTGCACCAATATTTGAAGATTTGCTTTTTGATTTTTTGAAAATGTTATACTCGGCATTATTTAACCTTCAACGGACCGGCCGGGGTCCATGTGGACATCAGCCCATCCTCTTTTCAAATAATTTTAAGTTTTGAATTTTGGGCAGTCACCTATAATTTTTTTAGGATTTATTCTGTTTATTTATTACGTTATTTCATTAATGTTTATTTCTGTTTATGTTATACATTTATTTTTCAGGACTGGGGTCGGTTTAGACCCCGGCACGCTTTGACAAGGTATTAACATTTGTCATTTATTTTCAATCAAGCAACGAGTTGCGCCACGGGAACAATTCAGTGGCAGATCGCACTGTATCGCATTGGGAGCAACCAGGCGGCCGCAAAGCAAATGCAAACACGTTTCATTTGCAAATGTTTAGATATTACTACATTTTATGTTATTTATATATCAGTCGTTACAAACTTGAATCATATGAATGTAATGATGGAGCCTGTGGATCTTCTTATATTTCAATAATAATAATACCTTCCCCTTCTCACATATTTATTAAACACTTTTAATATGTACATATTTCAACAACTATGTTGTCATCTTCAGAAAAATTAGGTATCTACGATAAACAAAACAAACATAAAAATAGCAACCAACACTAACGCTATAAAATAGTAAATAAATATGAACCTTACAAGTTAAAAATTGTATCTTATAGCAATTCATAAAGTGGTGACCTCGGAATCTGTCCATAATCTGAATTAATTAAATTTAATCTGTTCTTAAAAATAAAAATACTTTCAAAAGAATCTAACTGATTGTTATAAGATACATTTCTTAACAATTTTAAATTATTCAAACTTATAACATGTCCAGATTCGAATATATGTTGGGCAACACTAGATTTTTCCATTCTATTATTTTTTAAATGAGCCATATGTTCTTTGAAACGAATTAAAATAGAACGTCTCGTTTGCCCAACATATATCCTATCACATGTACTACAAGAAATACCATAAATTCCCGATTTTTGAAAAACTTCGACTTTGTCTTTAGGTATGCCTAAAAGAATTTTCAAACTATTTAACGAAACGAAAATTACTACAAAAGGTTTTGGTAAGATTTTTAAACATCAAAATTTTAAAGTAATTTTCGTTTCGTTAAATAGTTGAAAATTCTTTTAGGCATATCTAAAGACAAAGTCGAAGTTTTTCAAAAATCGGGAATTTATGGTATTTCTTGTAGTACATGTGATAGGATATATGTTGGGCAAACGAGACGTTCTATTTTAATTCGTTTCAAAGAACATATGGCTCATTTAAAAAATAATAGAATGGAAAAATCTAGTGTTGCCCAACATATATTCGAATCTGGACATGTTATAAGTTTGAATAATTTAAAATTGTTAAGAAATGTATCTTATAACAATCAGTTAGATTCTTTTGAAAGTATTTTTATTTTTAAGAACAGATTAAATTTAATTAATTCAGATTATGGACAGATTCCGAGGTCACCACTTTATGAATTGCTATAAGATACAATTTTTAACTTGTAAGGTTCATATTTATTTACTATTTTATAGCGTTAGTGTTGGTTGCTATTTTTATGTTTTGTTTATCGTAGATACCTAATTTTTCTGAAGATGACAACATAGTTGTTGAAATATGTACATATTAAAAGTGTTTAATAAATATGTGAGAAGGGGAAGGTATTATTATTATTGAAATTGAATCATATGGACTAATTAAACAGTTTGGATTTGTTAAAAGAACATGTGTTGGATTTTTGGATGATTTTCATAAGCTTTTCTACACTAAATACAAAACGTTGCAATTGAAATTGAAGATATTTAACAATTCTTATGCAAAATGAGTTAGAAAGTCGCGTACGTCGTCACGGATTTGCACATAGATGCTTTTAAAGAAGAAACCAATCCAAAGCATCCCTACATTTGTAAATGTCCTAGTGTGTAAATAAATTACCAAACAAAGATATATAGCGCACTGATATATATAGCGAGATAAGAATTGCTTTATAGCTATATTATATAGGTTCGACAGCAAGAAATAGCAAATGATTACGCAAGCAACTTAAGTCACCCAACAAATCCGTGTATAATTATAGGACACAATAAAAAAAACATTCGTACAGATTTATCTTATACTTTAAATTTCTTAATAATAACTTAGGTTGGTTGTGCAAAACTTTTCTATTTCAAAACAAGGGCAAACGATGTAATTTTTGAATTGGTTATTAACATCGATATAGCATGAACTTTAATTAATTAATTAAATAACAGTATATGTATATATGTTTAGCTCCTATTTAGCTCCTCAGCACGAAAAGTGTTTAATCGCGTAAAATTATTATTAATTTCGGTGAGCAAGAAATATTAAAATTGGCGACTTTATAATTCCAGAAATTGCTGTACATGAATGTTCTTAAACTTCGTAGCAGCAGTGTCAAATTTACTTTTACAATTTTCAAAAATAAAATAATAAGAATTCTGCGTAACAAACTGCCACCAAATTTACACTAAAGGCATAAATGTACACAGTGACGCAGTCGATTTGTCGCATCTTGTCGGATCTGAAGAAAGCGACCATGAAACGAGGCAAAAACGCTAGCAAAACTCATCGATCAAGAACACCGCGTTCTTGCCTCCGTGATAAATGGATGATTCGGCAGGTAATGAACGAACAGGTGAAAGCTCGATCTTGTGAGGTTGCTACTAGTATTAATCTAACAAACTACCTAATTACGATGCTTACATGAGCGTGATAAAATACTTAACATTTCATAGAAGAGTGTATACGGATTATTCGAGAATCGAAATGCAGTTTGTGATTTGAAGTCAACCTGTTTCAATAATGATTGAAATATACAAATATGTAAAATACGACATTCATGTTATCCTTGGACTTTGAGTGAATCTGTACATAATACATGGTTTTGAGTATTTATTCGCAATAGAAAACCATATATATTTTTTTTTGTTTTCACGCCAAAATTTGAATTCATTTCAATATTTATGAACCGTAATTATTTATAATTACTACGTTGGTAAATGATCCACTTGTACTGATAAGTAATTTCGTGTAGATTTGTGAACCCGGGGAATTTGAATTAACCGAGTTGTTTAGTTATCAATTAACATCAGCACGTTTTAACAATAAAGCTTTAGGTAAGAGTTTTTATGTACAAGACTGAACAGCGGAGCTCTGTAGTTAAGTTATAATGATTCCTGTTAATGTGCATATTAAAACACGAATAATGTTAGTTTTCATTGCCGCTTGTCTAATAAACACGGTAAACAAATATAAAATTTTCCCAACAGATGGAATCCAAACGATATGACTTTTACGCACAACCCGTTTGCTTCGCACAGAAAACACGTCTATTGTGGCGATTCTGTTAATAAGGAAGCTGCCGTTTGATTTTATTATTAGCCGCAGCCGTTACTCCGTCAGAGCCGACATTGATCTTGATAACATTGGAAATTATTTCCAGGAATCGTCGAAATAAACGAGATCGACGATAACTCATTTTTAAACACAATGCGTTCATGAATATTAAATAAAGGCAGGCAGGCAGCTGTACGATTATTCGTCTCTCCTTTCGTTGTACGCATTTATAAGACGTCTCAGATTTCAGTGTTACGTCATCAGAAATTGGAAAACGCCGCGAGCGACCTTGGACGCCCCATTTTAAATCGCGCGATAAGGTATCAAAGCGGTGCGTTGTACGCCAAATGCGGCTGAAAAATTGCGAAAGGTGCACGCTCGTTATCTATTGACCTTTTTCGTGAAGCCGGGCGACTTTTATTGCCGATATTCTCGAATAACTCGGCGCTGTTGACAAATCAATCTGTCGTCGGGTATTCGAAACGAGATATTTCACTCGGTTTTTTCGCAGTCGATGGTAAATTTCTGTTTGTTTGGCGTGACGTAAATAGAAACGTTCAGGATGCCGGAAGCTTTTGCTCGTCGTGATGTGTCACTCGAAACTTGTCCCATACATTTTTTCATGTTATCCACAGATGTACATTATAGTCAATTTAACTTCTAACACGTTCAAAGGTAAGAAATATCAAGTAGGTCAATTGGTCTATGTTAATACTTCAATACTGTTTGCACAATAATAATATATTTTTGTTGCTTATAACTTGTTTTAATTTAATATTGGAGCGAAGCTTAAAACGATAAACACAAATGTAATAGAAAACTAGGTCAGAAACTCAAATTCAAATTTAAGAAAATATTTTGCGATCTAGAAATTGCTTTATATGCTAAAACAAATATCAATCCATGTGCAAAACATGGTACATGCAGCAGGAACGTATATTGTTACTTCCTTATACTTTATATATAAGGAAGTATTATAATCATGGAAATGCGTGCGTGTGCGTGAGCGGGTGCGTGGGTGCGCGCGCGTGTGTGTGTGTGTGTGTGTGTGTGCGTGCGTGCGTGCGTGCGTGCGTGCGTGTGCGCGTGCGTGCGCGTGCGTGCGTGTGTGTGTGCGTGTGTGGGCGCGCGCGCGCGCACAAACGATTAAAGCTAGAGCTCTGAAACTTTAAATTTAACATTTGTATATAGCAAGGAGGAAAATGTCCTATCTTGAAAGCAAAAATTATTCATATATCACATGAGTAAAAAAATAATATCGGGGTCTATTTCAATAAACATGAATAAAAACGTATAATTCATATTTATACTCTTACGCTTAGTAAAAATTATTACAAAACACTTATATTTTAACTCAAACAAGATTCAATTAACTAATTGACAATAGTCACAAGACGCACATTATTATACCGGATGTCCCTAAAATGCGTGGACATCACTTAACCACAGATTCCTGGTTCGAAAATAAGACGATTTAACTAAACTTATCTATATACAATTACGTTTCGTTTAGCTAGTATACTGCTTCAAAGTTCTTTCAAGAAAAAAATATTTTGTCCATAACGACAGAACGCTTGGATCGATTTGGATAATATTCGGTATTGTACTCCTCACGGATGTAGGTCATCTTTTAAGGTGATATTAGTTATTATCAGTAGACCATTAGTTTACGAAACAATGGTAACCCGGCATAAAACAGTCACAAACTTTTTAATGTGAAGGCGAATAACTTTCAAAAAAATAGTTTCAGAAAGAGGCGTTCAATAGTATTTTTTTTTTGTTACTTTGTAATTGATGATATCTGTTAAGGTTTAGACACAAAAAAATAAAATCTGAGGGACTGCGCACTGCATTTCTTAAAACAAATGTAATCTAGCAGTATGATATTCTAAGAAATAAATGATTTGAATTTGTTATGATATTTATTAGTAACAAGTATGTACTTTATTAGATCTACAGTAAATGCTCAATGTGACCACCATCTTCCTGGATACAAAGGTTGATTCGACGCAAAAAAATGAATTGTACTCGTTGTAACATTTCTGCATTATTCTTAATGGATTGTGAAGCGTTCTGTATTCTGGCCCAAAGTTCGTCCTGTGTGTTTATAGGACTAGAATACACTTTGCTTTTTAGAGCTCCCCACATAAAAGAATCACAAATATTTAAATCTGGTGAACGAGGTGCCCATTTTGCAGGAGCATCATCTCCTCTGCCTATCCATTTGTTAGGAAACTGTACATGAAGATGATTCCGAACGTCCAATGTAAAATGAGGTGGTGCTCCATCGTGTAGAAACCACATATCGCGTCTAAGATCTAACGGCAAGTGTTCCAATAAATCTGGTAAGGTATTTATAAGGATGCCTAAATAATTCTCTCCATTTAAACGATTTGGTAAAATGACAGGGCCTATGACGAAACTGCCGATTCATTCGATTCATTCTAAACTCATGTTGAAAGTGGCGTTGCTTGCAGACATGTGGATTTTCAATTGCATATACATGTTCGTTGTGCAAATTTGTCATACCCCTCCTTGTGAAGCACGCCTCATCAGTGAAGAGAATTTTCGTATGAAAATTGACATCTTCAACTCTTCTTTCTTGTATGAATCTACAAAACTCAAGACGCGCGATGGTATCAGCTGGCAAAAGCTCCTGGACGTTTTGTATATGGTACGGATATAGCAATTGTTCTTTAAGAACTCTATGAACAACATTCTTTGAAACGCCTGCTTGCAATGCTAAGCATCGACTACTTATTTCTGGATTTTCTTCTACTATTTCCAGAATTTCTTCCTCAATCCTGGGGGTGCAAATTATACGAGCACGTCCACGATCAGCTGTGCTCGGTGCACATTTTCCCGTTTCGCGAAGGCGTCTTTCAATGTTTCCAAAAGTTTTATGATTGGGCACGCGACGATTTGGAAACCTTTCGTTGTACACTCTAACACTTCCGCGACAATTTCTTTCGCAATATCATAAAACCATCAACATATTCTTTGCTCAGCGTTAGTGTAGTTTACAGCCATTATTACGGAAATAGGAAGAATGTTAACTGCTAAAAATCACTAGCTAACACCAACAGAAATTTGAGACACTTCACAATTGATAAACAACAGCTACTGTCATTAAAAGTACGCTTACTTGTCACTAATACATATCATACCTTCATTTATTTCTTAGAATATCATACTGCTAGATTACATTTGTTTTAAGAAATGCAGTGCGCGGTCCCTCAGATTTTATTTTTTTGTGACTAAACCTTAACAGATATCATCAATTACAAAGTAACAAAAAAAAAATATTATTGAACGCCTCTTTCTGAAACTATTTTTTTGAAAGTTATTGGCCTTCACATTAAAAAGTTTGTGACTGGTTTATGCCGGGTTACCATTGTTTCGTAAACTAATGGTCTACTGATAATAACTAATATCACCTTAAAAGATGACCTACATCCGTGAGGAGTACAATACCGAATATTATCCAAATCGATCCAAGCATTCTATCTTTATGGACAAAATATTTTTTTCTTGAAAGAACTTTGAAGCAGTATACTAGCTAAACGAAACGTAATTGTATATAGATAAGTTTAGTTAAATCGTCTTATTTTCGAAGCAGGAATCTGTGGTTAAGTGATGTCCACGCATTTTAGGGACAGCCTGTATATTACAGACGTTTGATTGAAATTTTATTGAAATTAAAATTTAAATATTATCCGGTTGTTTAATTATCATTCGAATTTTCGTTTTTATATAAACACATTTACGTTTTATATCTGTTACTGATATAACAGAATTATTGCGTATTTATCAATATTTATTAATATGTGTGAAATATTCAACTTGCCAGTTAACAATTTACGCAAATTTGAAAAAATACCCGTGAATAGCTGCTACAGTATTCTTGTTATTCGCATATTCATAAAAAAATTGGAATGTCGGTGAGTAGTAAGTTATTTGCGTTATGTCGTGTAGTATTATTTTGTCATTATATTATTTTAATTGAAATGTTATATCAGAATAAAGTTCGCTTATTACTATATATAATCAGTCGTTTGCAACAAAGTAAAGCTCATAAGTCAATCAATTGTTAGAAATGGATGTGCAATTATGAGAGGTAGTACACATACGTGGATCCGAATGGTAGGACTGTGGTGATCAATGAGGAGATGAGGGACGTCGCCATATCGAGAGCAGGGGTTGAATTTAGGTTGAATCAGAGATCGTAGGCCGGTTGAGGTAGGGGGAAATAGTACATGGCAGTTTAGAGAGTGGTTAACGTATGGAAAGAAGTGGCGTCAAAAAGCTATCAGAATGTGTTAAAAGAGTAATCAGAAACATAATAAAGGTAGAGAATCCATCTCAAGGCAAAGATGGCTAAAGCATAATGCCTTAAAAGAATAATGGGGAACATAAAAAGGACTCAGCTAAGGCATAATGTGTTTAAAGAACAATGGATACCGTCGAAATGGCCGAAGCATGATGAAGAAGGAAAATAATGTAAGTAACGAGAGGGGGAGTCATCGTTTCATGACGAATGAGAACGGCAACGAGGGAAGTGAGATATACATTGAATGAGCAAAGGCAACGCGGTAGAAGATGGCAAGATTTCCTGGAGGAAAACGAAAGGTAAAAATAACGATGTTCACGACAGGATAGAGGAGAACAGTTACTAGGCTGTGGAAGAAGTAAATAGTCTGACGATAGAGAAGCAGATATGAGAGCACTTGGATGGATAAAAAAGAGAAAACAGTTAGAGAAACGAGTGGTGGAGACCACAGATTTAGGGAATATAGGAGTAATTTTATGAACTTCCTATGCGGGGAAAAATTATGAAGGGAAACGACGGCCCGAGTGAGAAGAAGAAATGGAAGAGTTTAGCTGGCAGGACCTGGAAAAAATTAAAATCAACCTTGAGAAAGGTACGCGATGAAAGAGGATGCGATAGAGATAGAAGGATGACCCTGGGCACCGGAAATGTTTGGATAATATAGCTGGATGTTATAAATGACGTTTAGATGAAAAACTGCAACGGCCGTAAGGATGGAAGATGAGCATGGTTCCGCCATTACAGCACATTGGGCGCAGAGGGTTGTTCGGAAACAATATGGCATCGCTCATGAATATGACGTAAGTCAAAGCGCTGCTGATACTAATAGTAGAACAAGACACACAGGAGTGGAAGGGAACGATAAAAGAGGGGGGAAATGCGCCATGTTTATCGGCCTGACTGCAGCGTTCGATAGGGTGGGTAGGAACAAATTAGTGGAGACGATGAAGTGAGTAGCGATATGCACAGAGACGATCAAAAGTAAGGCCGAGTTGTACGAAGAAACACGGTGCAAGGTAGCTAATTCACATTGCCAGAGAGGTATAGCAGTTATATTCTTGCTAATACAATGTTAATAATTTTTTTGGGGTTTCGTGGAGATACTTTATTCTGTTGTATGACTAAGACTAGGTAATCGACGCTTAACAAAACGCTCTTGTAATTAATCGATATGTATACGAAAAGTAACTCCTTGACATATTCATTTTCTAACAATACATTATATCAACATCTCCCTTCGGCTCCGCCCCTTAGTTCTTACCTCTCCTCCTGCCACCTCCTTATCTTTTCACTAGGTTTTTCTTTATCCCTTTTGTTTTCTCTAAGATTTCTAGCCCCGCTGCGTTCTCTCCCAAACTTCTTCTCCAGTCTTTTCCTTTCTTCATTTCGTCTTCTTTCAAGCTTATCTCTTCACAATCTCCCAACCAATGTTACTATTCATCACAACATTTTCCTCAGAACTCACATCTCTTATATTTCTCTTCCATCCAGTATTTGTTGGCCGTGGCCTCACTTGCACATTTGAATCTTGAACATTTTTTATTCTACTGCTGATATCTCTCCCCTTAAGTATCATGGCTTCCTTCCATCTGCTTTAATTCTTTTGCACTTTGCATTGTATCTAGCATTTCAGATTTGACTTTCTTATCCACCTGTTTTCCCTCACTTCTCCTCCTTGCTGGCTCTCCCACGGATAACCCTGCCTTTTCATAAGAGTTTTACGACAATCAGCAATTCTACCGATTACGATTACTTATTAGATTGATCAGAATACTGGCAAGCAGAATTCGAAAAAAGCAAATAATTTCGTTGGCGGTGTTAAAGATAGAAACAGAACATATAATTATTAATTTTCATGGTCGATACAAATCACTATATGTTCTTTGTTAAGTTTCTCCAGTTTTCCTTTGCCAATTTTCTAGCCAGTCCCAAGTCCCAAGCCCTCGCCTGTATATTTGAATTCAATGTTGTTTTTCACCTGCATCTGTTTGTCATTATTTATTCTCATAACTTCTTCAAACTATCTTAGTTTGTCGTTTAGTAGTCGCCGAATCTGCCCTTATCAAATTACTTCATCTTGTGATCTTACTTTTTTTAGAAATTTTATTTTGATGCCCTGTTTACTGCCTTCTAGTTAAGACTCAAGGCTCTTCTCTATATATCACCTGGTTAATGGTTTCCTGTGCTGTTTTTGACTTCTGTGATTTAAAACTTCTGACTCAATATTTGGTACATTCTCATTGCCTTAGGTTATATTTTATATCATCTTCTGTATGCCCTCTGTTATTTATTCAATTTCTCAGATATTTCTCTTTATTATTGCTTTATATCAACTGATTTCAATAATTCATATGATGCCTTAAAATTTCTTGTGTTCGTCGTTCGTAAGCAGTACGATGTACTTTCAAAAGCACCATTTCTAGGTTAGCAATTTGTTGATTTGTGGCACCTAAGTAGAACTATTATTTATAAACCCATTTCACATACAAACAACAATGGGTTTAATCAACCAACCTGTCGTAAGGCGGGTGTAAACCCGTGGTTCAGAGTTAGCACCCTTTTTGTGGCCCTGTTCTGTATGAAGTGAAATTTTATCTCTTATTACCTTCATGTAATTTTGTACTAAATAATTGCTGGTCATTGCTGCACTACTTCCAAAAGCTTCCCAGAATACAATATTTATCACAATAACTGTTTTCTTTATGTAGGGCGCGTCAGTGTATCTTTGTTGTTCCCTTGCTTTTTTCTTTGTATTGACAACTTATGATTAGAAAATTTTCTATTTAAATCGCTGCACATTGGCACTACAAATTGTATTTTGCTTGGCTTACATTTGTTAGCCTCATCTTCTTCTGTATGGTCGTTTTTCTTTTCAAATTTTACAGTAGTGCATGATTCACATACTGTCAATCCTGAAAGGGTGCAAATGTCTGGGCTCATTTTCCATTCTTCAGTTGGTATTGTATACATTTGGGTTGTTTTATTTTTTCCATTGTTTATAATTTTTTGCCCTGTTGGAAATCATTCGAATTTATTTAATGAACCAACGCATGTATTCACTTTCGCGAATTTCATCGAAGATTAACAACCACTATGATTGAAGCCATTAAAACCCCCCTATAATAATACATTATCCCAAAATTGAACTGAAATGAAATATCCCAATTAACTCGTTTTAATTACGACAATTTGGTTTTTTTGACCTGGATCACCAAAATGCCTCATAAATCACAAATGAATTTATAGCCTACTTGGACGAACGGCCAAACGTGATATTGTTGCAATTTATCGATAAAATAATATTTCTCCATCAATAATTTGTCAGATCATGGAGAAATGGGAAGACGGCATACCCTGCGATACAAAGATTCGGTATTTATTGATAACAACATAGAATTTAAAAAGTAATGTAATTTGGAAACGTTAACAGCACCTAAAGATTTGAACTTGACCATACGTTATTCGAAAATGTTCCTTAGAATCGATTATGTAAGTTGATTTTGTATCATTCGGGTCCATTGCACATTCCTTATGCTAAATTTAAAATGTACAATGCATGGATAAGAGTTTTTCAAAATCAATAATTTATGTCACTCGTTCATCTGGGTGGCATTTCGTAGACGCTTCGAAACGTAATAAACTTATGTATAGCTTTGGAAAATATGATACAAACTCATCACCAGCGTTCCTGAGAAGATTCGTTTAAAATTTTCTCCACAAACATCACTGTTTGAATTGTACCCGCGGAAAAAAGTTCATGCAAGTACAATACATCATTAGTAGTAGTAGTAGTAGTAACAACCTTTATTGGCATATATTTACACGCATATTTTGCCCAAATTAACTATTTACATATATACATATTATGCGATCCTGCGCGTCTCTCCTCCCTCCTATACCCTCGTCTCCATCCTGGTCCTCGCTTCCCTTCTCTTTTGTTGGCTCCCTACTCCTCCATCTCTCATCCTGCCTTTGCATCTACAACAAAATGTATTATTTATTTCTCTCCCTCCTACATCTTCCCTCTTCTTTTCTCTTCTTTAACTTTCTCAACATCTCCACTCCATCTCCTCTCTCTCCTAGCATCCTTCTCCAGTCCAGACCCAGCTTCTCTTCCTCTCTACTCCATACCAATTCTTCACATTCTTCCCACCAGTGTTTCCAATCATCCGCCCCTCTTCCACATGCTTCACACCTCTTGTATTCCTCACTCATCCAATACTTATTCTTCCTCTCCTCGTTTCCACACCGGAATCTAGCTAATAGTTTTTCCTCTTCGGCTGTCTTACTTCCCCCCAGATATTCCGGCCTCCTACTGTACACTTGCAATTCCCTGTATCTTCCATTGTACCTCGCTCTCTCTATCTTTCCTTCCCTCTCCTGGGCTTCCACCTGCACCCACCTCCCTACCAACTCTCTCTCCACCAGACGCCCTTCTTTTCTTCTTCTTTCCATCTCCCCCACCGACCACCCCGCCTTCTCGTACAGTCTCCTCCTTGCCACCTCCCAGCTTGATAGCTCTTTCCGGCTACTCTCCCTCTTCTCCAGCTCCTCCATCACCTTCTTCCCCAAAGTCTTCTCTCCCCTCCCCTTCACCCCCAACTCATACTTTGCCACTCTCCTGCCCGCCTCCACCGCCATCTTCTCGCTTCCCGTCTCCTGCCACACGATATAGTCCGGTGTCGAACGTTCTAATTGTAATGTTCTTTTTAATTGTCCTATGTGCTCCCTTTCTACTCTTTTTCTTTCCTTGACACCCCATACTTCCGCCCCATACATCAATATGCCCCGTACACATACATTCCAAATCCTCATTGTTTCTTCGAACTTCCCTTTTCTCTTTCCCCATAAACTTGTCTTCAGCCCTTCCACCGCCTTCTTCGCCTTCCTACATATATGTCTTATGTGCGCGTCACCACTGTTGTTCTCACTGAGCACATATCCTAGGTATGCCCACTCCCTCACCTGCTCTATTATTTCTCCTTTCCATCTCACTTGCGCTTCTTTTCTTCCTCCTCCTCCTTTCCTGAATACAATTATCTTTGTTTTTTGTACGTTTACTTCCAGTCCTCTCCTATCCAGGAACCCTTCCAATCTTTTTGCCATCTCCGACAATCCTTTCTCCGACTCCGCCAGTAGCACTACGTCGTCCGCAAAGGCCAGCGACCAAATCCTCCCCCTGCCCAACTTTACTCCCCCACCTTGCCCTTTTTTAAACACATCCTCCAGCTGTGCGATATATATGTTGAATAGTTGCGGGCTCAGCGGACACCCCTGTCTCAATCCTCTTGTTGTTCTAAAAGGATCCGTCAGATTCTCTCCTACCCGCACCCTACACCAGGTCTCTTCATAAATCTGACTAATTCTTGTTACCACCCCCTTTGATATCCCTGCCTTCTCCATAGCCCTCATCAGGGTGCCTCTTACTACTTTGTCAAAAGCCGCCTTGAGATCCACAAACATAGCGTAAACCTTCCCCCCTTTGTTCGCCAGTTCCCTCTCCACTACGTAATTCAACACATATAAGTTGTCCCTAGTACCCCTTCCCTCTCTAAATCCCGCCTGCCCCTCTGGTAGGATCTCCATTCCTTCCACCTCCTCTTCTAATCTTGCTCTAATCATCCCTGCATATATTTTATATCCCACATCCAACAACGATATCCCCCTGTAGTTTCCAGCCCTCTCCCTGTCTCCTTTCTTCCATATCGGAACCACTATCGCCACCTTCCAAGCTCCTGGCAAATCCCTCCTACCCATCCATATGTCATTTAACCACCTGAGGGTCTCTCTCCACACCTCCTCTGGTGCATTTATCCAGCCTTCCGTATCTACTCCATCCTCGCCCGCGGCCTTGCCCTTCTTCAACCTGCTCCTTGTCTTCATCAGCTCCTCCCAAGTAAATTCCACTATCTCCTCCTCCCCTCCCTGGCTCAATCTCCCTTCTGCACCTTCTTCCTTCTCCTCCTCCCCCCCAATAAATCCATAAAATGACTCCTCCACTCCTCACTCCCAATATTCCCCGTGCCTCCCCTACCCTTTCTTCGCTTCCTTAGGTACTCCCATATCTCTTTTTCCCCTCTCAGATCTTGCACCTCCTTCTCCTCTCTTTGTCTACTCTCCTTCTTCTTCATCTCCCACAGTCCCTTCTGCTTTGCCCTCTCCTCAGTAAACTCTTCCCAGGATATCTCGCCCCTTCTCGCCTTCTTCAGAATGCCCCTCAGCTTCTGCTTCCCGTTTCTACATTCCTCGTCGAACCACGACCCTTCTCCTTCTCTCTTTCCCTTGTTCCTCCTTATTATAGCCCGGCCCATCTCCTTGCTAGCCTCCTCTATGTTCGTTACGTCTCCCCATTCCACGCCCCTTAATTTGTCCTGATACGCCTTCCTTGTTTCGTCGTTCCATACATCATTAGTATGAACTAACACTAATAGGTAAATAGAAAGGGTAATTTCTAAAAAAAATCTAAAATGTGTTATTATTTTCAGAACGTTATTTAATGGGTTGAATTAAAACAATAAAAGGCAGTGAAACTGGCAATAAAAAAGCTAAACTACCAGTCTTTCAATTAACGATGATATCTTATCACCAATTAACGTCATTAAAACGTGTATCAGCCGCTAGTATCGCCTTTCATCGCCGCGCAGTAAAACACGAAGTTTCGCCAGCGGCAGTTTACAACCACTGCCCAAATCCACCGAACGGGACGGGCGTATCTCCACGTAAACGTTCGCGGCCTTTATGGAATAATAAACGGTATGAGTCCGTCGGCGCTAACGAGGCCGCGACGACAAACCGGAATTCAGAAGCGAACGGGTGACTCGGGCGTTTCGAGTGGACGATGGTGGGAAAGACCGATGTAAACTCGCCGCCGATACATGCGACTATCTCTGACCGATATCTCGTTTTATTTGACGTCTCTGCATGCGAATGGGCGAAAAAGGCGAAGAGAACGTACGCACGCGTTCGGCGCGACAAATTGGAAAGGAACTGAAGAGTCGGTCTCTCACATCTCGCCGTTAATAATTAATTAATTGATTGTGTGCGATGTGTGGCATTTGAGATATTCGTTGGCATTGATATGTCAATTCAGACAAATGATGTAAAAGACACTAAAAAATGGTATCACCTTCGCTCCAGGGAATGTTTCCTGCGATACTGAAATAAATTGGTTGTTCCAATCACACTTATATATAGAATTAAATTATAGTCATTGAATATATCAAACATCCACAATAATTATATGAATCAACATGAAAATAAATTCGTGGTTCGACAATATGACATTTTCCATACCATTGAAACCATTTGTTAGGAGCCAATGAGTAGAATGTGCGTGTGCCATCAGAAGATTTTATGTAAGCGTGGGCTTGCATTTGTTTCCTCTATAAACATGCATGTCATTATCGACAATTATCGCTGGTATGTAAATTACAAACAATCTATTAGTTTATAATTTTGTCAAAATAATTCTGATATCATTCAAATCACAAAGGATTCAAAGGAACATTCTACGTATGTATTTTTAATTAAATTCTAATTATATATCTAAGCAAATCTATAATTTAATACCTTTGATTCATACCGATAAAGAAGGTATTTGAAACATTTCTCGCTGTAAAAGTTCAAGAAGTTCATTGAAGCAGATAGTGCAATTTTAAATTAATTTTGCGGACACCAAGAAACCTTACTGAATTACAAAAGCGATCGATTTAGCTACGTTAAATAACATTTGCGTTATAATTATAAAATTATAAAATTAAAAAAAAAAACAAATATTTTACACTTACTCAGTTAGCTTTGTTCATAGAGATCAAAAATACGTACCTGAAATGAGAAAACAGACATATTAATGGCATGCAATAAAACTGATAATTACATCCATAAAAATACTTTAATGATATGTTTTTGTTATTACACGATACGCAGCTGTTAATTATCTAATTAGAACTTTTCAGTACTATAAACCGATTTGTTGTTCACTACAATTTACAATAATTACAAACAATGTTTTTACGTCCTCGTACACAATAACTTGAACCGTTATGTATGTATGTATGTGAAAAAATGTGTACATAAGGTAAGACAATTATAGTTTAGAAAAGGATACGCGCATTACTGAGGAAGGTCTGGATGCAATCAATATATCAATAATAATGTTTAATTTTTGCTCATACATTGGTATAAAAGAAGCTGAAGATATCATAATTTTAGAGATAATACTTTTATTTGTCCAATAGATCAAAAAATTGATACAGGGCGAATAAAGTAATATTAACACGTTGTGAAGTAAAAAAATAATACAGCTAAGGATGAAAATATAGCAAACCATATAAGTGATATGAGGATAAGTAACGGACGGATTAACTAAATTGCACATTGTAGAACTATTTCTAACATTTGGAAGTGGTAGTATACGGCCTTTTCGCCTTTCGATATGGACACGAGAATAACAAATTCATTTAGTTTGTATTAATATTTAGTTAATTCGAATTTTGTGAGGGTTTAATTTAGTGAATCTAACACGATCTAGTTACTATCAATTCCGAAGAATTAAGTCCAAAGACCCTATGAACAACACTGCATTTGGAACTTTTATTAGTAATAATATATTTAATAGTATTGGAAGAAATATGAAGCAAAGCAATTGCCAATATGACTAAATTATAATCCACATTTTTGGAAAATGACCGAATAAATTTTTTGGGAACTATATAGTGAAACTGATCCACGAGCCACTGATACATAGGCACGTTGGAAAACTAGTACATGAAAGAACGAGAGTGTGCCCCTATATTCTCGCTGGTGAGGGTTCCCAAAGTTTTTCTTAGGCGGGTCAATTTAATATTACCTAATTTATGCCGGGCTAAAAAAAAACGAAATAAACAAAACCAATTTCTTTTTTATCATTGTTTTTTTTTATTAGAATACTAAATTTAATATAAATATAATAATAATAATAACAATAATAATATTATTATTATTTATTTCCACACCATAACAACATATATGTTTCACAATATTATATTTAAAAAGAAAATCAATGCGGAAACCACAGGGTGCCGTATCAGCTTGAACACCATTCAAGCGTGATCTTCCTACGACACCATGACTTAAAAATATTATAAATATGTCGATAGCCGTAATATAGGAAAATATAAATTAGAGATTTTACAAGCTATAATAAATCAATAACAAGTGATACCCAAAATAAAACAAAAAAAAAAACAATCCGCTAATCCATTGACAGGTCTTTAGGTCAATTAGTCATATCGCCAAGCATAGAATAGGATGGCTGACGTCAACCGGTTCGCTGAAGCAAGGACAAACGTAATCTCCTTTCAAACCCCTTCAAAGACTCAAGTTTTATACAATCTTGTACTGCATTATAAATTTTTGCCACATCATACGAAAAGCTTCTCTCGAACTGTGCCGTTCTATGTGCAGGTGACGTGAGAGTTCCCCGAAATCTAACATTAATATTATGTACATCCGTTCTAAAGCAAATGCGATTATACAGATAACTTGGTTGCTGCGTTTTAATGATTTTGTGATAAAAACTTGATCTACGCAAAAGTCTATGCTTTTCCATATTAAGCCAACCCAATTCAGTGAGCTTATGCGAGATGTGGTCATATTTCCTTATCCCAAATATCAGACGAATACACGAATTCTGCACTCTCTGAATCCTATTTGCTGTGTCCTTCGTCAATGAAGGCCCATGGATTTGACTACAGTATGCAAAGTGAGATAGAACAAGTGATTCATACAACAACGTTTTTATACGCGAGGATAAGTAATGACGATGAGGATATATAAATTTACAAACAAATGCTTTTCTAATGCATGAATTTATGTGAGCTGTATACCGAAATGTATTGTCAATTATCATTATATAAATCTTTAATTATATATTTCTTAAAACAAAAAATTATAATTATTAATTAAATTATTATATAATAATCTTTAACTCTAACAACAATTATTATAAAATCACACAATTTATTAACACGAAAGTAAAATACAGAACTATAACTATAGCAACAAGTACTACAAACTAGTACTATTAATTAACACTAACAAAAATAATGTGAATAAAAACTTGTAATAAATTTATTCAGTTGTATTGTACCACTTGTACAATTGTTTTATTTTAATGATGTCATTAAACTTTGCTTGTATGTCCGTCGAATGTATTCTTAATACTGCTTGTAAATGATTATCACTCAATATTGATCTTAATTTCGACTTATTTATGCTCACAACGTTTTTTCGCAAATATATGTGCTCCCAAATACTGAAAACATTTGTTGAACATGTTTTCGTATTTTCGGATAAATCACGCATTGTGCGTTTCATTGGATGCGTCAGAAATAATTAACAGTTCTCTATCTATTTGAGACTACTATATTATATTTCTGTACAAATGTGTAATATCTAGACTGGGCATACTACAATATTTTTTTAAATATAAACTAAACAATATAATATATCGTAACGATATCGCGGGACGAATTTAGAGGCTTTGCGGGCCGCCCTTTGGGAACCCCTGGTCTAGTATAATGCATCACTGTTTACTTACAAAAGTTACAAAACATTTTTTCAGGTAACATGAATTATATTTGAAAAATATTCAACACTACTATACCTTGTTTTTAAACCAGCAGGAGTAAATGGAAAAGCCATATTTACACTGAAACTGAAACTGACGCGAAACTTGTATTGGGTACAATATATATATATATATATATATATATATATATATATATATATATATATATATCTTCCTGTGTTTATGACGTTGAAATAATAATCTTATTTGATATAATGGTACTTTACGTCAGGTATGATTTAAAAAAAAAAAACTAATGTAAATTTTTTTACATTTTATTAATCGTTACGTTTCGCAACTCTTCAGTTTGCTTCATCAGACGCTGTTGGATAAGAATGCAAGACTAAAATTAACGCGATTCATCTTTGACACCGAGATCACCAGGTGGGGAGTGCAGAGTAGCTGACTCTTAAATCTGTTTTGTTAATGTATTAGTTATAATAATTAATGTAGACACGTGGTAGAGAAATATCGAAGTGGGTTATTCTAACAATGTCACAATTTTGTATCGGCAAAATATGTCAACTTGCATAAGTATATCACAAAACGTAAGTGTATAACGAACTATTGCTCTGTTAAGTTATTTAGTTGCATTCTTATCCAACAGCGTCTGATGAAGCAAACTGAAGAGTTGCGAAACGTAACGATTAATAAAATGTAAAAAAATTTACATTTGTTTTTTTTTATCATACCTGACGTAAAGTACCATTATATCAAATAAGATTATATATATATATATATATATATATATATATATATATATATATATATATATATATGAAAAAGGTTTTTTCTGCGGGAAGAAAGGTATATGAAGGGAAGATTCTTGGGCATACACTCGCATGGAAACACGCAACCGCCAACACGTGTTTCTGACTTATTAGTCGTCATCAGGACGGTATAGCCAAATTAAAAGGTGGACAAAATTTGGAGATAAAACAATCGGAGTCAACAACAATATATATATATATATATATATATATATATACACGAAAGATGGTCTAATCTTACACCTCAATGGTGTAATGAACATTAATTAAAACAGGTCCATGAATACTAACTGGTGGATCGCTAGACAATATTGTTTCTGGGTTATTACCCTTCGTCAGTAGCGATTACCAAGAACCTTAGTTGTTGAAATACCTTTACATGTAGTGGCCATCAAAACTTCTTGGCGCGAGCCAATCACTCCTAATGAACCACTGACAACAGAACACTGACAAGACGATACCTTGCCTAACACCTCGCGGCGAGTAAACAAGACGACTGTCAAATGTCCAGTGTCAACATATAAAAGGATTGCTGCAATTAAGTTCAAAAACAATTCAAATTGAAAATGTGTCTTGTCAAATATGACAGAAAAATGTAAAATTTACACGAAAGATGGTCTAATCTTACACCTCAATGGTGTAGTGAACATTAATTAAAACAGGTCCATGAATACTAACTGGTGGATCGCTAGACAATATTGTTTCTGGGTTATTACACCATTGAGGTGTAAGATTAGACCATCTTTCGTGTAAATTTTACATTTTTCTGTCATATTTGACAAGACACATTTTCAATTTGAATTGTTTTTGAACTTAATTGCAGCAATCCTTTTATATGTTGACACTGGACATTTGACAGTCGTCTTGTTTACTCGCCGCGAGGTGTTAGACAAGGTATCGTCTTGTCAGTGTTCTGTTGTCAGTGGTTCATTAGGAGTGATTGGCTCGCGCCAAGAAGTTTTGATGGCCACTACATGTAAAGGTATTTCAACAACTAAGGTTCTTGGTAATCGCTACTGACGAAGGGTAATAACCCAGAAACAATATTGTCTAGCGATCCACCAGTTAGTATTCATGGACCTGTTTTAATTAATGTTCACTACACCATTGAGGTGTAAGATTAGACCATCTTTCGTGTAAATTTTACATTTTTCTGTCATATTTGACAAGACACATTTTCAATATATATATATATATATACACGATGTTATAAGGATATGAAGCAGCTAGTTCTGAAAAGAACTGATTTATTTACTTTTGAAATTACGAAGAAAGAAATTACGAGCACAAAACTGCTAACTGAAACGCAACCACTTAGCATTATGTAAAACAGACTCGGTTTTGGCCAATTAAAGATGTAGGTTTTAGCGCGGCAAATTTAAATCACTCCTCCGGTTTAAAAACAGAGTATAATTATAATCAAATAAATATCTCTACCATGTTTTTTATGAATATCAAAATAATCACAACTAATTACAATTTATTGTTTCGGTGGACTTGGTTCGAAACGATGCGTTTTATTAGTACGCATATTTTAAAATAACTAGAAAACGTCTTCAATAACAAACATGTATCTACGCATTAACCAGTAGCAATATACCGGTTGTCATTTTTTTTTCAAAACAGGAAACATATAAGCAAAAAAATATGCAGGACGGGTGGTTGCGTTACATTTAATTGTCAAACAATTTGTAAGAAAAAAATTACATTTATATTAAAAGAAAAAATAGAAGTATAGAAAATTGATTTATTTTGAATTATTTTACAATATTAAATAGAACACGACACAGTTTTTTACAATAGGGTGCGATATTAAATTTCACAACTAACATCGTTTATTTATTTTTGACACCTTGTTATACTCCCTTATTGCGGCTAAAAAAATTAGGTGAATTTTTAATAGTATTTTTTAAACCTTGTACTTGTTTTTGGCAAACCTAGGCGAGACCTTGGATTTACATAATAGCTTTTCCAATAATAGAAAAAAATCGTTAAGCTAATTAGTTATTTTACTTTCGTCCTTTTTACACCAGCGCTAGAATACGGCGCCTCTATTTTCATAATTATAACAGACGTTTACTAGACATAACGGAGGTAAGACGTTACATCTCATTTTGTCAGACAATGGGACGCATTGTTCGGTTCGGGACGAGTTATTTTCGGATTTTTTTTCGTCCGCGGTTAAATATAAAATCGTCAATTCTATTGTGCTGAATTCCGGAGATATTTATACACTGGACAATGAATACGTGTGCGTCAGCCTAGAGCCGGCAATAAAGTCGCCATATGTCGGCTACTTACTGCCGTTGAATGTGGGACACTTCGAGCACACATACATCAACGGCGTAGCGCAAACGCATATGCAGATTTACTCTGAGATACGCAGCTTGCCGGTCTATCAAAAGTCAAAACCCTTTCTTTGTACGAGGTTCTGCTTTTCCCTCAACTTAACGAAACATGATGAAATAAAACAAATGACAACGTTTATACCACAAATAATTTATTCATTAGTAATATATATTTTTAACAATAAATTATTTGTGGTATAAACGTTGTCATTTGTTTTATTTCATCATTAACATGGACTACCACATAGTAAAGGTCTCAACCGTCCTTTAAAATTTATTTATAATTTTGCACCAATGAATAAAAGTATATAGATTAAAGTATATGATTGGATTCTTCTATTGATTATATACATATATTTAATAATGTAAAATGTATATAAAAAGAAATCAAAGAAAAAAAATTACAAGCTTACAGTAAACGTCTTTTAATATTCTGTTTTGGACTTTTTGTCATCAGTCCAATTTGCATAAAAAATATTTTGCATTAACATTTATTATTTTAGGCAGTGCTATTTGGCAGACACCAGGCGAAGCCAATAGTAATTTGTTCTTCGATTGTTAATAGAAAACTTATCTAACACTAATACTTGTAGAGGAAAGTGCTAATTATATGTTTAACATAAGTATCGGTTGGATATAAGCTGTCACAATGTTGCAAAATCTTGAAACGCCAGAAAACGACGAGGATAGTACGAATTTTACCGTTATAGTGCTTCAAAGGTTAACTATAGAATTCAAATGAAACGTTGGTAAGCAACGGTATGTTTATACGAAAATCAAAGTCATAAAAGAAAATGGAGTGTCGTTAATAAAACTAAAGCGCTAAAATTGAATAGGATAATAAAGATGAAAATGGTAGTGATTTGCGAAATTGACATAACACTGGGGAAACTACCGTGAGTGTTAAATAAAGTTGATACACAGTCCATCTGCAAATTCCATGCATCTAAAAATAAATTTCAATAACGAAATCCGAAGAAGAGGAAGGTATTTTAAATTAAGTTGCATTATTCACCACACGAACATAAGCGATTTATTTTATAAATAATTATAATATTTAAGAGAAACCCCGAAATGAAATTCGAATTCAATTACATTCGAATATTGAGCCCAATTTTTGTAAACCTTAAATATATTAATTTTAGTAATTTTTGCTTGTGCACTTTTTTGGAAAGTTTAAGAAAATAAAATTGGTGTTTTGTTATTTAAAATTTTCAATTTTTTGACTTCATTAATTATGCAATTAAAACGCATAATTTTAATAATAAATTAAACTAATTAATTAAATATAAGATGAAATTGGATGTACTTGCTGGTTTGTGTTTTCACAGAACCGGCATTACGGACAGTTTAATGCCCAATCGAACACAACCAAACTCAAATTCTTTTACCCATTAGTTAATTTATGTTTTTAACACTTAACAACACAACAGATAAGTAAGAAGGAATTTATTTTGGTAATTTATAAAATTTTAACCCAAATAATCGCACTTACATCCAATACTAGGCATAGAAGGCGTATAGCGACTCTTTTGATACCACTGCTTAGTTAAGTGTTAAGCACCCTCTTAATTGTCTACACTTCGTTCATTTATGTTCCCGCCGTCTAAAACCTTGACATTGATACCTTCTTATCAGAGCCAAGTGTGCCCGACTTTAGTTTAAAATCCAGATATAATACATTATTTTGAGGCCTTTGTATTCTAAGTTAAAGTTTCAAATGGCAAGGTCGTATCAAGTGCCAAATAAATGTTCAAATATGTAAACCTAACGTTTGACCAAAACTAAGAGCTAAAACATCATAGGGTTTTTTCCTTCACCATTTAAGTACATTTATTGATAGTCTCACACCTGAAGTCATTATGAAGCCAGAACTTTTAATCTTGCCCTTGAAAAATCATGTCACTCTAATTCTTGTAAACTATTCCCAAATTTTACTTCAAAACCCAATCTTAAGGTTTGCTCGACATGTATCATAATTTAATTTCGAATTTGCCGTCTCACCAAGTGTCGTTATTAATTTATAATTGTACAGTTTATAATAAAACATCTGACTCTAACAATCATCAATCCTCGTTACTGCATTCTAAATTGAATCACCTGAAATTTTCATGTTTTGAAACTGTAAAATTTGAAGTCTCATCATGGTGGTCGTATTTCTATAATGCATATGGTATAGTATTATTTAATTGCAATAACCATTTTGGCGCAAGGCCTCGTTGCAACTTAAATTACTTCATTATACATTCAACGACCTAATGATTTTAAAATAGCGTAACTGATAACAAGATCAATTTTTCTACTCATGAATATTAAACCGGAACGCCCATTAAAATTCATTATTAATCGATTTGCTATCCAAACCGCATTACATTTATGGTAACCTAACAGCTTTATTTACAAGAAATTACGCTGCATTTGAAAGCAGATACCGCTCTAAGAGCGAAATGTAAGCTGCAAAACTGCGATTCACGCCATTTACAACGGTTATAATTGATGTGTGTTAATAATATTCAGGGTAACTACTGTTCTCATTTCATAAGCACGAACTATATAATTATTCACCGTTTATTTATTCCGCTGTTTTAAGTTTTTTTTTAACTGATTGACTATGTTGGGTACTGACCCGTGAGCGACATAAGGAGGGTAATTAAAAAAGTAATTATAGGTTTATTTATTTCGATTATTGGTTTGTTAATTTACGCTTATGACAGTTACATTTCGAAATATCAGTTTAACCAAAAAGATGAATAAATGTTTACCGCCACACTTTATTTACATTGCTATTGACAACGTGAATAAAATTGGAAAAAATATTATATGATCATTTTGTGTATTAAAAACAGATGACGTTTGCAAAGAAATTGGAAATACATGGCGTTACAGAATCAGAACAAGAGGACGTATTACAACTAGTATGTAAGATAACTAGAAAAATGGGTCTAGAGGTTAATGTAGAAGATGTAGACGTGCATCGAGCAGTAAAAAAAAGACGGGTAGAAATTGAAGTTCGTATTCGGCCAATAATGGTACAGATGATGCATTCGAAAAAATTACGGGATGCCATAATGGAAAAATGAAGAGTAACTGTGTTAAACAGTGAAAAATATATGTTGTAGAACAATTATCCTCTTACAATAAGGCTCTGCTATGGGAGACTAAAAAGAAAGCGAGAGAGTTAGAGTGGAAATATGTATGGGTTCAAAATAGAAACATATTGACAAGAAAAGATGAGGGTACAAAAATTTGGTTTTTATGTAAACAAACTTTAAACACTTCAAACATGTGTGCAAACTATCTGAATCTTTCGATTCCATTATGGTGACAATTTATACATCCAAGAACAGTTATATTACGGTGCTAGCTATATACACACCGCCGATCAATTGTGTTAGACTTTATAGGTGAATTAGAGTCATTCATTTCTACATATACAGATAACCAGATAGTGCGAATAGGTGACACTATTATCGATATATTGGGAGACTCCTATGTTGCACAAGAATATGAAAATGTGTTGTTGCCGTATGGGTTTGAGAGACAGCTACACCAGGGAGGAATTCAGGAATGATGTTTTGGTGCAGTCGTGCATCGATCATGTATATACGAAGCATCAAGTCGGTCAAACATGTAGTGCTGTAATACAAATTAACATTTCAGGCCACTACATGATCGCCTGTGTGATGAACCATATAGAAAGGGAAAAGGAGGAGAAGCTAATTAACAGAGTTTCTAAAACTGATCGAACCATGTTTGCCACAATATTAACAGAATCGATGAATGTAGATGCCCTGGACGAGATACCCCATGCAGAAGAAATATACGACACATTAGATAAACTATATAAAGAAGCCTGTAACGCTGCCACAACAAAACACGATAGAGAGGAGCAACCCCCACTTAAGCCTTTGATAATGCAATATATCCTATATTATTCAGTTCTAGTATAAAAGGAATCATAAACAATTCCAAAAAAAATGGGAACTATTCCAAAAGGAATAAAAATGGCAATAGTAAGACCGATATATCAAAAACAACACAATGTTTATGACAATTACAGACCCATTTAAACTCTACCGGTAATTGAAATAGTGATGGAGAGATATATCTCAGAAAAGACATGGTGCTATCTGCAAAAGAATGACATTGTAGATAAAAATCAATTCGGATATAAGCTAAAGAAAGGGACGATTATGTTGTTCAAAGATTTCGCTTAACACAATAAACACAAAATTAAATGAGACAATGCATATGCTTTGTATGTTTATAGAATTTTCTAAAGCGTTCGATGTAATTAATCATGACAAGTTAATAGAAATTTTGGAGAGGCTAGGTATTCGGGGAAAAGTGAAAGAATGGTATGAAGACTACCTCAAACATAGGAATTATATGGTCAAAATAGGCGACGAAATTGGCAAGGAAGAACTTGTTAAGAGGGGGATTCTGCAGGGAAGTATTTTAGACCCGGTGCTCTATTTGCTTTATGTCAACGTGGCCAGTGTTTTGATAAGTAAATACTGGTTGCAGGCGGATGACACAATGATCGTCTCAATCCATAAATATTTGGATACAGCGGAGAAAAACCTGCAAAAAGAATATCGAAGATTTTAATGCTGGGCTACATGTGCACCTGCCGAAATTAACTGATATGCTGAATCATAGTTCGGAGTGCATACACAACATGGTGGAAGAAGAATTTACAATATGTAACTGCACAATAAAAATAGAAGAAATGCAATCCCATATATATTTGGGTTTAGATATAGATAAGAACTTCCTATGGAATCAGTATATAGGAAACTTGGTTAAAAGACTCAGGCAAATTGTCTACCATGCCTTGCTAGAATCAGTGATCGGATATGGTATATCACTATGGGGCACATCATCGGTATATATTTTGGAACGAATACAATCATTGCATGAATTGTAAAATACATGGTACCTTCAGGAACAAATATAGATGAAATTTACAAAACAACATAAAAATACTAAATATTAAAAATTTATACAAGTACAAAGTCATCGTGAATAATTTTTATGACCTCACTTATAGTGAAAAGATACCTCACTCACATGAAACCAGAGCTAAATATGGAGGGCTCTACAAAGTGTCTCGATATTCGAATAATTATGGAGCAAGGACAATGTCATATGTACCGAGTATACCCTTCATTTTTAACCAGATGCCCAAAGAAATAAGGAATTTAGGAAGTATTCGAAACGTGAAGGAAAATACAAAAAGCTGGTTATTCAGGTAGACTAAATTTCAATCCACACCATGAAATATAAGCGAAAGAACAATCGTACAGTGCCACTGATATGACCTATGTGAACTTGGCAGCCGACTTTCGAAAAAAAAAAATTTTAAATTACCACTAGATTCTCTATCGTTTGTACCCGTTTGTACCACTTTCATTTTCGTTTGTACCTAAAACCAAAAAAAATTAAATCGTTTTCAAAATTTGACCCGCAGCCGACTTTGGAAAATCGAAAATTTTCCAACGGGATCTGATTCAGGGTCGTTTGTACCCGTTTGTACCACCTTCGTTTTCAATTTTTCTCGAAACCCAAAAAAGATACCGTAATTTGAAAATATCGAATGACTAACTTTTCCAATTTTGAAAATTTCGAAAATCTGTAAACGGCGATCGACGCGGAATCGTTTGTACCCGCAGAAATGACTCCCCTTTTCGTTTGTACCTCAAACCAAAAAAATTAAGAGCCTTTTTCGATTCTGAAAAATAAAATCCGCTTAATTTCGAAGATTTTTGAGATATCTCAATTCGGTAAACGGGGTTCGGTTACTGACGGCGGCGTGAGGTTTGTACCGCTTTGCGTTTCGTTTGTACCTCAAACCAAAAAAAATTACGAGTGTTTCTAAAATTTCAAAAAACTAACTTCCACAATTTTTGAAATTTCGGAAATCTGTAAACGGGAATCGACGCGGAATCGTTTGTACCCGCAGGAATCACTTTCCTTTTCGTTTGTACCTCAAACCAAAAAAATTTAAGAGCCTTTTTCAATTCTTAAAAATAAAATTCGCTTAATTTCGACGATTTTTGAGTTATCTAAATTCTGTAAACGGGGTTCGGTTACTTACGGCGGCGTGAGGTTTGTACCGCTTTGCGTTTCGTTTGTACCTCAAACCAAAAAAAATTACGAGTGTTTCTAAAATTTCAAAAAACTAACTTCCACAATTTTTTTAATTTCGGAAATCTGTAAAGGGGAATCGACACGGAATCGTTTGTACCCGCAGGAAACACCTTCCTTTTCGTTTGTACCGCAAACCAAAAAAATTTAAGAGCCTTTTTCGATTCTGAAAAATAAAATCCGCTTAATTTCCATGATTATTGAGATATCTCAATTCCGTAAACGGGGTTCGGTTATTGACGGAGGCGTTTCGTTTGTACCTCAAACCAAAAAAAAAAACGAGAGATTCTAAAATTTCAAAAAATTAACTTCCACAATTTTGGAAATTTCGGAAATCTGCAAACAGGAATCGACGCAGAATCGTTTGTACCCGCAGGAATCACTTTCCGTTTCGTTTGTACCACAAACCAAAATATTTTAAGAGTCTTTTTATTGTTTTCGTTGTTGTCTTTGGCCGCATTTTTCGGTTTATTTTCGCAACTATTGATAAAGATACATAAACAAGACGGTATAGCGAAAACAATTGACCTAGGTAGCTCGGTTTTCAAAATTGTATCATTGGATTTTGAAAGACAGTGGTGACTCATGCATGCACACGAACTCACGCGGCTCACGCCACCGTACTCCCCACCGTCGTTCCAGCTCTCCACTATGAATCTTACACTCGAGAATGGCATACATATCAATAGGGAGTATCGTGTAAATCGCCAATTAGCTACACGGGTAGAAAACACAACAAAGAAGAAAAAATTAACCTGTATTTTACCGATCACATAACCAAGTCCGCTTGTACTCATGCGATATTGTTTTCTAGATAGGATTAACCTTTTACAAATATATCTGCAGCTATAATCTACAGTACCCTGCTGAAGAATTTCTATTATATTAGCTGACGAAATATTTTATTGAAAAATTATTAATTATCGAGTGCATTTTTGGTCGTATTGATTGGAATTCGTCAGCAGCAAACAATCAAAAAGTACAAACGGATACACCACCCAAAGGAATTCGCTCCAACCAACTCGGAAAGCTGTCGCTGATCTTTAGCGGGTTGAAGTCAGCAGTATCACTTTTCATCGCTCATGCGACGGTGAACTCGGTCAGCTGATTCCAGCTCCGAGTCTGGCTTGCGTGCAACCCGGTGCATATTGAGGCAGAGGTTTGACTCACGTTGCGCTGAATTTTCATGCACAACTTTTTAATTGAGGCACAAAAGCATATCAAAGTGATTCACAAACGATTCGGCGTCGATTCCCTTTTACAGATTTCCGAAATTTCCAAAATTGTGGAAGTTAGTTTTTTGAAATTTTAGAAACACTCATAATTTTTTTTGGTTTGAGGTACAAACGAAACGCAAAGCGGTACAAACCTCACGCCGCCGTCAGTAACCGAACCCCGTTTACCGAATTGAGATATCTCAAAAATCGTCGAAATTAAGCGGATTTTATTTTTCAGAATCGAAAAAGGCTCTTAAAATTTTTTGGTTTGGGGTACAAACGAAAAGGAAAGTGATTCCTGCGGGTACAAACGATTCCGCGTCGATTGCCGTTTACAGATTTCCAAAATTTAAAAAAATGTGGAAGTTAGTTTTTTGAAATTTTAGAAACACTCGTAATTTTTTTTGGTTTGAGGTACAAACGAAACGCAAAGCGGTACAAACCTCACGCCGCCGTCAGTAACCGAACCCCGTTTACCGAATTGAGATATCTCAAAAATCGTCGAAATTAAGCGGATTTTATTTTTCAGAATCGAAAAAGGCTCTTAAAATTTTTTGGTTTGAGGTACAAACGAAAAGGAAAGTGGTACAAACGGGCACAAACGATAGAGAATCTAGTGGTAATTTAAAATATTTTTTTTTCGAAAGTCGGCTGCCAAGTTCACATAGGTACTGATATGCTATGGCTAAGTGGCTTTGAAGAAAAGTTTTGTTTCCCCACTGTCGCTTTCTTTGAGAATAATTTTTTTTCTAATTTAGATTCATTTTAGTTAAGTAGTATTATCTTGTCAATTGTTATTTTATTGAGTTTTTTGTTGTTCATTTTTTTGGTAATATTTACTTGTTATTTGTTGGAATAAAATAATTATAAAATAATAATAAAAATAGAGGACAGCTTTCTTCTTGATGACACTGCAGCTCTTGTGCTGTGGAGTGGCTGAGAGGTAGCACTGGTGTGAAGGAGGTGTTCGGGCAAAAAAATCTCATTATTAAAACAACAGTTTAACCAAAATGATGAATAAAATGTTTACTGCCACACATTTTTGTCACTATATCAATAGCAACGTGAATAAAATTGGAAAAAATATTGTATGATACACGTGAATAAAGAAAGTTTATCCACTCAAAAACATTTTTACGTGAATAAAATTCGACTTATTCACTTATACCATAAATAGCTATTTGTGAATTTATTTAAAGTTGATTGAGGTCGACAATTATTTAAATATCTCTAATATTAATTCGTAGGAACCTGTTGGAACCGCAAATTAAATAAATTTTGAAAATTTTCCATAAATGGGCATCTCAAACTTCAATCACATTTTGGATGACTTTTGTTTACAATATTCCTGCGGCTTAGTTTAAACTTATAGTTTAAACTTGAGTATGTGCTACAATAAAAAAAGTATAAAACAAATTTGTATTGTGTTTAATATTAAGTAATCGTGCCTACTATATACTATAATAAAAAAATATTTCTGTTGTATTAAAATGTGTAAACATCTCATTCCGCTATTGAAGCGTTACTTGTGAATTTTATAACAAACTTTTTTAACGTCTGCAGTGGCATTTTGTATGTTTTACGTGCGATAAAATTTTCATTTGAAGTTCTTCACTTTTCATGAAAAATATTCGGATATCGTATTATTGTTATTCAGTAGAGGTGTTGTGCAAGTTGAATTATTCCGAAAATGCCATCAAGAAGGAAACTCACATTTTTAAAATTTATTATTTATTTAAAAGATTATCGTGTTATTCCAATAATCTTCCACTTTGGCAGCCCTTTATATTACAAAATTCAGGTGGCTTTCGTTTTTAGTGAAGGATTAAAATTATCTATCAACAAATGCATCAAATTTATTCTGCTTAAACACCTTTAACATCCTCATTTAGGAAACATTTTCAGGATTCTAATCTTACATTTCAAAGCTTCATATTTCATGATACACTTAACGATTAGAGTATGAATTATTTATCGTATTATTATATTAAGATAACAACGAGAATGCTATGTTTCGTTTTTTCTTGTTTGAATTGATTAAAGTTATCTAAAAATGCAAGCATTATGTGGGTTGAAACTTTTTGAAATTATCGTTTGATATTCAACGCACTTCTTTCTGCTCCGTTAGCAAATCTTAAATTAATTTTCACACCCACGCGGTAATAACCGTCTTCGGTGTATCTCACGATCTATCTGCACGTTAACTTGATAGTAAACTAAAAGTTTTACATAAATCATCGGGAAGCTAACCGGACAACAGATTTATTGAACGTGTAATGCCTTCGGCCAGGTACGGTAAACTAAATCTAAATCGCTTCGAAAATAAATTGTGGTGGGACTGTCTCGGATTAGGTTTCAATTTAGAAGGAAGCCCTTGATTTAGCATAGCGGCGAGACAAACGGGCTCGAGGAAGGCTTATTGCGATCTCCGAGTCAAGTTGTATGAAATTCAGATGTGTCCCTTATATGTGCTTTGGTACGAAGCAAAGTGTTGAGATAACAAACTTACCTGTACTGACAAATTCTCGAATCATGCAGAAAGAAGCAAATTATTATAATGATATATTTTTGAATAATTTATTTTTGCGTAAAGGTAATTCAACGTTATTTTAGATACTAACACGTAAAAAGAAATATGAACATTATAAATAAGAATCCATGGAATCGTTCTTATTGTCATATTTAATGTCACAATTATAGTACAACCTGAATTAAACATAAATTGCGGAACGGTAAAAGTAATGAACGAATAAATTTATTAAGGCAGAAAAACGTCATTAAAATGAAATAATATCTATTAAAAACACAACAATTTCTTGTGGCATCTTACAAAATCGCCCAATGTATAATAATTTGAAAAAATCTATCAGACTTCTGATAAAAAAAATATATTTATGTTCAGTTGCAAGGAACAGTTAGCAATGGGTTTCTACTTACAACGTTTAAAGTTGTCATAGAACAAACTGACTAGATAGTCATAGATAGATATTAGCAGATGATAATGGGAAACTTTGGGTTCTATTTTCAGTTACTATTCTTTCTATAATATTTTAATTATACTTAATATACACGATACGGTCTTAAATATTTTAGAGTCGCTTATTTCATTAAATTATACGCCCTTATAATGTCTTACATGCCTTTTTAGCTAAGAGGACTTACATGTCATATTACTCCATATGGTACAAACCAAATGATTATCTTATACCTGCATCCCCTGCATGTGATTTTCTAATTTAAGGTCAAAATTCAATTTAAACCCATGAACTAACACATTGTTTTAGCTCCTTGTTGTCCAAATCAATAGAAATTTACTACACCAGAAGCTTACTAGATAAATATTAATATTAGATAACCATTGCAATGAATGGCAATACTTGATATTTTTACAGTTTATGACATATTACACAATGCCAAAATATAACTATACGTTATGAGTTCACATATTAGTTTCCAAATAATGTACTAACACTTTTAAATTATTCTCATCGAATAATCAATAAAAATCTAAAATAGTCCTATATCAACTTTATGCTAAAGTCAAATCTGGCATTTTAAGTTAGTTAAACGTAATTTCTTGGTTACCTTCGACAAATAAATGGTAAACAAGTTAAACAACTTTCCAAAAAACAGACTAAATAAGCACACAATCAGCCCAACCTAATCCAACCCAACCAAGCTCGATTGAGCCATATTTAAATTGGGGACAAAAAAATAAGAATTACTGTTATAATCGCTTCATCGAATTTTTAAATATAAATAGGTGTATAGGTGTATATGCAATTAGGTAAAATGAGGCTATAAATTATTTTGATAAATTGAATAGGTAGCAAATTTGGTCAAACCACAGTTGCCGCCTGTGACGATTTTGTTAGAATCCAAACGTCTATAAATGACCCAATGAAAACTTGATTTAATGCAAATTGTATTGATTGTTAGGTGTGTTTTGTTTAATGTCAAAATTCAGCGTGTTCCAATTACGGCCAATCATGTGTACCGGTAGGTTTTTTCAATATTCAGTTTTTCAGTTTTTTGTGTCTGGAGTGAACAAACCATAACTTTAAAGTGTAAGAACAAAAGTTTTTTATGTCGTGATAGTTCGAAAACATAACCACAATCATCGAAGTACTAATGTCACAAGCGAAGAAAGACGCAATTGTAATTTGATTGCACCCTTCTTTGAATCGGCTGAAAATTGATATTTGAATTATTGATTGTATTTATTATGATTTTTTCCCAACTATAATATCGCTTTTTAATGATTGAACGTATTGAAAGTAAATTTATGCAATATATGAGAAAGGAATAAAAATTTACACTTTTTAAAAATAAATGATCAAATTTTCCTACTTGAAATGCAAAGCAATTTAGGTAAGATATTAAGATATTAAAAATCATGTAAAATTTAAATATATTCTTCGTAAAAATTTGACAAATATTACGTAATTATTAGCCAATCAGATTCGAGAACCACAAACAAAATATGGTTGATTCCAGTTTTTCGAATGGATAATATCGAAATATTGAAAGCTAGTGTGTGAATCAAGTACGAAAGTATACTACCCTGTTAAGCATACAAGTTGTATCTACATCTTTTACGATTTTCAGGTTTTTGGCTCATCCCGAACATATGAACTTGTTGTTGAACTGTTGTATAAAATAGGAAAGTCGTAACTGCAAAATAGAACGAAATGTTAAGCATTAATTTCGAATCTATATTTGTTAGTACCAAACGTCGTAACTGACGAAATAAAATGCATGTAATATTTCTATGGATTTGGATTGAATTCGTTTTTGATAATTTCAGCCAAATCTAGATATCGTACACCCTAATCGAATAAAAATTTTATAATTTGAACGTTTGCTTTAAAAAATCGCGTCATCTTTTCCATTTTAAAAATCTAATTGCATGTTTGTTGGGTTATTTTTGTCGTCTAATCTATTTGTCGTACGTCCAAATTTGTTAAAATTCTTGTAACTCTAAATCTGAAAATAAATTGCAAATATTTGCTTAAAAAAACAATAAACATTTCCGCAGGGTTTAGATATTTAGTTGCATTGTATTGAACTTCATTTTGAATATTTTTAGCCTTATCAATTCGTATTCATCGTACATCTAAATTTTATAAAATACCGACTCCAGTGACGAGTCACAAAAATGCAAACATTTGCTTTTTGCATTTTTTCAGTGTTTAGTTTGCTTATTTTTTTTTATATATGTTTGTCCAAATAAAATTCTTTAATTTCAATGACGAGTCTGCAAGACTTGAAAACATACTTCTTTAAAAAAAAACATTGTTTGACAGTTATAAGTTACTTTGGCATGGGATTGTTTTTTAATATCTTTCGTCCAATCTATCGTACGTCCAAATTTGATACAGTTCTTGTTGTTCCAATAGTGAGTCTGAAAAAATCCATTTTCTTGTTTAACCCTTGTGTTGCCACCCGGATACCCGGGTACCCATCGGCGTATGTTTTGTTGAATAATTTTTTTCCAAAAAGATTGTCCAAAACCTTCTCGAATCCCCATCCTTTGACCGATTACTTATGAAAATTTGCACTCCACATATTAAAAAAATAATTTTGCATTTGATAAAAACAACACGAAACCCGGCTACGCGGGTGCCCCGATTGAAAATGCATGATTTTTATATAGTATTTCATACAAAAAAAGTTTGTTGTAAAAATATAAGTAAATATGGATTAATATATAAATAATAACAATATTAATTTATTTCAAATTATTTATTTATTGAATATTTTGAAATGTGATTGTTGTACAAAAATCATAGTGTTCGTTTTTTGCACTGTAATATACAAATACTGTATGAAAAACTACAAAAAAATAATTCAATTTCAAACTTTTACAGATATATTAGAAATCAATGATTACAATACTAATATTTTGTGACTTTTGCTGTGTGCTGATTACTAACGGGCTTATTACAGTCAACTTCCTTGTCTTTCTTCTCTTTCGAATAGGCTGCACATTGCAAATGTAGCATGATCGTTGTTATCCGTTACCACTTGCTGGTTAAAAAATCGCTCTTGTATCATTGGCATGGCTAGTCAATGTACATAATTTAATTGTTATATTCAGGTAGGAATGCCTTCCTAGAATATGAATAACTAAATATTAATCAAATGCATATAATTATTCTAGTTACAATGGACTTTTATCAAGAATTTCGTGAGCGGGGTACCCGGATATCCGGGTGGCAGATGCTGTGAGTTTTTTTTGGGTGGCAACACAAGGATTAAGAAAAAACATTAAATTGCATTTTAAAGAATTTAGTTAAGTTTTATTGGATTGGGCTTCTTTTGGAATATCTTCGATCCAATAAATTTGTCTTAACGAAAAAAATTGACAAAAATGTATAATTCCCAGAAACTTCAAACATTTGTTTCTTTAAAAAACCATTGAGTTGGGTTGGGTTTGGAAATTTTCGTAAGATTGGGTTCATTGCATTGGATTATTTTTAGCCCCTAGCACAATCAATATGTGACAATTTAATAAAATTGTTATAACTTATTGCTCAAAAAAGTGCTTATTCAAAGTGAGATTTGGTTGGATTTTGAATTGATTTAGCCCATACAACTGAAAAAATTGGAGTTTATTCACATTTTTTATTTACATTATGAATTCTAACGAGGTGCAGAATCACTGGTAGTAAAATACTTTGAGGCGGGCCACACATTCATGGCTGCTGATTCATTTCATCACAATGTTGAAAAATCTTTAAAACGAGCTGGAAAGATTTGTGACTTCCAGGATTTCGTATCGGCTGTCAGAAACGCAACAAAGAAAGAAAATATCATTGAAATGCAAGCAAACGATTTCTTAGAGTGGAAAGATGGTACCTCCCAATACAAATCAAATAAAATTTCCCCGTGACCATATTTAAAAAAATATGGCTGAAGTAAGTTTTTATAGAGAACAGAAAATCTTAGGGGGGGGGGGTCCTACGTTTTTGGGGGATTTTTTTAGGACAGAAAAAAATGAGCAAGTCTAGTGAACTTTTTAGAGCATTTTATTGCATATTTGAGCATTAAAAAAATATTTCGAGAGAAAAATATTTAAACGCAACCGATTTTTATGCACATTTGTGCAACACCTTTCAATTGCAGTCTACAATCGGTGGGAAAGATGTAGCTCGTAATTTTTGTCTGAAACAAAAAAAAACAAAGAAAATTGTAATTCTCATATATTTTCTTCTAGGTGAACTAAAAAAAACCCAAAATTTTGAAATTCAAGATTTTTCTCAGGTTTGAAAATAAATGTGCAGGAAGAGAAAATCATTTCAACTTGCTAAAAAAGTTGTTTAGAATTTTTTTTTCATTAATATTTTTAGTTCAAATCAAATAGAATGCTACTGAAGCTAACAAAAGTTTTGTTTCGTTTTGATTGCTTGTCTAGTTTTCTCACAATCACGCCCACCAGTTCAGGAAAATCGTAAAAACGAAAACTCGAGAAAACGCGATCTAAAGTTTACGATCAGCAAAAATGTTAATTTTCGATTACTTACGGAATATCTCGTTATAATCCTACTATAGCTCTTACGAATTCAAAATATTATTGTTTCGAACGACCGATTGAAAGTTCGATGTTATGTGACTCGGGGAAGGGGCGCGCGCTTCGTTTGACCGAGCGTTCGTGCGTTCGTATATTTTTTGCTCGACACCTCACTGTGTTTAGTGCTGTATCTTTCAAAATATTGCGAATTAGCCGCTATAATTTTTTATACATATTCTTAGATATATTAGGCATAGATGTGAGCCTTCTAAAGCAGGATCCCCCCTTAATTTATAAAACTTCTATCGCCGATGAAGGCAGAGAGCTGAATTTTTCAAATGCGAAACTAACAAAACAAGGGATTTCAAAATCAGATTCAAAGCAGGGCCCTAGAGGGGTAACTAGAGAGAGAGAAAAAATCCTAATCAATTTTAAATGAAACGTGTCCAGGGATCCTAAGCATGACTTTCTCTTTCTTTTTTACTTTTAGATTACTGCATTTCATTACAAGATTAATACTAATATTATATTTTACATATTTACATATTTGCTATTGCTAACATGCTTTGAAACCAACGTAAACGTCATTCGATGAAATTTAAAATTTGAACGACTAGAGTATTTATTTTTATTATTATAATTTGAAAAAGATTGTCGCCTTGTTCGCCGGCATCATTAAACTGTTGCTGCCGTCAGCTGTTATCAAAATGAAGCTATACTCGTGGTAACGAAGCGAGATTAATTTTTACGCGATCGCACACAATAAACTTTAATCAAAACACATCAGCGTTAGAACATAATTACAGGTTTCGCAGTTGAAACGCGCACAAGGCAAATCTAACGCGTTTTGTTTTATTTAATTCGTCAATTAATAACCAATTACCGCTTAATCGCGCGGCTAATTGTGCACGGCGTATCGTGCCCGAGTGGCTTAATTGCCCGTTTCTCGTTTTACGTGCGAGAGAGAGTGTTAATACGTGAAAGTATTAATTACGAGCAGCCAAAAAAGCGAGATTTTTGCGCGCGGAATAAATCAGACGCTGGGGAAGTGGCACATGCAGACGCACACGCTCTTCGGCGCGAGCAAAACGAAAGCCAGGGAAAAATGTCTGCATTTAATCGTCGGCGCAGTTCGTTTTTGAGCTGGAAATTAAGCGTGACCGGCGAACGAAAAAGGCGAGTCACTGCGAATCGGAGGAATAATTAATAATAATCACAGCGACGGATAAATTGAACACCTGATTACGGTGGGAACGACCCTGTTTAATAACGAAAGATTGAGTAATAAACAAGCTTGAAAGTCTCGAGAGTAATTCGTCTGAAAATCGGGTTAGCAATAATTATTGCAGAAGATTTCGCCCAAGTCGACAACCTACGCAGAACAATAGTTATCGGTTATATTTAATGCGAACTTTTACAAGTTTTAAGTGCGAATTGTGTGCTATCGAAAGAACAGGACGAAGCTGAGAATTACGAGATTAGACCGTACTTAAATCTATTGGCGCTTTTAAAATCAAGAAACTTATTTCTACTGATCTTTCTAATTAGATTTCAAAGTTATCATCAGTCTATCTAATCGGAGTATATCCAAAATAATATTAAACCAACGTGTGCAACAATAAATTGGCAACCAACGTAATTAATGTCATGCACGTCAAATCAATTTGCAGTCGAATATTCTTACAAATATTTTGATAACGTGGAATAAAATAAATATAAAATTAAATCCATCTAAAGTAGCATAATTAATACACAAGGAAAAAATGGTGATGTAAGAAGCAAGTGTTTTATATATATTATTGGCGAAAATAATTTCAGTTCTTTTCAGTTTCTGATTATTTATATCATGGACATATTTCCTTGTCCCTCTCGTATTTCTCATGTTTGCCATCAGCAATGATAACAATGATTAAATCCACACTGGCTTTCAATTCCTCTCCACTTTATGATCTTGTTTCAATCTACATATTTAAACATTATCACGATTTGTATTGAATTTCAAAATTCATATATCGCCATAATTCATTCAATTATGCGCGTGTCGTTCGAAAACAAATGCAATCTTCTCATAAATGTCGAGCGATTGTTCAGATTACCATAAACACGCAAGATATGTGTCGTCCTTGGGCGGACGGACAGTGCGACTCACCTGAGGCCGACGATAAAATGAAATTATCGCACAAGTAAAGGGGGCACACGACTCAGAGCTGCTTACGAAACGGTCGAATACACATGTTTTTGCCCGTGTAAATTACGAAAACAAAAAGTCTTAAATATCACTTGTTCTGCCGGTAATCGGCAGGTAACTTTCGAATGTGCAGGTCGTCGATAAACGTACGCATTCGCAGGGTCACGCGCGCTATTTATACGCGCAGAACTCGTCGATAATAACCTACATCGCTTAAAGGACTCCCAATGTTGTTTATTGCGTCAAATGGGCATAAAATAATCAGGTGCGCGTCACCGCGCACCGGTGGGAACGCTATGTACGAAAGTTGCGTTGTTTTGCGTGGAACTGAAGATGGAACAGGCACGAGACGTCGTAAAATCTGAAATCTTTTATCCAGAATGCGGAGAATTGTTGATTTATGTGACATTTTAGAGAGTAAAGTCGCAAAGTCTACAATATACTGAGTTATAGCACTTACAGATCTGTTGCGTGCATAACTGTGTATACCTATGTATTAATAAATAAATCGAAGGCATTTACCTTTTAATATGTGTAAGTATGAGTAGTTTTGTGATTTACACGTTTTCAAATACACACCAACTGGTTTTAATTTTTTTTGTATCAAGAATGTTAATATCACCTATTAATTAGAAAGATAAGTTCTTGGGGTCTTTGTATTTCTCTTTTATTAATTTCGGATGAATGAATAACATGTTTGCTTGCAGAAAATAGTATAGTTCAGCAGATTACAAATAATGTATTTCAACAAAAACACATGTACAGCTCAATTAAAAGTTTAATAATAATGTCTATGACAAATCAATAAATCCCCAAAAATACATACAAAACATTTTATTACGTAGGTTATGTGAATTAATGACAATAAACTTCCATTCTTTTTTATCAAAGTTGTATAAACTTTTTTAGCGTTTCAGGACGTTACATAAACAATTACGAATTATATGCGCTGACATAAATATCTATTACATTTGAACGAACATAAATTTGACTGCCCCTGACTTAAAATATCCTGAACCAACGCTCTTGAAATCCGTCTAAAACTCAGATGAATGTAAATTACAAAACATACTATTACAATAGCATGCGTTGTCCGGTGGCGTAAGTTCAGAATAATGTATGTAATTATCTTAAAGCAATTCTGAAAAATAACTGAGTCTGGTAGTCAAAAACTAGATACTAATAAAGATGTAACCAACGACGTGTGCATAACTGTAATAGAAGTAGTAAAAGAAAGTTAATAAAAAAACGGTGTAGCTAGATAATGAAATCATTTTTGGATGAACCCAAATAAGTTGGGGAACACATCTTGCCCTGAGCCACGTAAACCCAACTTGGTCGAAAACTGCTTCAAGGTTGTACACGAATCGTAGTTCCAATGTAGACAGATATATACATATATATATATATACCCTCCACAGGTCGGCTGCTTGTTGTTGACTCCGATTGTTTTATTCTCCAAATTTTGTCCACCTTTTAATTTAGCTATACCGTCCTAATGACGACTAATATATATATATATATATATATATATATATATATATATATATATATATATCATAACAAAACAAACATCAATTTTTTTTTTTTTTTTTTTTTTTTATCGTTTATCGTTTTTTATCGTATGTTCTTTATTTATTTATGAACCAATATTTCGCACCCTATACGGATGCTTCATCAGGATTAAAAAAATTGAACATAAAGTTGAACAACCACCAAACAGTATAAACAAGCAGGATACACATTAAAATTATATTATTAGATTATTTTTTAATCCTGATGAAGCATCCGTATAGGGTGCGAAATATTGGTTCATAAATAAATAAAGAACATACGATACTTCGTCATTTAATTGCCGCAATCCCCCAAAAAAAAAAAAAAACAAATTTGATGTTTGTTTTGTTATGATATAATATATCAACGGCAACTACTCTTCGGAATTTTTATATATATATATATATATATATATATATATATATATCTATAGAAATAGAAATAGAAAAAAATGTCAAATTTTGAAAGCAATATCTCAAACTGATGGTTTAATCAAATCAACGTTTTCTACATCTCGAAAACGGTTCGCGTTATAGCAAAAATTATTCGTATAAAGGTTATATACTGGAATTAAAAAAAAACATTGTTTGAAAAGTTCTTTCAGAAATAAAGTATAAGAAAGTGTCGTGCGGACCACCGCGGATTTTTTTATTAGTAGTTAATCCATTAGATCCTTCTGACTAAATTGGGTCGAGTCGAATATAGTTAATTTTAATAACTATGTAATGAGGTGTTTTAATTTCCTAGGTACATAATTCTGGACTTTTACCATTCGACGACTCACATTACACTCTGAGTATTTCCTCACCTAATAATTTGTAATACGTTTTGAAGACTGTTGCAGTAGTTGCCATTTAACTTAAAGTATCTACACAGATTATTGCTTTAAGTTAGCTACGTCCATAATTCTGGACTCTTATATTGTATGCCTTGTAGTATCGTGGTGCCTCTTGGTTTACTACTTTTTATTCTATTACGCCTTTTTGACCAAGTTCATGATTCAGGCCATTACTTTCATAACGCGACAAGTATAGACTTTCGCGACGAGCAACGTCATTATAACGTTGTACGTTTTGCAGTTTATATGTCCTTTGACATATATAGTTGGATTGGGTTGGTACAGTACAATAATTTTAGTTAGATGGCCATAGAATTCTGGACTTTCGCGTCGCGGGCAACGATTAGTTGCTTTAAATATTCTCTTATATCTCGAAACGTGTATATCCGTTGAAATCTCGAGTTCGACAATTTTCATGATTCCTATACTTACTTATACATAATGTATAAGAAAGTAAAAATCCGCGGTGGTCCGCACGAAACTTACTTATACTTAGTTATACTACGTTTCTAGAAAAAACTTTTCAAATGAAAGTTGTTTAGAATATCAATATCTATAATTTATGTAAGAATATTTTTCCCGTAACGTGTACCGTTTTTGAGATATGAAAAAGGTGATAAGAGTAAACCATCACTTCCGGTTGAGAGATTGCCTTCAAAATAGGACGTTTTCCTCCTTGCTACATACATATGTTAAGTTTAAAGTTTCAGAGCTCTAGCTTTGATCGTTTGGACCGTAGAGCGCGCACAGACACACAGACGTCATTCCGAAAATATTCAGAAGCGATTCAGGGGACCTCAAAACGTGTATATCCGTTGAAATCTCGAGTTCGACAATTTTCATGATTCCTATACTTACTTATACATAATGTATAAGAAAGTAAAAAGAGTGACGACATAACTTCAAAGCATACAAGTTAATTGTCACTCCAGGTTATGGATGTAGCTAACTTAAAGTAGTCTCCTGTGTACATTCGGATCGCACTAGTGCACAACTGGCTTTTCGTCGTAAACTACAAAAACGAACAACCAGTCTGATAAGTCATGGTTGCAAATATGAATTTCTAATGTATTAACCGGATCCGGTCCTACGATACAATTTATTAATAGGAAATAAATTAACTAATGCATTGAACAAAGAGTGTCACGATTTTGATAGCAAATAATCGCCACAGCTACAAGTTGAGACGATAAACTAGACATCAGTAACACGAAGCTAATATGAAAATTAACATAGTATAACAAGTATAACATTAGACAAATTAATATCTAAAATGTCATCGACGACACCATTGAAAAAATCCGCGATGGTCTGCACGAAACTTTCTTATACTCAGTTATACTACGTTTTACGAAAACACTTTTCAAATGAAAGTTGTTTAAAATATCAATATCTATAATTTATGTAAGAATATTTTTTTTCCGTAACGTGTACAGTTTTCGAGATATAGAAAAATGTGATTAGAGTAAACCATCACTTCCGGTTGAGATATTGCGTTCAAAATAGGACGTTTTCCTCTTTGCAACATGTAAATGTTAAGTTTAAAGTTTCAGAGCTCTAGCTATAATCGTTTGGACGCTAGAGCGCGCACAGATACACATACGTCATTCCTAAAATAGTCAGAAACGATTCAGGGGACCTCAAAACGTGTATATCCGTTGAAATCTCGAGTTCGAAAATTTTCATGATTCCTATACTTACTTACACATAATGTATAAGAAAGTAAAAATCCGCGGTGGTCCGCATGAAACTTTCTTATACTTTATTTCTGAAGAACTTTTCCAACAAATGTTTTTTTTTAATTCCAGTATATAACCTTTATAAGAACATTCGGATCGACTCTACGATTATCAACATCAATGTCCTATTGATTCACTTTGACTATTGCTGACCTTCCATTGTCATCGGTGGATCGGCGGCGATAAAGTGGATAACCGTCATTTCCAGTAATAGTTTTCGTTACTAACTGTCTTGGATAGTTGAACATTTTCCATCAACCACACACCGAGAATTGAATTTGTTTTCGAACAAACACTTCTCAGAAAACTCGCTGAACAAACTGAAAACGGGATAAACGTTCCGATCGAATGGACTGCACTAAGAAATCAATAAATGAATTTTATCTACTTTGCATTAATAATGGACTCATCATTACATCGAAAACAGTCGTATTATTAAACTATTTTTGGTAACTTTTAGTTTGGTTATGTTCGTGCCATGTTCGTGTCATGCCATAATCTTTGTCATATATTCTCATGGATTTTACCGGCAACGAATTCTCATAATTAATTGTAATAGCCTTTTGAACCGCTTCGTGTATGTGCGGCGGTGTACACGTAAATTCTCAATTTTTCACACAAATTACAGAAATTATTATTAACCCAACCTACGCCAAAGTTCCTAGTCTAATACGAAAACTTGAACAGGCGAAATTTCAAGAATTAGTAAAGCAAAGTAGATAAAATAGTATATTACACTCGATTTATTGGGGCACCCCTCGCAAGCTCGTGCCCCAAACCACCCGTGCGACAATATGTTGCCTTACTAAACTCGTATAATAATATACTATTTTCATCGATGGATGCCGACCGATGCAGTGTTTAAATGACATTTGTAACTGTCAAACGCGTGAAGTTTAAATAGTCGTTAATTTTTCTGAATATTTCCAATTTTGTGAGCAATTTTTTTAATTTTTCATTTCGTAACAACCTTCCACAAAGTATTAGAATACTTAAAAAAAAGATAAATAAAATCGGTAAAGTCGCTGTTAAGGGGGGATCCTGCTTTAGAAGGCTCAAATCTATGCCTAATATATCTAAGAATATGTATAAAAAATTATAGCGGCTAATTCGCAATATTTTGAAAGATACAGCACTAGACACAGTGAGGTGTCGAGCAAAAAATATACGAATAAAGTAGGATTATAAGGAGATATTCCGTAAGTAATCGAAAATTAACATTTTTCCTGATCGTAAACTTTACGCGCGCGTTTTCTCGAGTTTTCGTTTTTACGATTTTTCTAAACTGGTGGGCGTGATTGCGAGAAAACTAGACAAGCAATCAAAACGAAATAAAACTTTTTTTTAGCTTCAGTAGCATTCTATTTGATTTGAACTAAAAAGATTAATGAAAAAAAATTCTAAACAACTTTTTTAGCAAGTTGAAATGATTTTCTCTTCCCGCAAAGAGCACATTTATTTTCAAACCTGAGAAAAATCTTGAATTTCAAAATTTTGTTTTTTCTTAGTTCACCTAGAAGAAAATATATGAGAATTACAATTTTCTTTGGTTTTTTTTGTTTCAGACAAAAATTACGAGCTACATCTTTCCCACCGGTTGTAGACTGCAATTGAAGGGTGCACAAATATGCATAAAAATCGATTCCGTTTAAATATTTTTCTCTCGAAATATTATTTTTTAATGCTCAAATATGCAATAAAATGCTCTAAAAAGTTCACTAGACTTGCTCATTTTTTTTGTCTTAAAAAAAATCACCCAAAACGCTATTTTAAGGCCTCCGAAACAGGATCCCCCCTTAAGTTATAGCGTAACCAAGTGAAATAGGGATTAATTTATATTTATATATATATATATATATATATATATATATATATATATATATATATATATACCGTAAATCCCAGCATTGAGTTTACAATAGGTATGATTCACCAAAAAAATTCGAATTGGAATTTCATATTTTGGGGTTCCACCCTGCTTGGAATTTATTTTTAGTTTACTTTCGATTTTTTTAAATCAAGTAGGCCGTTACAGTTTTGCAAGCACTATTTTAGTTCTAGGTAAACTACTTTTTCCATTCACAGTACGTCAAAGTGTTACTAAGAAAAGTTGTTCAGAATGTAAAGTTACGGTGTTATGCCAATTTTCAGAAAATTGTAAAATTATAAAAATATTGTCATTACTTCGCAATGAAAATTAGTTTTCTGATATTTCTTTAACGATATGAAAGATAACGACCCATATCATACTACAATAAATACTTGACAAGTAATCGATGGTTTTATTAAGCCAGCTCATGTTATTATTGTTTACTGTTTCAATGGCAATACTGACCAATACTGGATTTTATCAAAGTAGGCCGAGTAACTCAATCCGGGGGCATACGGTATATATATATATATATATATATATATATATATATATATATATATATATATATATATATATATATATATGATAGATGGACGAATCTTACACCTCAATGGTGCAGTGAACATTAATTAAAACAGGTCCATGAAGACTAATGGGTGGATCGCTAGACAATAGTGGTTCGTTAGGAGTGATTGGCTCGCGCCAAGAAGTTTTGATGGCCACTACATGTAAAGGTATTTCAACATCTAAGGTTCTTGGTAATCGCTACTGACGAAGGGTAATAACCCAGAAACAATATCGTCTAGCGATCCACCAGTTAGTCTTGATGGACTTGTTTTAATTAATGTTCACTGCACCATTGAGGTGTAAGATTCGCCCATCTATCATGTAAATTTTACCTTTTGCTGTCAGATTTGACAAGACATATTTTCAATTTGAATTGTTTTTGAACTTAATTGCAGCAATCCTTTTATATGTTGGCACTGGACGTTTGACAGTCGTCTCTTGTTTAGTCTCCGCAAGGTGTTAGACAAGGTATCGTCTCGTCAGTGTTCTGTTGTCAGTGGTTCGTTAGGAGTGATTGGCTCGCGCCAAGAAGTTTTGATGGCCACTACATGTAAAGGTATTTCAACAACTAAGGTTCTTGGTAATCGCTACTGACGAAGGGTAATAACCCAGAAACAATATTGTCTAGCGATCCACCAGTTAGTCTTCATGGACCTGTATTAATTAATGTTCACTACACCATTGAGGTGTAAGATTAGACCATCTTTCGTGTAAATTTTACATTTTGCTGTCATACTTGACAAGATACATTTTTAATATATATATATATATATATATATAAATATTTATATATATATATATATATATATATATATATATATATATGTATATAGATTATATTCATTTAGGAATGTTTGTTATTTACATGACATCATTTCCACTGAAATTAACTGACATTATTTATGATTTCTATAAGTTAGTTTAATTGTAGTTTGTTACATATACTAGTTATCTTAGATGATCTAAGTCAGTTGAGAAATTAGTACGATAAATGTTGATGCAGTTCATTTCATTGTATTTTATGTTAACGGCGAATTTTGTACCCTTATTAATAATTAGAGGTGGATATTACTGGTAATGTTTTATTCATTTAAGTTTTATATTAAGCGTAAACCATAATAGATGCGTTTGGTACCGCACGTGCCTTTATCTAGATTAAGTAAGTTAATGTTAGATCAGGAACTTGCGGTCAGCAAGTCTTTTACATGGAATGATATATTTATTATATAATATCATCGGCATACATGAGAGTTGAAATAAAAAAATAAAGAAATTTAACGTGCATATGGAGAACATAATTGACCCCCGAGGAACTGATTGAATGCTTTTTACAATATTGAATTATATATATAGGTTTATGTAAACAATGGAGTATTTTTTCAAACAATGGTTTCTATCTTTGAAGTAAATGAAAAAATACTCAATTATTACATAAACCTATATAATTAGATATTATAAAAAGCATTTAGTGATTAATAGGATCAAGTGTCATTAATGTTGATGATTGTCATATGAATTAATGTCTGTATCTAATCGTAAACTGAACTTTCCATTCGCATGTACTTAAAAAATCTGCAGTGGTCCGCACTGAACTTCCTTATTCTTGGTTATTCTCCATTTTTCGAAACAACTTTTCGAGTTGCTGTGTATCGAGTTGAGATTCAAGTAAGTTCTTTTCGGTAGGCGACCTTTCTATTTTATCAGTAGTTCCTTTTCGCTCAATATTGTTTTTGTGTAGCAATCGCAAGATGTCTCATATTTTTTCTTTCTAGATTGCATTGTCCACGATTACTATCGTGTTTCTTTTATCTACCGGCAAGATTAGTGTACTGGTGTTTATTGCTTCTCGTCCATTCATCAGTATGCTGGGTTGCATTTTCTTCCTCCTTTCCAATGCTGTTCGTACTTTCCATCGGTATTCTTCTGCTTCTGTTTTTTCCATGCAGTGGGCCGCCTTTTCTACTTCAGCCATATTGTCCAAACTGGCAAGTGTTTGGGTACAATTGAGTAGTTCAATCCTTTGTGTGAGTGATAACGAGTATTTAGACAGGTTTATAACTGTGTTGTCCTTCTTGCTGATTGTTGATTTGTTGTTGTGTCGGTTCTCTATTTTTTTCTGGGTTGCTTGCTTCTGCCAAGATCTTGTAAGCCCTTGTGCCCATCACTGCTGAAGTGACGCGTAGACATGTTGATATTACTTTTACTTATACTTTTATACACATCAAAACAAATTCTGATTTCCACGATCTATGATAAAGTATGACATTTGAAGTAACTTTAAAATTATTATTAGTGCTTATATATCTTATATATTTAAGTACATACCTTTTTGATTTACGAAACATATTTTTAAATTTGTATAGAAAATAAGAAATAATTTGCTAAACTAATACAAAAATATTAAACAATTAGAAACTATTTACTAAAATTACTAAAAATTTAGTTCATTGCGTTTATTTGCACAAGATTTATACGACACAATTATTAACATACCCATGGTAGCAATGTTGTACTCTGTGGCGACTTTAATGTGGACTCTACCAAATCAACAACACAGTCGAAAATTTTGCATGACATATTCGAATCGTATAATTTAACTGGTGACTTTACAAAACCAACGCGAGTGTTCATGAATGTACTTGGACAAGTGTCGCAATCATTCATCGACTATTTGGTAACGAGTTTTCCTACCAAACTGTGCTCGTACGACGTATGGAATCCCAACATAGCTGACCATTACGCTTGCACCGTGTACGTAAACTGTCAAATTGACCATGAAGAAGTGGAAATTCAAACTAGAAAATGTATAACCAAAAACTTATCAACTGAGTGCCTCCGTCAGTTAGAATTGCATTTGAAAGTAGTGGATTGGAACGATATTTTTATTCACACCGACACGTGTACAAACACTTATTTTGATGTTTTTATGGAGACTTTCCAGTGGTATTATAACATGTTCTGTCCAAATCTTGAAATGAGTAGCGGCCAAAAACAAATAAAGTGTTGGATAACACGCGATTTAATAAATTTGAATAACGAGTTAAAGAACCTTTTTTGGTTAATGAAAAATTGTGACATTCCCGATATCCGTGAAATGTATAAAAATAAGAAACAAGTCTATAAACGAAAAATAATTGAAACAAAACGGCAGTTTTACTGTACAAAAATTAATAAATCATTGCAACGTACAAAGGAAATATGGGCGTGTGTAAACAAAGAACTTGGTCGTAATAGACGCGGAAATAATGAGGTAACGTTAAAACTTAATAATATATATGTTACAGATAAGTTTGGAAATAGTTATAATTTTGTAAATTTTGTAAGTTGCACAGTAATGCCAATTTCGATCAATAGTGTTGCTTTTCATACAGTAACACCAAATGAAATTCTTCAGGTAATAAAAAACCTGAAAAATTGCAAAAGCAGTGGCTTTGACAATATACATGTTAAAGCCATCAAATATGTTGGTCATTGCATTGCCGAGCCATTAGCTCAAATTCTGAATATTTCTATAAGTACAGGAATATTCCCATCAAAACTTAAATTATCACGAACAATTCCAGTTTATAAAAAAAATGATCCTACCGATATTAAAAACTATAGACCGATATCAATATTAACGGTGTTTTCTAAAATATTTGAAGGCATTGTACATAAAAGAATATCAAATTTTCTGAACAAGTACAACCTTCTCTCATCCTCACAACACGGTTTCCGCACAAATAGGTCAACTGAGACCGCATCAATTGACTTTATTCAATATATATATAATGGGTTGGATAAAGGGAAATATTGCGCAGGCATATTTTTTGACCTTTCCCTAGCGTTTGATAGTCTCGACTGTGCCTTCATTATTCGTAAACTCTTTCATTTGGGAATTCGCGGTACATTGCTTGAATGGATAAAGTCATATCTAACACAACGTACACTAGCTGTTGTATTATCGGAATACAAGTCGGATTTGAAGTCTGTTCACGCTGGGGTTCCTCAGGGTTCCGTATTGGGACCACTAATTTTTTTAATGTTTATAAACGATTTACCGTTATATATCAAAAACGTCCATGTCGTTATGTTTGCGGATGATACTACTATTGCGGTAAAAGCCGAAAATCCTGAGGAGCTGCAGCATCGGATAGATTTAGTGATGAAGGAGTTCGAAGCATGGTGTGCTAACAATAAATTAATTGTCAACGTTGAAAAAACTGTTTGCATACACTTCCACCAACGCCGAAATATAAACTTTGACGAAAACTTTAAATTATCACTATCAAATAACACAAAATTTTTGGGCGTGTTTGTGGATAAAAATTTAACTTTTGAAACGCATATCGAGTATACTTGCACAAAACTAAACAAGTCTTTCTACGCTATTCTTAAATTAAAATCGTCTTTAACTCTGGATATAATATTGAATATGTATTATGCCATGGTTTATTCGATACTATCGTATAACGTGCTAATTTGGGGAAGAGCAGTAAATTGGGAGCGTGTTTTCATTGCCCAAAAGAGAATTATTCGCTTGATATTTAATTTGGCACCTAGAGAGTCATGCAGAGATACTTTCCGAACTAGGCGCATTTTAACATTCCCATCCATATACATATATAAGGCCCTAGTTTATGTCAAAGCTAATATAAATGAGTTTGAAACATACAATCATGAATATAATACTCGGCAACCAGATTTACTCTTATTGAAACCACACGCAACATCACTCTATGAAAAGTCACCTCTGTACTCATTCGCCAAATTGTTTAATAGACTTCCGAAGGATATTAGGAATGTCACATCAACAAAAACATTCAAATCATCGGTTAAATCATTCTTAACAGCAGCGAGTTACTATTCATTTCAAGAATATTTAAATAGTTAGACGTGTTTTATATGTATATGTATTTTGTTTTTTTTCTTTTACGTTCCTTATGGGAACAGTGCATATGCAATGTAAATTTTTGAGTGTAATTTTCTGTATGAAATATTATGTATTATTTGACTTTTCACATCCGCAGAAATGTGGCTGATGTGAATAAAATGATTATTATTATTATTATTATTAAATTAGTTAAATTTGCATGAGTTAAAGTGGACAGTTTTATTACATAAAGATATTGTTTCTGTCCGCAGTTAGCCATTATTTATTAAGAATCGATAATAATATTTACCTATAAGTTATTAATATATCGAAAATTACTTTTGTTTACTATAGTTGTGAAGTTATGAATTCTGTCAAACAAATGAAAAATAACTTTTGTGAAATATTGTAAAATCAAATGATATTCGCTATTATAACGTAAATAAATTCCAGTTTAATCGTTATTATAACGTTATCTGACATTAGCTATTATAAAGTTATTGCTTTGTGTTCAAAGTCATTTTAAAATTACAATATAAATAAGGGAAAACTATGTGAATAACAAAATTTTGTAATATAATTAAAGTTGGTATATACTACTTCACACGCAGTAAGTCGAAAACTCAAATAAAAAATTAAACATTATAAGATAATCTATAAATAAATTGATTATTACGATTAAATTTATTGGGAATGCGTTATCAATAAAAAGTATACGGTGAATCTATATTAGAAAAGATTATATAAATTATTCACGTGTTAAGTAGTGGTATTAGTAAACACTTTTGTTTGTTTATTATACAAGTTGTATGTGAATCTCATGTCGATTTTCTTTGGTAACCCATTAATCGTAATATGTGTTCGTACAGGAAGCGATAAAGTTATAATTTAATGTACTAATTATTGTAATTTCGAATGACGTCAATGGTAATATGCAACTTGGCATCTGATAATGCAGTATTGATTTACACGATTTTGTGTATTATTATTATTATATAACTAGCATTATTAGAATTACTTAAGCGGAACCGCGAACATTTTAATATTAAATTTCTTTATATATTGATTCGAAATAAATGATTGTCTACCATTTATCGAATTTATTATTGTTATTTTGCCTTTTCTGAGATAACATTTCATTCTGGATGTATGAAGATTATAAACGTATCAACGATCAACAATTACAACAATTTGTCTAAGGTCTGACAGTAAAATGGTTCAAATAAATTCTAATGTAAAAGATGGTTGACACCATTACTATGTGGTAACCCATATTAATAACGAAGTAAAAATGGTGACTACGTTTTTACCACAAATTTTTTTATTGTTAGTATTATATCAATAAATATATATTGACAACACTCCACTTAAGTTTCGACTTTTTAGGCTCATTGTGAAATGACAACAAGAAAATCCGCGGTGGTCCGCACGAAACTTACTTATACTTAGTTATACTACGTTTTTCGAAAAAACTTTTCAAATGAAAGTTGTTTAAAATATCATATATCATATATCTATATCTATAATTTATGTAAGAATATTTTTTTCCGTAACGTGTACCGTTTTCGAGATATGGAAAAAGGTGATAAGAGTAAACTATCACTTCCGGTTGAGTGATTGCGTTCAAAATAGGACGTTTTCCTCCTTGCTACATACACATGTTAAGTTTAAAGTTTCAGAGCTCTAGTTATAATCGTTTGGGCGCTAGAGCGCGCACCGACACACAGACAGACACAGAGGCACACAGACACAAAACTGTCCACTTTAACTCATGCAAATTTAACTAATTTAATGCTACCATGGGTATGTTAATAATTGTGTCGTATAAATCTTGTGCAAATAAACTCAATGTTTGACCTAATCATTGTTTCTCGTATGAATTTTCATTAATTTTTTAGTAATTTTAGTAAATAGTTTCTAATTGTTTAATATTTTTGAATTAGTTTATGTAGCAAATTATTTCTTATTTTCTATAAAAATTTAAAAATATGTTTCGTAAATCAAAAAGGTATGTACTTAAATATATAAGACCCACATAGAAAATAATAGTACAGAGCAACTCAACAAAGCTCAAATAAGCACTAATAACAATTTTAAAGTTACTTCAAATGTCATACTTTATCATAGATCGTGGAAATCAGAATTTGTTTTGATGTGTATAAAAGTATAAGTAAAAGTAATACCAACATGTCTACGCGTCACTTCAGTAGTGATGGGCACAAGGGCTTACAAGATCTTGGCAGAAACAAGCAAACGTTGAACCAAACCCAGAAAAAAATGGAGAACCGACACAACAACAAATCAACAATCAGCAAGAAGGACAACACAGTTATAAACCTGTCTAAATACTCGTTATCACTCACACAAAGGATTGAACTACTCAATTGTACCCAAACACTTGCCAGTTTGGACCATATGGCTGAAGTAGAAAAGGCGGCCCACTGCATGGAAGAAACAGAAGCAGAAGAATACCGATGGAAACTACGAACAGCATTGGAAAGGAGGAAGAAAATGCAACCCAGCATAATGATGAATGAACGAGAAGCAATAAAACAACACCAGTACACTAATCTTGCCGGTAGATAAAAGAAACACGATAGTAATCGTGGACAATGCAATCTAGAAAGAAAAAATATGAGACATCTTGCGATTGCAAGAACCATTAGAAACCATTGTTTGAAAAAATACTCCATTGTTTACATAAACCTATATATACTCAGTGACATGTAAACTGCACCACCTGGAAGGGGTGGGAATTTTTGGACCAAATTTGGCAGGAGTAGTCGACTAGTCCAGGGAAATAGTTGATTAAAATTTGAAACCCAATCATCAAGTAGTCATGGGATTTTTTACGTTTGTGTATTTTTTTAGAGGTGGCGATAGACAAGCAATTATCAAGTCATTTTTTGAATTTGTTCCACTTTTCGGATACCGTTCTTTAGTTTAAAGTGTTTCAAGTGTTTAATGATGCCTAGAGGAAGGAGACCTCAAGTTTACCAGCAGTTGAGTGACTTTGACGGAGGGCGGATTGTTGGTTTACGTGAGCAGGTTTTTTGGTTAGAGAAATCGGCAACCGTTTGGGACGGCACCACTCAACAATAATGCGTGTTTATCAAGCGTGGTCTGAACATGGGGTTGAACGTCGGAGAAGAGGCACTGGGGCTCAAAGACGAACGAATGAACGTCAAGACCGCCGGTTAAGACTAATGGCCTTGAGAGACCGATTCTCTACAACTAGGTCAATAGCTGATCAATGGTTAGGTGAACAAGGTCATCCGATAGACTTGCGAACAGTTTATTGTCGAATAAGAACCTTTGGCTTGCTGTCTTACCGCCCACATCTTGTGCTACCCCTCACTGCTCAACATCGTCAGGAACATTAGGCCTGGTGCACGGAAAGACTTCAATGGAACTTGGAGTGGCATCGAGTTGTCTTTAGTGACAAATCGCGATTTTGTTTAGGAATGCATGATGGTCTGATGACTGTTAGACGAAGACGTGGAGAAAGGCGCAATTCTGATTGTTCGATTGCGAGGCATGTTCACCGAACTGTGGGGTTGATTGTGTGATTGTGGGGTGCTATTGCTTACGGCAGTAGGTCACCCTTGCTCTTCATTCGGGGCAGTATGACCGCCCGACGCTATATTGACGAAGTGGTAGAACCACATGTTCTTCCATATCTTCGAGTGCTGGAAGACCCACTTTACCACAGATAATACACGACCTCACGTAGCAAGGGTTTCTCCCGATTTGTCGCCCATTGAGCACCTGTGGGACATGATGGGTAGAAGACTGAGGAATCTACCGAACCCACCGTTGACAATAGAAGCTCTACGGCATAAAATACAGGCTGCTTGGGATGCCATACCCCAAGAAGACATTGATCACCTGCTGGAATCAATGCCAAGGCGGGTCAATGAGTGTATCAGAAATAGGGGTGGACTAACACATTATTAAAGAAAAATCAATAAGATGAAGTGTTTTCTTTATCAAATTTTAGTCAATTGTTACCTTAGATTAGTCCAATGTTTCTGCCAAATTTGGTCCAAAAATGCCCACCCCTTCTAGGTGGTGCAGTTTATATGTCACTGAGTATAATTCAATATTGTAAAAAGCATTCAGAAAGAACACCAACACCTCAATTACAAAAATCAATGTCCTTCAGCAAAAAGTTAAGAACAAGGAGAACAATGGCAGGCACATAATCTTCTCATGTATGACATGAGTGAAAACCTAGTGGGAGTTCCTCAGATGACATCATTATTGTTGGGAATGATACAGACCACAATGTTGTCGATACTAAATCACAACCTGTGGAAATCGTGATTGATCATCCGATACTCTCTCTACAGCTCCTCCTCAAAGTAGAAGGTCAAGGCCATCTTTCATAAAGTATCCATTTTACCTCAGTGAAGGGACCTTTGACTTGACCCAACCTTTAGGATAAAATTGATCCTTTCCATTTGTTTTAAATTCGATGTTTTGTTAATGTTTTTAAAAGTCTATGTATTTTTAGTTTCCTGCTTTACCTTGCAACCCAACCTTTAGGGTAAAATGGATCATTTCCATTTGTTTTAAATTCGATGTTTTGTTAATGCTTTTAAAAGTCTATTTATTATTAGTATTTTTAGTTTCCTGCTATATTTACAATACATTTGTATTTGTAAAAAAAAGTATTATTTTGTTATTTTACATTATTAAATGTATTTTTTTATTAAGAGGGTTCATTTTGCCCCACTTTCCCCTAAAGACCCAACCAAATCCAAGCAAACCCAACTTATATAAAAGTTGAAGTAGTAATAAATGATATTCTCAAGAATACATATGTAACTGTTTATTTAAATAAAATTTCGACTTAAACAAAATTTCCAAATTCCACGAATCCAAACGTTCGATTGATATCATTTTCTGAGATTTTCGATTTGGATAAACAATTCTAAAATTAGTAGGGCTTATTACAATATGATCAACAACCATCAGTTAAAAAAAAATGATTTATCTACGCAACCCAAGCAAATACAACTTACAAAACTTGATAACAAACAAAAATTATTTGGAGAAAACCGATGTTTTTTTTGCTCATTCTAGTTTTCATATTTTTGTCCGTGTACGGTATAAACAAATTGCTATTGCATATCTGCGAAATAGATTATATTAGATTACGGATGTTTCACAATATTTGTTAATTTTTTACTTTCACGTTTAAGTTTATAAATAGTATTTTCTGAAATGCGCTGAAGGTTTATTTACTTCGTATTAGTTTGGTACCTCGAACAGAGGGGACAACAATTTATTTGATGTTAGATTTTTCAAAACTAATTCAAAAATAGTGGCCAATGGGGCAGCAAACATCAAAGGCCGCTCCGTTCAGCAATTTGCGAATTTGATTTATTAATTTGGGTTGAACATTTTTTTTTAGAAACATTTGTATTAGTTTCATTTCAAATCATTTATTTTAACAAAATAAACAGAACTGAATTAACAATTTTATTTAGCACCATAAATAATTATAAAGATTATGAGTGTATAAAATTACTAGTAAACGCATTACAGTTTTAACAATAACTTATAATACTAGGCGAGTAGCGGATACGATAGTTTCATTATTAAGTGGCGTAGTTGTTTTTATCGTTGTATAGAACTTGTGTTGCCTATGTCGTGAACGAGCCCATAAAATTATTAAACAGAAACTTCGCTGCGTATGATGTACACGCAGTGTATGTTGACAGTTTACGTTGTGAGTAAAGCCTGGACGTCATCCGGAACTACAACATTTTAGATTTTGTGCTGTTGTTTAAGCGTTCAGTAACGGTTCACAACTGCTTCATAAAATCATTTGATTCGTATTCATTAGATTGATCTTTAGAAAAATATTCTATTGTTAATGTTAATTGTATAATTAATTATATTGCGAAAGGTTAAAACAATGAAAAATTTAATTTAGAAGACGAATTGAGAAGGTAAGAGACTTAAACACAAACGTTAAAATTGACATGAGTACACCTGAGCGTTTATGGGAAAACATCGAATTGTTATAGAAAGTGTGCGAAAAATTTGAAGTGATAAATATTTTTATTGTCAGTACAATGTGAAAACGAAATTAATAGAAAATTGATTGGTGTGAGATGATGTTTCATTAAAACTACCTGAAGTATCATATTAATATATAATTCGTTTGATTTTCTTCTCTGCATTTATTGCTTCAGCAATGACGCATGTACTGTTACTTCACGTGCATTTATTGATTCAACTCCAAAAATATTTATGGTGGCGTAATCGACGACGTGTTCTTAGAATTGTGGTTTGAATCAATAACAATATGTTTAATATCCTTAGATAAGACATGAATGGAGCCCTATACCGGTAAACTAGGGAGCATTTTTAATAAAAGCATTTCAAGGTAATATTCGTCTTGTCTGCCTGCTTTTATGTAATAGTCATCATACTTTTTAGCCACATTCCGTTATTTATATGTTCTATTCGTTATCAAAATATCACACGTAAATATTATTATTTTCCGATGTTGCGTTCGAATTTGGTTGCCAAGATAATATTCTTCGAAATGTTATATAAGTGCTGAGTTAAAATCACGAGCTTGCGCTATTGGATCTAATAAAATACGTCATAAATATATTACGAAATAAAAAATTCGTAGACCAATGCATCCTCAAAACTTAATCGAGTCCTTTGTCACACGAGAAGAGAATGGGAGCGACCGACACAAACTGTTGTGCAAAATTGGCTGCAATTAAAATAATTTTATTCATAATGGAGTCGAACGCGAATTGATCCGCATGCAAGCAGTGACAAGTCTTGCGCACGATAAACCGGGTAATCGTTAACCTTTGGCGCATTTCTCGTTACGGTAAGGTCTCGGTATTGTGCGCTTCACGCAGGTGGTAATACTGGTTGTGTGTGCCTTATATACATTATAGGTGTTTTGCGGACGCAACCGTCACGTTTAATTGGGCGCGAGGAGTTATTTGCTTGTAACAAACTCGCGTTCGTTTTTATGAAACCGAGTGGGTTTGCGTCCCGATATCACTACAACGGATAGTAATTTATAAAAAACGGTTGGGCGGCCGCGATACACAGATGCACGCATTTTCCGAACGCTTTGTTTCGCGTTACACGAAATAACATAATCTCGGACGTCTAGACTGCTCGAGTGGGCCGTAACTCATTTATAATTACGTTTAATACCGGTAGTGGTGCGTTCTCGAACGAAAATTATAGCTCTTCACGTTAACGGAAACAATAATGAGATTATTTAAGTCACATGTAATGAAATATCAGACGAAATTAGTACGTTAATAATTGTAATTTTCTACGAGAGTAATCGCCGTAATTCACAGTGGGTGCACGTAATCACGGGATTCCGTGAGTTGGACTGAGCCATCGAGCTGCTCCAGGAGTTTGTCGTGCTGGATCCGTCTGCAGGCTGAAATTAAATGCCTAGAAGTATGTGTGATATGGCGGGGTCTTGTGAAGATTTTTCTCATAAAAAGTTTTTGTTTCTCCTAACTGCCATGATTGCACGCAAAATTTCGACTCAAATGACATTTGATCGGGATTTTAGTTCAAAGTACAATTTTTCTTTAATCACTTAAAGCACAGCATATGTAGCGAATTGTATGACCTTTCAAATATTATAGGTTTTATGTTTTTACACCATAGGACAATTATTTTCGATTTATTCCAATAAGCTGTACAAGCTTTTTATGAAATTTATACTAAATTTGGTTGTGAAAAGTATGTTGCATGAAGGGGGTCCAGCGATAATGCGATATTATGAGAAGAACTGCCGTTCTTCTAAGTCAGCGAGACCTAGAATAGCTTCCTGAAGATATCAGATGGTACTCTGCCAAAACGTCGAAGCGACCCTTCGGGGAACATTTCTACAACGCGGTTCACAACCCGAGAACCAAGAAGCACACATTTCAGCCGCGCGAACTTACGCACCAACACACACACACACACACACACATATATATATATATATATATATATATATATATATATATATATATATATATAATCTTATTTGATATAATGGTACTTCACGTCAGGTATAATTTAAAAAAAAACAAATGTAATTCTTTTTACATTTTATTAATCGTTACGTTTCGCAACTCTTCAGTTTGCTTCATCAGACGCTCTTGGATAAGAATGCAACTAAATAACTTAACAGAGCAATAGTTAGTGATACACTTACGTTTCGTGATATACTTATGCACGTTGACATATTTTGCCGATACAAATTTGTGCTAGAATATCCTACTTCGATATTTCTCTAATACGTGTCTACATTAATTACTATAACTAATACATTTACAAAACAGATTTAAGAGTCAGCTACTCTGCACTCTGACAAATAAAAGCGAAAGCAATTTTAGCTATCTACCTATTGCTTTTTGAATTTGGATAGTATATCATACTCTTTTGGGAGATTCCCTATGTCCCTTTTGGTGTTTATGGAATCTTTCTCAATCTTAATTTGGAGCATTTCAGATGTGAGCCGTTTCCTTTCATTTGTTTCTACATCAAGTATTATTACTCTTTCATAGTCAAACTTGTGATGCATCTCTACAGTCTGTTTCGAAAGGGCAGTGCTGTTTGGTTAATTCTGAACAATTATTACTAGTAAAATTTTTCGATAAAAAAATCCCTAAAGTGATTTCTTGATTTTTGCCTTTTATTTTGCCATCGCAGGTTGCTTTGCATTTAAAGAATACAATTGGATTTTTGGTAGTAAATAGAGCAATAAGTATTCTACGTTTGGAAAAAACATTACAATTACAATTACAAAAATTGGACTGAAAATAAAAAATATATGATGGTGTTACACTCTTAAGTGAAACACTGTATATATATATATATATATATATATATATATATATATATATATATATATATATATATATATATATATATATATATATATATTTGGTATAGATCTCTATTCGCGAGATTCGCGGATTTTGTCACCATTTGTTTTTGTCTTGCGGTTAATTATTGTTCTGGAATGGTTTTGAGTTGCACTGATTGGTCTTATTGTTGGAGACTCATTTGATTATATAATAGTATATTGTTGCATGTTTTCTTTAAAAACAGTACATACTGTATTCAATTCTAGTTAACAATAATAATTCATAATAACCAACTTTTGATAAACGATAAATGCTATATATATATATATATATATATATATATATATATATGTTCTGCTCTTTTCTCGGGTAATGAACCGCGTTGTAGAATTATCCCTGTAAGGGTTGTTCCGACGTTTTGGCAATGTCACAATTGCCATCTTCAGGTTGGTCTTCTCGGTCTAAGCGATCTAGAAGAACTGACGTTTGAAGTTACTGCTCCGTCTTTATATGCTGTGGTTTCGTTCCGGGTCGATGTGCATGCTTGGTTTCTACTCTGGCTTCGGGTCAGTGGGCCGTGTCGTTCTTGTAGCTCAGTGGGTGGTGATATTTTCTTTTTGTCTATCACGGACTTGCTATTTGTCCGGCCAGCAAGTGCTGGTCTCCATGTTCTTGGAAGTCTTTGAGCATCATCCCGTTTGTTCATATTTTGTGGCTGCTTTTCTATTTCAATAGCTTCCCGTATTATCCGTGTCGTGAAGTGTGGTATGTTAGCTATGGTTTTCGTGTTCTCAAAATCTATGTTGTGCCCCGTGTCTAATATGTGCTTCACTAGAGATGATGATGTATCCTTTTGTTTCACTGCTCTTATGTGTTCTTTCATTCGGATATCAATTCTTCTGTTAGACTGGCCAATGTACTTGCTGTCACAGTCTTTGCATGGAATTTCATACACACCTTGTTCCTCTAAGGGAATTTTACTTTTCGGATTCCTCAATAGCGCTTCTATCTTCAGGTGTGGTTTAAATACCGTGTCGATATTTTCCTTGCGCAAGATTCGGCTAATTTTGTCCGTAGTTCCCTTGACATACGGCAAGAATGCTGTTGCTATAGGCTTCCGTCTGCATCTTCAGTTTTTTTTTTTCTGTCTTGGTTTAGTTGCTCTTTGTATTTCTCGTTTGGTGTATCCATTTGCTTGTAATGCCTGGTGTATATTCTTCATTTCTTCGGCCTTGTTGGTGTCGTCTGCAATCCTTTCCGATCTTGTAATGAGCGTCTTTATCACCGAGTGGAGTTGTCCTGGATGGTGGTGTGATTCGGCGTTGAGATATCGGTTGGTGTGGGTCTTCTTTCGGTACACAGTATGGCTCAGGCGATGGTCTTCTGTCTTCGTAAGTAGGACGTCTAAGAACGGCAGCTGATTGTATTCCTCCACTTCCATTGTGAATTTAATTTGGTCGTGTTGTTCATTTAGATGGTTGAGGAAAGTAGCTAGTTCTGTTCTTCCGTGTGACCATATTACGAAAGTATCGTCAACATATCTTAGCCATACATCAGGTTTGAGTTTCGCAGTGTGCAATGCTGTGGTTTCCAGGTGATCCATGAATAAATTTGCAATTACTGGTGACAGCGGTGATCCCATTGGTGCTCCTTCCATCTGTTTGTACCGTTGGTCTTCATACATGAAATAAGTATTCTTCAAACAGTGTTCTGCTAAATCCATTATATGTTTAGCTGGTTTGTGCTTCTGTTTGATTATCTCTATGGCTTCTTTGACCGGTATTTGAGTAAAGAGTGACACGATGTCAAAACTTACTAACAGTTGGTCTGGCCGTACTACCTCGTTCTTCAATAGTTCAATCAAATGATCTGCATTTTTTACATATGATTTTGATTGTTCAGCGTACGGTTGGAGTTGTTTTGCAAGATATCTTGCTAGTGGTTGAGTTGGTGATCCTCTGGAACTCACAATGGGTCGTAGTGGTACATCCTGCTTGTGGATTTTGGGTAGTCCGTATAGTTTCGGGCATCTTGATGCTTTTTCTCTTGGTATAAGTAGCTTCTTCGTCTCTGGGTCGATAGGTGATGCTGCAATTTTGTCCTTGGTGGTCTTCTCTAAATATGTTGTAGGATCTGTTGGTGTCGGTTTATATGCAGGATCTTCTAATATTGTCTTAATTTTCTTCTTGTATTCGTCGGTATTCATGACGACCGTAGCGTTGCCTTTGTCAGCCCGAAGAATGATGATGTCTTTGTTTCCTCGTAGACTTTTTAAGGCAAGATATTCCTCTCTTGTGATGTTTCTTTTTGGAGGTGTGCTGTACCGTAGGACTCGTGATACCTCTTGACGAATTATCTCAGCTGTGTCCTTGCTCAGTTTCTGTGAGGCTGCTTCCACATTGCTAATAATTTCTTCCACCGGAATCTGATGTGGCGCTACCGCAAAATTGAAACCTTTGGCTAAAATGTTCGTGGAAACTTCATCCAGACGGAGATCCGAGAGGTTGTACACCACTTTCGTTTTCACAGTGGTGTTTTCACGAATATTCACTATTGGTTTCTGGTCTTCTTTTAATTTGTCGAATTTATTCTTGTGTTTTTCTGTTGATAGACGATATTCGGTTTCTGCACGAAAATCTGCCAAGTTGTCGATTTTCAGCCACAGGAAAGGATGGATGGTGTATATGTATGTATGTATGTATATGTGTATATCACTCGATTTCCATAAGTTAATTAAAACAGATATGATTTTAATTTGTTATAATATATTAATTTATTATTAAGATTTTATTTAAATAACTGCTATTAATTTTGAATTAAACTAGGTTATGCAAAATACTAACAATTTACTTAATACGGTTCATATTTTCTAATTAAGTTATTAATTACTTAACGATGCTATTGTTTATCTGCTTTATAATGAATTGCAATTTACAGAAATTACAAAAATATCGTATAATAATATGTAATAATAAATATGTAGTATTGATTGGCTCTCCATTACTGTTATTTATCTCGGAACCCGAATGTAAATCGTAAACGAAGTGCATTTAACGTCACCACCGAACGCAATAACGTACGATCGTCGTCGCAATTATAAATAAACGGAATGCACCTAAATCGGCTTGATCGATCCATTAGTCGAGATAATATTGTATTATTCGCCGAGCATGTGGGCTTACACGATGTATGCAAATGAGATAAAACTGATATATCAATTACGACGCGTCTTAATTACAATATAATGCCGATTGTTTCGACGCACCTATTGAAAGAAATGCGGGCTTTGTACGTGCGAGAACGAAGATATCGTGATTAGTCGATTGTTCTCTGCCAGTTTCGAAATTGATTCATGCGGTTTTAGTAATCATAAGTCACAGCTTAAATGACGAAGTATTAAATAACAAATGTGATCGTTGTGATTTGTAATGCGAGTGGGTATTAATTTGTTACATGTGTAAACATGTGTGGGTTTTTATCTTGTAATAATTGAATCGTTATGGCAAAGTTTTAAAAAGTCTAGGCAAAAAGCAAATAAAATGTAGTGTCGAAAATAAAATTAAATCCGTCAGGTTTGGACCTTTTGATTGTCCTTGCGGAATATGAATTATGAAGGAATTCTGAATAACAGAAATATTTTATGCTTATAGAGATGCAAATTCTAGGACGGATATAGAATGTTCGACAAATCATCTAGACTAAGTATTTTAATGAATCGAACAACGATAGGTCGAGGAAGACCAGGTATCTATGTTACTTCTTGATTTGTTCTATTGAACCACTCTGTGAACAAAATTGCGTAATAATTATAAATACATTGACAACGTTGTAAAACAGAAAACAAACTAACTTCTTTCACAGAGAATATTTTTATAACTGTCAATTAACAATTGCCATATGTATTGAACGGCAAATAATTCATTAGATATGCGAGGCAGATATTTTGCTTCAACCCACACTTTTACGGTTACCTAGAAGATTTAGTTTCTGTTGTGTAAGACGGTTTTATTTTTGGAGTTAAGGTTGGTCGAAGGATACTCTGGAGAACAGACGTAGGAAGCTCGTTATAATTTTGTAAAGAAATGTTTGTAGCTTTCACACATAATTTAGATTCGTTTGGTTTTCTAAATCTTTAAAATAATTTTGTGCTGTAGGGGATGCCGCCCAAACTTATTTTAGGAGCCCGTGAGCAGCAAGCCAATATATACTGAATGAAGTAAAAAATAGGACCCAGAACTCGCGCCTCAGAGAAAACAGACAAATGCCGACGACAATCTCGATTCTAAAAATGCAAACGAAAAACAATTAATGGCTTGCATAAGAGATCTAAGATCCACCAATTCCAGAAAGGGAACTTCCCAGGTGTAAATGTGAATAAAATCGGTTGCTAAGTTCATAAATTGTCACAATTAAATAATATCAGAAGGTAAACAAATTTATTATTAAAGTAAGTTTGTTAAATAAAACAACAAATGTTGCACGCGCGTATCATCCTATTATACGGATGTCGTCTCTAAGCCTTCATCAGTCTATGTACATAAGTTTTCGAAATATTTAATTCCTGTACAACTTCTCTAATGCTTGCGGTACCTTCTTCATCTTAAATAGCTTCTTCGTTTTCAGCAGTGCGTACAGTCCGGCGTGCCCCACCAGTTTCCTTCCTATTTGGTAAAATGTGGCCTGTCTCAACTTACTAGCCGTCAAATTTGACAACTGCATAATTGATTTAAATTACGTTCGAAGTGAGTTCCATCTATTCTTTGTGTCAGAACTTATAATAAATTGAAAATACATAATAATTTGTACTTGTGAAATACAGTTTTGTTGGGTACCTGTTTTATTATGAAAGAAATGAGCTAGCTACAATTTACGAACGCTTTCATTTGATGCCATTATAATTTTTATCGTTGGAAATGGGGAGCAGGAATATGCATAAACCTATTTCCCAATGCAATTGTGTTGCGTTCAGATTTGTTACTTCCACCCGGTATATCTGTTTCATATTGACAAATTCTATTTCAAAACAATTCACAAAATATCTACAGTACTATAACTGCCATTACAAGGTTTTTCCTGAACTGGTCAATCGTGTATGAGTGAAATAGGGCGATGCAAATTTATCGGCAGTTAAACGAGATACGCTTCATATCTGACGTGCAGTTGTCGCCGGGGCTAGGCTCGAAATTCGTACTGTAATATTTGAAACATTGTTGTACATTACTATGACTTATTACCAAAATATAATGAACTAGAAAAACTAGACGAGCATTACGACAATCTATTGGAAAGTCTCCAGCAAAGCTCCACACACAAAACACAAGACGATTAATTCGAGAAAAAATGATAAATATCAATCCGTAATTAATTCAAAGATCCATACAAAACAAGATCACATCGAACCGATACCGTTGACCGATAAATATTTAGGACGGCTCAACAAAAAACAAGCTTTAACGTTGGACTGCTCGAATGAAAAATGAACAATAAATCCACATGGAATACTTTTAATTGATCCAGTAGAAACGTGCAAAATAATATTCAATCCACAAGTGCTGATGCCCTGAGAGGAATCACACGGCACGCATATGTTGATAAAATTCGATGTTTCTCGCGAACATACCCTACCAAAATTATCAACATGTCGACCCAGTTGAAAACACTTAACTAAGGAGCAACCCGATTACACCAATACACATGGCAGAAGACCTTTACACCCCCAGCATTTTGACAATATTATTCAATCAAATGTCAAAAATCAAATGATATATCCAAAAATTCAAGAAGAAAAAACAACAAAATGAAAACTTGGAAATCCCTCGCAGGCCTCATGCTAAGAATGCAGGATGCAGATGTCGTAAAAATACTAAGAAAACCACCATGACTTCATTCTCATTGTCAGCAATTTGTTAACGTGTAAGGCAATGCACGGACACAACAAGAACAGAAGCTTACGCTTTCTGTAATTATCCGTATCCCACGAATAATTACGTGGGTCATAGCATGGCGCTAACCACAATTGTTATTACTGAAATATCAAATAATAAATAATCAATCAAATGGTTAATCATTTTAATGTTTTACAAGAAGTAGGAATAAAGTTTACATTTTAGTAACACTAATAAAATTGTTTCTAAAAATGAACTCTGCTGTGCAAGTAAAAACTATTTTTTCAGTTTTGGAATGGTGTGATATATATATATATATATATATATATATATATATATATATATATATATATATAAACATATTATATTTTAATAGTAAAATATGTTCTAACAAACATTTTGTCATTTAATTGTCGAAAATCCCATCAAAAGAAATAAATTTTCTAAGAAGAAATACGACAAAAGAAAAAAGAAAAGAAATAAATTATAAATATATATATATATATTAAAAAAAAATTACGTGTGTTTATCAATCAAAACTGTCTCATGTGATTTTTTGGTCTCAAGTATTGTGAATGTCTTCAATGTTAACAATTATACAATTATATATATATATATATATATATATATATATATATATATATATATATATATATATATATATATATATATTATTTGATTTTTGGTATTTATTTTATACCAGTGTTGGGTTATTTTGGCATTTATGTAGAATAAAATAAAAACTGTTCTGTTTTATGACTTCACTGTTATTTTTATTTTTACGTTTCGACAATAGATTTTTGTCTTCTTCAGAAGTATAAATTTATGTGTTAGTCTTTCGCGTTGCAAATGTGAAGTGAACTTCACATTTGCAATTACATTGACATATTGACATATTGTCAACATTTTTAAATAAAAGGACGACGTAATGTGATAACGACGCGAAAAATTACAACAAAGAATTATTATTGGGTGTGAAATCCAACAACAAAGATTAAGTGTTGCTCAAATGCTGTGAGTCAGACCTAAAATTTACACAATTGGTACACAAATATGTCAGCATACCTTATGTAAAAGGCTTATCCGAAAACCCTACAATTTCAAAATTGCACATAAAAACTCAAACAACATTTATAATATATAAAATACCATGCGCAGATTGCAATAAATGTTGGATTGGCTAAACTAAACAACTAATAGAAGAACGTATAAAAGGTCATAAATATAACACAAACATTACAGCATTAAAAAAACACAGAAAATACCGGACATAATTTTCACTACAAAAATACGACTATTTTGAAAAAGGAAACTGAACAATACTAACGAAACATACATGAAATGATACAAATAAAAAAAGACCCATACGCCATCAATAACAAAACAGATGTTAGAAACCTAGCTAACATCTATTACCAAATATCATAATTATTATATTAAAAAACAAATTAAATAACACATTATTCTTGGTTTATGTTAGGGGAAACAATTTAATGTAATAGTCATTTTATAAATATGTAATTTATTAAAGTAAAATTAATGATAATCAATAACACATGTTTTTGCCATGGCGAGAGAGCAAAACCTGGCACAAACTGTAAACGGATAATGTGGCTTTTTAAACAGTTTAATATTTTACATCGACGAAGACATATTAAACGTAAGTTGAATATGAAACCTTTATCAATGTTGGATTCTGTAAATGTTATTGTTAATTTAAGGATTTTAAAGTTAAAATTAAGTTGTTATGTGCAATGCGCGAAGGGGCCGTAGTTGACAAATTTCTGGCATTGTTTTTTTAATGCATTTGTAATGCAATTTAATGTAAGTATTTCTTATATTATTTGGGACTTATTGGGGTTATTTTTCATGTCGGTTGTCTGTTACACGACTGTACAAGCTTAGTTATCTAAACGGTGGTCGAGATAGCTTTTGCTAAATTAAGAAAAAAATAATTATGAACAACTCACAATGAACAGTAGCAGACTGTTGATTGTGTGTTGTTCATAATTTATTGTTTTGTGATTTGAAAAATGTTATTTGTTCTCAAACGGTCAGTTTTTGAGCTATCGTTCACGGCTAAATGTTCACGCAATACCGACTGTATCTAGTCATACTATGGGCGTCAACAGCCAGTTTCACACGCTACATACAAATTTAAAAACACCGGAACGCAATCGCGATTGCCGAATTTTGTAGTTGCGTGTTTTGGGATTGAGAAATTCTACCAATAGACACTCCTATTCCTATTAGTCCTATCTTCGCGCACTTGGGTGGGAATGCATCTAAAAGGTGAACGCAGTATAATGCCTAAGGATACATGCATTTCACGATAAATCACAAAATAATCTTCCTCTATTAATTCACGCAGGCCACGAATGTCTGTTGCTTTAAATTCATTCAACAGCGACCTACAATCACGATTAGATTCATTGAACCAAAGGTATATAGCATAGGGCTCCATCACCAAAAGTCTAAGTTGATCCATGCGCTGTTATGATAATGCACATCGAAAGTCGTAAAAAATCACACGAAAATGTTCACGAGTTAGGGCCTCCGTAGACTACCGATTAAACAGTCGGCCGATAGTTTAGTCGGTGGCTGAATTACACGTGGCCTTATGGGAGCGCGTACACTATGCGATTTTAAATCGGCCGATTAAAAAGTTTGATGGGCAGTGCGATTCCCATCCAACTTTAGTTTAGTCTGCCAACTATCGGCCGATCGCTTGAAATGCATGGCGTTCAATACGAGAGCGCACACTATGCAACTATTTAGTCGGCCGACCGGGTCTGATAAGAAGTGCGCGTGCGTACATTTGTCGTTTATAAAAGACAATTGAATAATAATAATTTATTAGCAACGATCATTACAGACATATGCAACGCCAAACATTTTAAAAGAAACAATCAATGGAAACTTCATATGTACAAGTTCAGTCAACTAATATATAGAATTAGAATCATTAAAATTTAAATGAAACACATGTTAAACTTTCGAATTCTTTTTTTCATTAATTTCTTTCGTCTATTTAATATAATATATAATATTATAACTTTTCTAGATAACATTTCTTTTTGATGTGTGCAGTTATTATAACACGTTTCGCCCAAGAACTGTGCTTCGCGATGTATTCAGCCGCCGACTATCGGGCAACTATCGGACAGTGTGCGCGCCCTCATGCAACCAAATAGTTTAGTCGGCGTAGTGTGCGCGCTCCAGCCCGATCCGACTAAACTATCGGCCGACTGTTTAATCGCTAGTCTACGGCGGCCCTTAATAGAATATTTTAGCTGAAAGGAAACTTTCAAGTTAATAAAAACAAAACAAATAATGTCCGTATAAAAAAAGTAGGAAGTAGGAATGCCGTCAAAAATTTCAAAATTTATGGTGCAAATGTATTTGGCGGGCTAGTAGCACTTGTATGAAAACTCTACCTTTATTTGATCATTTGAATAGTAGCACCAATCCATGCTTCATACGGGACTGATAAATATTTCATCGATTTTCAATTGTTTTCGGTTTAAAATCAATTCGACCTTGAACGTATCGAAAGCTACCGAACGAATCGAAAAACGACTGAAATACGTTCCATCGCGCGGATTTTTCGCTAATAATAAACGCAAGGACGGCTCAAAAAAGAATCGCAAGTTCGACGAAACACGGCACTCGTTCCATCGTTCGACTTCGTACGCTCGCGCATATAAATAAATATTACGCCGACGATAATGAAGAAGAAAAAGAAGCGAAGCCGCAGTTTGTTCCGCGCCGCACGCTCGACTGCGGCCATGAATAAATCATGGCATAATATTATCATCGTCTCCTTTACACGTACGCCGTTCCGGAATCTCGGGGCGAATTTATTTATTTGGAAAAATCAATCGACCCGTACGTACTTATTTGCTACCGGGAGCTGTCGACGGCGGCGTTGTCGGACGTATCGGCGAACTGACATTTAGATGCAGGCAAAAAAGCGCGCGCACCGCATATTTCCGCGCGTGACCTTTACTTTTATCGCATTTATTCTATAATAATTTGACCTTGACAGCATTTATAATTAGATGTTCTCGCCGATGTTGAGAAATCGACCGTGACAATTGTGTTATTCACTTCGCGTCGCATTTTTAAACAGATCCACTGGATACGTGTGGTTTTACACGATATCTTTGTAATTTAGTTTCCATAAATTTCAAAGGCTCCTATTATTGAAGCTTATTATAGCTCTTTAGCTTACCACAAATAAACGACCCACGGCGTAATTACATAACTTTCTTAAGGATATGAAAGTAATATTTTATCTGTCGCTTAGTGAAATATTTATTTCTATCGTAAAATACTCTAAACAAAATAACCAACTATTTTACGTGCAAAATAATTACACCTCAAGCAACATACATACAGTTCATGATATTGTAATAAAATGTAATGTTATTTTCTTATTAAAACTTTCACAAATGGGAATTAATTCTGCAAAAATCGCAATTAATTCTCCAGTATCATTACACAACGTTTTTTATTTAACTCTCAACATCTTGATGCGAACCCGGTCTCAGGCGAAAAATGTCAATTGATTTACCTATAAGAAAATCTAGGGAGTAGTTGTGACAAAATACTCTTGGTAACATTTCGTCGTAATTCGTTAGCACTTTTAATTACGACATAAACCAATTGAAGACCAAACGACTTTTATCTCCGAAACCGTCCACTTGCGGACCCATGTTCATTAAGCCTTTTCGGCATATTTTGGGCCATGCTATCAGCCCCCCGTTTGTGACACTTTTTTAACACCCTGCATATATAATAGGTCTAGTAAAAAGACGTCCATTATTTTTCCAATAGATGGATTTAGTAATGTGTATCTCGCGTTGTATAAGTCCGATCGAGTTTATGGCGTTAGAAAGATGAGATTTCGTACTAATAAAGCTACTAATAAAGCTTTCTTGACAGTTGTGATTAGTTGACTCAGTTTTGTTTGAGCGCGCGTTAAAGATGGACAATAGCAAAGAGAAAATACGCTATATTTTACAGTTTTTGTTGGTCCTGTATGGTCCTGATACTGTAACAGCCAATCACGCGTAATTTTGGTTTCGTCGATTCCGTTCCAGTAATTTCGATGTCAAAGATATACCACACACTGCAAGGCCAATTGTCGAAAATATCGATAAAATCATGGACATTGTCGAGTCCGACCGTAATGCAGTTTCGATTGCCCAAGAGCTAAAGATTGCACAAAAAATCGTTTGGAACCATTTGAATAATACAAGGCTGGATACAAAAAGAAGCTCGATGTTTGGGTGCCACACGAGTTAACGCAAAAAACATCATGGACCGAATTTGCATCTGCGAATCGCTGCTGAATCGCAACGAAATCGACCCATTTCTGAAGCGGTTGGTGACTGGTGATGAAAAGTGGATCACTTACTACAACGTCAAGCGAAAACAGTCGGGGTCGAATCGCGGTAAGCCGGCAGAAACGGTGGCCAAGCTAGGATTTACGACTATGAAGGTTTTGGTGGGATTGACAGGGTATTATCTACTATGAGTTGCTCCCTTACGGCACAACTCTTAATACATACCTGTACTGTCAACAATTGGACCGTCTGAAGGAGGCAATCGCCCAGTAGCGGCCAATAGGAGAGGTATTGTATTCCATCAGGACAACGCCAGGTCACGATAGTGACTCGCCAGAAGCTCCGGGAGCTTGGTTGGGAGGTTCTTATACATCCACCTTATAGTCTGGACCTGGCACCAAGTGATTACCATCTATTCGCTGCAAGAGAGGGTTGTAAAAATCGACTGTCTCATTTTTTGCCAATAGAGACGAGGGCATCTATGAGAGAGGCATAATGAAATTATCTTCAACAAGTTATCGAACAAAATGGCGCATATTTGACCTAAATCGGATCATTGTAACTATGATAAATAAAGGTTTCAATTTCATGCAAAAACCATGGATTTCTGTTTACTACATATACTACATTTACTACATTTATATATATATATATATATATATATATATATATATATATATATATAAATCATCCTTTTGAAATAATTCTGTCATTGACAAGCTACACTGACATCATCAATAATTTATAAATGTGTTACCTACCTATTTTAGCTATAAAATAGTAATAATGTTTTTATTAACAAGGAAAACTAAATTGCGGTAATTACAGGAATTACAGTAGTGACTTCATAAATTTTGACACTCAAAAAATGATTGACATAAATGTACGATGTGAGCTGCGACAATCATTTTAAAATCCATGACCACCCTTCACCAAGGTAAGTTTTGATATCACGGTATATATATATATATATATATATATGTGCATTTTATACAAAGGGTTTAATGTTCTAATTTATAGATTTAAATATGTAATATAACACTATTTTCTATTGTACCTAACATGTAACCGAAAAATCACGAATTTTATAATTTTATATAATTTTCTGCACAAACAAATATTTGTCTTTAGCAACTAAGCAGCAAATAATAATTAGAAAAGATTTTTTGACCTGCATCAGTATCAAATAATAAGTTAAGTGCGTCAGATGAACGTTTCTAGGAAGCGCTATATATAAGTTCATCGCATACACGATTTTCAATATCAGATAAAGCATTATTAGGTGATAGCACCAAGTTCCGCCAATCCATTACTAAAATTTGCAGGCTTTATTTGCAGTGAGAAAATTTTTGATGTTATCGAACAAATGAGCTAGTAGAATTATTTCATAAAATAGTTATATTGAGTTAAAAATGTTGATATTATATAGTGCACATAAATTTGTACGTGGGTGTGTGTGAAAGCAGATATATCTTCGTGTATATATATATATATATATATATATATATATATATATATATATATATATATATATATATATATAGTGGTGTAGAAAAAAATATAATTTTTTTTTCTGAGTTTCTTCTGTCAACATTTATAAGGTGTAGTAGTATACTGGGATGGTAGACAGTTTTTTGAAATGGGAAAAATAATCACTGGTAGTGGGTAGATCATATATTTACGTTTCGGTCAACTATGTGGCCTTTTTCAAAATAAGATTGAGAGAGTTACTTGAAGTACAGCGAAATCTGTGCTTCTTGGTTCTCGGGTTGTGGACCGCGTTGTGGAAATGTCAAGGGTCGATTCGACGTTTCGGCAGAGTCCCATCTGCCATCTTCAGGAAGCTCTTCTAGGTCTCGCTAACTTAGAAGAACTGACGTTCGGAGTTACTCGTAGATCTTTATATTCCGGTTTGTCGTTGGGGTTGACTACGCTCGACTGCTTCATACTTCGGCTCCTGGTAAATGGACCTTGGTGTACAGGGCGTGCGATGAACTGTAGCGGTTCCTGTGGTGGTTCATGTGGCGCTGTCCTTTGAACACTGCTGGTACTGTATTGTTGTAATACTGGTATCCATGTTGCAGGCAATCGTTGGGCATCATCTCGTGTGTTGAGGATTTCTTTCCGTTTCTCTATTTCTATTGCCTCCCATATTATTCTGCTGGTGAACTGTTCAATGCTAGCTATTGTCCTTGTATTGTCGAAGTCGATGCTGTGTCCCGTGTCTAAGAAAAGGCTAGCCAATGACGAAGACGAATCTCTTTGTTTTACGGCGCGAATGTGCTCTTGTTTACGGACTTCGATGCGACTATTGGATTGACCGATGTATGTCTTTTTCGTTTTTGGATTCCGCAGCATCGTTTCCATCTTCCTGTATGGTCTGAAAGTTGTATCGATGTTTTGTGTACTAAGAATACTGCTTATCTTGTCCGTGGTCGCTCTGACATACAGTAAAAAATCATCCAAATGCCCGAAGATCCACAAACCCGACATACCGCTACGTCCGATAGTGAGCTCAATTGGATCATCAATTCAATCTTTGGCAAGATTTCTAGCAAAACAGCTACAACCTTTCACCGAAGAAACATCATCATACGTCAAAAACGCAGACCATCTCATCGAAATGCTGAAGAACCTTACTGTGGAAACCGAGCACTTGTTGGCAAGCTTTGATATAGTATCACTGTTTACACAAGTCCCGGTAGACGACACCATGAAGATATTGGAACGGAAATACCAGCCGCCAGAACACATCATGGAACTAGTAAAGCATTGCGTCAAGAATACGGATTTTATTTTTGAAAATCAACGCTACCGACAAACCAGTGGAACACTCATGGGATCACCACTATCACCTGTGATAGCCAACATATTCATGGAGAAACTGGAGACTACAGCACTAGAGACGTCCGAGTTAAAACCAAAGGTGTGGCTGAGTTATGGCCCCACGGCAGAGAAGAACTCGACAGATTTCTGGAGCACCTGAACAAGCAACATTCAGCCATAAACTTCACCATGGAAGTGGAAGTAGACAAGCAGCTACCTTTCCTGGAAAATTTCCTTAGAAACGCAGGGAGTGTACGAAATACCTTGTGGAAACTGCGAAAAGCCATTCATCGGTCAATCCAATAGGCGCATCGAAGTCCGTAAACAAGAGCACATTCGCGCCGTAAAACAAAGAGATTCGTCTTCGTCATTGGCTAGCCATTTCTTAGACACGGGACACAGCATCGACTTCGACAATACAAGGACAATAGCTAGCATTGAACAGTTCACCAGCAGAATAATACGGGAGGCAATAGAAATAGAGAAACGGAAAGAAATCCTCAACACACGAGATGATGCCCAACGATTGCCTGCAACCTGGAGACCAGTATTACAACAATACAGTACTAGCAGGTGAACACTGAGCTCCACAGGAACCACCACAGGAATCGCTACAGTTCATCGCACGCCCTATACACCAAGGTCCATTAACCAGGAGCCGAAGTAAGAAGCAGTCTAGCGTAGTCAACCCCAACGACAAACCGGAATATAACGATCTACGAGTAACTCCGAACGTCAGTGTGTGTGAAGAGGAGAAAATTAAAAAAAATTAATACGTATAATATTAATAATAATAATTAACATTAATAATATGATGCAAAATGTAATGGTCATGTAAATTAAATTGATTTAAATAGGAAACAACTAAACAAAGAAAAACGTATTTTTTCATGGTTTTTGATCGAATTTACGCCACAAAATTGAACTGCGTAACAAGCAATCTCAACATTTTACGTTACGTTACGTTATCAATTAAAATGAAATAATGACACGAATAGTAACAGGAAATTGAAGTAGAAAAATAGACACAACTTCGTATGTAAACAAATAATTATATTTATAATATAATTCTATTAATAATGTTGTATTCGTTAAATCGTTCTTGTGGTCAGAATGAAAAACAAACGTTTATTTTTCTTTACTTTCGTTTTCAGTTTTATTATATCCGGATACATTCAATAAATGTGCATACACAAGTTACGCCACACAAGTTTAGTTCATCCATGGTGTTAATTCAATAATTTTAACAACGATCGTCATTGCAGTTTATCATCCGCCTTTTTCACGTGAGTAAAACACAAATCTATACTAAAATATCCAACGTCAACGCGTGTCAATTAAATTTTATATAGCACATAGATACGTAGGACATATCCATGTAAGATCTATTCTTGACGAAAGTGATCTAGAATTAGCCAATTTGTAATCGATTCTCGGTTATCCTAAATCGAATTGTAATTAAATCCCAATTATCGGAACCAACTCTTCAATGCAGGTAAATCTAGCATAAATTACGTGCAAACGAGCACGATGTAGTTTGTAAACCTGGTCACATTTATGATTATGAACGAATATAAAAAAAATGTGCGATGACATTAAAAATTATTTAGAATAACGACAATTTTTACGAACGAAAACAAATATGCGAAAATGTCTCAAACCAAAATGTAGAATTCGTATTACATTTTCTTATTCTTAGAGTAAGAATGTTTATCGATGCGTGCAGTTTTGATTGTTAGTGGAAATTTATTTTAATTTGATATTTGTTTCGTTTTCTTCGCATTTTGTTTTTGCACTGAAACTGTGGCTATAATTTTTAAACTTGCCGACAAAATGTGCGCCTATTCTCTTCAGATGCAATACGTCGACTAAATCTAGGTAAAGCTCGACTATGGAAATATTTTATTAAACAAATGCGCTACATCCGACTCAATGAATCAATGTAGTCCTCGTTTCGGTCCCCAGGTAGGGTTTAAGAATTATAAGAATTTACACAAAATATTTAGATGCAATAGATTTAAATTAAAAGAAAATATTGATATATTTCCAAAAATGGGTTTTGTAATCATCGTTTTGACGTTTCAAAATTTTCTTGTTTTTTCCAAGTAAACGGACCGATGCGCTTGTAAAGAAATACTGATCTTCGTCAATCACCAGACCTACATAATGGGAAATTTGCGATTTCAACGCATATTTTTGCAGCCGTTCTGTTCCTTGGTCAATAGCGATTTCTTGTTAATACGGTACATATTTTATGTGTTTCACAAATTGACATGATGAACGTAAATAGCCGAAATAAATTTGTTTATTCGTAATAAAAAATCACGTTTGTTGTGCATGTTTATAAATTATCGCAATCGTAATGATTCACTATTGTTACATTTTATGACCCATCGATTATTCTTGATTCATAATAAACATCCATGCATTCTGTTGACCTTTCGTACGATTAATCGTATTAGTTAACATTGCTGTTCGATTATTTACCTTTGTTTATATGCAATGATTCACCAAGAACTACATGGAAACATCAATTAATTTATTTACAAAATATGAACAATGTTTATATCTATAAAAAATAAATATTCGTCAAATGTACTAGTATTAGGTGAGTTACTATGGTTTTTTTTAATGGAACGTGGTCTAGTTTTTAATGAAGAGGCTTGAAATTCCAAGGTCACGAGTTCAAATATTATTGGAATTTAGATAAAACTCATAATGATTACGACTTTGAATTCGACCTAATTGTTTCCTTGATATAGTAAGTGAAGCTTATGTAGTATCGAAATAGTCACCTAAGTCCTTGATTCTTTCACACGTAGCCACGATCAAATCATTGATAGTATAATCAAACAAAACTAGTACATGTTTTTTCGTGAAGCACATACCTATACACTTGTCCATATTTAAAGTAAGATGATTAATTCGGCACCAGCTGCTAACACCATCCATATCCTTCTGCAGCTCTAAACAGTCGTTCACTGTCTCATACTTGCAAAAATTTTCAGATCATCGGCGAATAACAACTTATTACTTTTACCATTTATAAAAATAAGGAAAAGTAGATTCCCAAGGTTGGACCCCTGAGGAACCCCCGATGTAGCTATTATTCTACATGTGGCCATTATATTCCACAAATTGTTCCATGTTACCTAAGAAGCTTTGAATAAAATTCACAGCTGAATTACTGAAACCGCACTCACCTAATTTACTTAATATAATGTCATGGTCTAATACCTGTCTCATGAGTTTTGGGAAAAAGTTTAACAAGATATAATTTAAACAAAAGAAAGCAACCATAAAATAGAAATAACTAATAGACCTTAGACTTTAACACCTATAAGTTAGATTGCTGCTAATGGTCCTCTATCCTCAATGAGACGAAGTTTTCGTGTGACGTGTCGTATCATGACTTGGACGCTTTCTAAATCCACTTCTCTAATTTTTCGATAAATTCTTTGTCGCAATTCTTATTCATTCTGGATATCCCAACCATGTTCATTCACTTTTCCTGCTAATAGGCCCCAAAAAGTTTCAATTGGTCTTGCCTTAGGGACAATCGGAGGATTATCATTTTTAGGGACATGTGGTACATGATGGGCATCCAACCACTTAGGTGTATCTCTGGCATAATGCGATGATGCAAGATCAGGCCAAAATATGTTATCATCATCGGTATGATGTTGATTAATAAAAGTTTTGATACGCAATTGCGTACATATACTTCAGCATTCACTGCCTGCCCCCTTACATGGCCTACATAAGGTCTAGATACACACCAGACCAAAATTTTGTCAAAAAATTTGCTTTCGGTTTGTATTTTACTTCATTAGGAACGTTTTCAATATTGTCCGTGTAGAAACCAGCATTTCCAGGAAGCTCTGCATGGCTGAAGGTGAAATACTTGTATTATAATGATTCGATTGTTGGCGAAATGATAAGCTCGGCAACAAATAGGGATTCTGACCAATTCTGCGTCTCTATACTTTGGGCATTTCTTACGTTTTCTGTACTTTAGCCCTGTTCTTTTAATATATCGGGAAATTATAGCAGAGGAAACAGGAAAACAACGACAAAGTTTACGGGAAGACACCCCGATGGTAGTTTTGAAAAGTTCCACCAATCTGTTGATTTGAACTTGTGTTAACGTACGTGGACGGTCTGTCTTGGGCAAGTTTAAACATGGAATTCGCTCTTCGGATTCTCGAATGTTCCGATATATAGTACTTTTTGAAATATTTTGGGCGCGAAGCAATATTTGATTTCGGCACCTGTCCAACTAAGTTATAAATTGTGTTGCGAAGATACGCCATTTGGCGAATGACAAATAAAAGTACGATATGTCAAATTTACTTGACAAAGCCACTGGCAATATGTTATTCCATAGTTGACCCGATCTATAATTTTAGCTAGGTCACAGAAAGCATTGTTATCTGGTCAAACGCCTTACTTATCATACATATGACATAAGTAAACAAGTTCTGACGTGAACTCTGTGAACAGTGATAAGTCCACCGACCCTCAATAAAACCACGTTCCTTAAATTGCATAAATTGACCATACAAAGATCTATAAATGATAAATTCAAATAATTTTGCAAAATTGCACAGTATCGTTATTGGAAGGGAATTATTTAAATTAGAGGAGTCGCCTGATTTAAACACTGGCACTAAACGCGCTATTTTCCATAATCTTGGAAATTATCAAATTAAATATTATTACTTTCAATGGTTTAACCAGCACATGTACAGAGTCCTTCACCAAAAAAACATGGAATTCCGTCATTTCCAGCTGTCCTCTTATTACGAAGCTTTTTCGCCGCTTCATTTATATCTCCATCGAATATTTTATTTATATCAATGCAGCGATTTGCTGCAGCACACGTGCCAGATTTGTAGTACAAAGAATCAGACTGGACTATACAAACAGTTAGCAAAAGCATTCACAATAGAGGTTGGTTCATCAAAGCAATCCCGGTTGTGGTAAACGATACCTGGTTTGCGTGTGTATCCCCGTCTCGATCTAATAAACGACCAAAACTGAGTGGACTCTATACTAATACAATTCTCAACAGTATTTACATACATCCCGTAGGCAGCAGTGATTAGTTTTTTAGATATGGACCTCATGTTCTTATATTTAATACGATAAAATTCGGTTTTGTAAATGCTGTATTTATTGTGCGCATTATTTTTGCGCGTAATGCCATCTTTAACAGCTCTATAAACACTGCCATGTCTAACCGGCACACACGCATGCTGATAATGACGTTCAACTCCCTACAGAATCGTTCGACAGCCTTGTCTGCATCTAGGATGCTAAAAAGTTACATTTTGTATACAGGGTGTTAAAAAAGTGTCATAAACTTTGAGGGCTGATAGGATGGCTCAAAATACGATTTTTTTTATTTCCACAATACGCATGTGTGGGCTGACGAAAATCCCCTATGCTATTATGGAATCCAGACACCAGATACGTTCTTCATTGAACAGTTGGATGGGTATTTTGGGCGTCCGGTTGTCTTACTAAACCGATTGACAGGCACTACTGTACTCTGAACTTTCTGCAGAACACACTGGGTAATCTTTTAGACGAGATTCCTTCGAACCAAAGGCAACAAATGTGGTGCTCCAGCGCATATTTCGAATGCCATTAGAGAGTATTTACACGGAACTTTTGAACGAAGATGCGCAGGAAGATCGCCCGATTTAAAACCCCTTAATTTCTTTCTTTAGGGATTGAAAATGTTAGCGTACGCTACGCCTGTAAATGATCCTCCAGGAGCAACGAGAATATCAAGGATGCCACTGAATCCGAGTCACTGTAAGTCTTTTCGAAGGAGTTCGAAAGTCCATGCCACCTATATGTGGCGTAAGTGATGTACACGCAAAATGTTTCGTATCTTCGAAACCGTCCTATTGCGGACCCATGTTTATTAAGAGTTTTCGGCATATTTTGGGCCATAGTATCAGCCGTCAAAGTTCGTAACACTTTTTTGTTAACACCCTGTATAACAATTGTTCGTATAACAAAAGATAATTAGCTTTGCGAAATTTATACGGTTTATAATTGAAATTGGGTAGTAAGTTGATATGCTCAAAACATCAGCCAGTGTAACCGTTATGGGTGGATGATGACTATCAACAGTAACCACCGAAGGAGCATCACTTCACAGTATTCGTTTGAACATACCAAATCTAGAGTTCTAAGGTTAAGGTATTTTATTTACTGTATTGAGAGAGTTAAGCGAAATCAAAAAAAAATCCCAACACATTGAAATCACCCACAATTAGAAAAATCAACGCTAGTTGTTCAAAGAAAAGATCAAAGTCAGCTACAGATATACTCGGTGGTATATATAAAACTAAAACATATACTGATGACGCACAACTACTTACAATTTTACAACAAATAATATCAACAAGCGGCACTAAATTAGTTACTTGAGACAGATCTATAGGATTAACTAAAACTTTGTCCCGGGCTGCTAGAAGGACTCCTCCTCCCCTAGTACGGTCCACTGCTTGAAACTTTCTATCACATCTGAAGACCAAATAGTCTTGTGGAAATAGTTCCGCACTATTGATATCCGAATTCAGCCAGGTCTCACTCAAACACACCACATCGTATTCATAATCAACAAACTGCTCCTGCACATAGTCAGTTTACCCCCCAACCCCCGAACGTTTTGATAATATAGTAATAAATCTTGTAATGTGTTGTGTATGTTGCGCTTTACACGTTTAAAGTAATTATTTCGGGATTCCTCTTACATATTTAATTTTAAGATTTTGTTCACCATTATTTTCCCGCTCAATCATTTGAGTTCTCAGACTGCGATAGTACTCAACTTCTTTTGGCGTTCTGCCCATGCTGACTTGAATACCATTATATTTGAATTTCTTTTTCATTTCATAGCAATATGTATGATATCATGGAGACACTTTTTTCAGAATCCAGTGTAATTTTTATTAGTCTTACCTTTTCATTGCCAAATTTACCAAGTCGTTGCGGTCTAACATTGTTCATACTAAGGTCAACTTGAAAGAAACGCAAGATGTGTGTAACAGTATTGTTGTGGGCCTCAGCTCTGTGCTCATTATTTAATTGCGAACTTTGTTCGGGTATGCGAAATATAACTATATTTCGTTTTCTCTTCTGTCTCTCATTTAATTCTGCGACCACGTCTTCGAAATAAAAAATTGAGGGCATCTACACTTATATTAGCTTTTGTGGACTTCATTTCCTTCACTTCAGCTTGTAGTGCGACAATCACCGCTTTCAGTGAGTTAATATCATCTCCCAATTTAGAACAATTGGGACAGGTTCACGTTACAGATTTTTTTGATACGTCCATGCACGAATTGTTAAATTCTTGCACACACAACAAGTGAGCAGCAGATGGGATTCCGTAGCTTTTAATTATGCGTGAAATACACCTCGTGCAAACAAAGAAAAGAAAAGATCGCTATCAATGTGAGACAAATAAACAAGCGACAAAGAGGAAACGTACCACGCGGCTCTCCGGCCGGAAATAACCACTAAATCTTGCTATACCTTATAACTTGTAAATGTTGCTAAACCCTTATTTTAGGGAAGATTCCCTCCAAACAAAACTATTGAGTTTGAAAATCTCTTACGCACAGAGCGGCATCAACTCACTATGATTAGAGCCTGAATTAGGGACAGCGAGCATTTTCCAATACAGTTAAAACTGCAATTGTTGTACAATATAAAGCAAAGTTGATGTTGATTTTTCAGAAAATAAATTTCTAAAATTCTGTTTTATAATCCTGAACGATGTGACGATATTACGCCTAAAAATCTAGTAATATTTATAAACATTTTCACGCAATTTATAAATTCTATAAATCTACCCTAAAAATGAAACATGATTGCAAAGAGTAAAACTCAAAAAAACTGCAAGAAATAAATCAAGCAATAGTATGTTGTTCATGAGCGGTAATGAAGAAGCTGGAGTTGGAATCGAAATCAAACTGAAATATTGAAACTTCTGGATTATGATTGGTTGCAAAGTGTTGAGAGCTTGTGATACCTCATTTGAACGGTCTTTTCATTCTCTATTCAAAACTACTATTTTAAAAATATATTACAAAAATTAACAATAAAGAAATTAATTCACCCGATTCGATACAACACACTAAAAACTATGTATACGTAGGATATGCTCAAAATGTGTGTCTATCTGTGCGACTGTGTGTCTATCTGTGCGACTGTGTGTCTACCTGTGTGTCTGTGCGCGCTCTACCGCCAAAACGATGAAATCTAGAGCTATGAAACTTTAAACGATGTGTATATAGCAAGGAGGAGAACGCCTTATTTTGAATGCAATATATCAACCGGAAGTGATGGTTTACTCTCATCACCTTTTTTCGCATCTCGAAAACGGTATGAGTTATTGTATTGTAGATACGGAAATTTTATACAACTTTCATTTTCGAAAAATGTAGTATAACTAAGTATAAGAAAGGTAAGTGCGAACCACTGCAGATTTTTTCCTTCTAAAACGCGAAGAATCGAGTAATGGTGGAGCTGCTTGTCGACTCGAAGTATACGGGTTTGCAAACTTAAGTATAACATGTAATGTGGCATTACTCAGGAAGGTTATTTTTTCATCTGTCGTAGTTCTTGAAACTGATTTTCAATTTTATTACTGCCCCTTGAGATACAGATGACAAATTAGGAAATGTTGATGTATATCTGTTAAATAAAACATGTTTCTGAATTGCAATTAGCAAAACTCAATTAACGCGCACACTGACGACTACTGTCGTGGGGTTACAACCACATTTCTATCTTTAATACCCCAGTGAAAAATTGTTCGACATTTTGAGGGCTCCGGGTCCTTTAAATTGTTGGTACTTTGAACAGAGAACGTATTATAATCTTATCTCTCTTCGAAGTTGTCATCAAATAAAAATAGCACTTATTACTGCCCAAATTTTTATTACACACGTAATTCAGTAGTATGTTGCGAAAACGCATTGCAAGTGTTTCGCAATCGTTTCATCACACGCAACCGACATGCTTTATCTTTCGTCACAGAATAGTTGCATATGCGAACCTGTTGGCTTGCAAAACGATTTTATTTTGTGTTCATTAAATGCATCAAGTTTGTTTGCTGCACGCATTCTTCACATTGACGATGCCATTTATCAAATTATTGTATGCATTCATAACATTGATGGGTGTTCTTCAATATTGATGCTTGTATTCATCCAATTAATGTAAAGCTTGGTTTATGCCCAGCACAAAAGATGAACAACTTCAACTACACAGGCTTTGAAGCACCAGTTTGTATTTTAATGTACCAATGCACATATTTTTACTCATTTTAATTTCGTAAATTTAACAGCCATTTACATATTCCATTGATGAAAATTTATGCTCACGAGTTATGAATTGGAATTGATTATATTAATGCACCAATCTCTGTTGGATAATTTAATTGATGATTTTTAAGTCGCTTTGATGATTATTTGATTGCTATCATGAAGTGTTTGGTGATCGGTGTTCATTAACGTTAATGTTTATTAATACGAAATTATCTTCAATGTAGTTCTCGTTTTAAAATCGATTTCTCTGGCGCTCATTAAATTACGGGGCGCCACTTCTTAAGTTTAGCTTTATTAAATCTGGTGATCTAACTGCCAACGGAGCCCGGTACATCTACCAGTCCGCGTTACATCTTGCAGTAAACACGATACATGTATCAAAAAATCATCCCGAACTATCCTTCGTTGTTAAATACATTTTTATTCATTATGTGAAATCGCATCTTAAACGACATAATTATTTTTGTTAATTATTACGTTTTGGTGCTAAATGTTAACTTACATATTAAGTTCCGCTGAAGGGGGCATAATTACGTGTAACTACAGGTTTTCTAATATGTTGAAAGATGGGACTCGTTCGAATTTAAATTCTTTCAACGATTGGGTGCCATTACAAAGCCGCCCTCCATTTGCAAGTTAAAAAAATGATTACTTCGTATTAGGAGATTATGTTTAACCCTCAGGTTTTGCAAGTGCCTTTCATGTTACATATCTTTTAAAATTCACAAAAGTTTTTTTCATTGCAAACGAAAAATTTGCCATTGCCTTCAAACAAGTTAAGCTATCTCTTTGCCTGTGCAATGATGACGTATTAGATACCGCGTGCATAGAAAAATGTTTTCATTTATCGGTTGGTATCCAACTATAGTAAACAATTACGACGTCGCTAACGATTTTTCATGTAAAACTAAAGCTTATTAGACACAAATGGGTATTATGTATTTAATATCGGTGTAGTTATATATAAATATTATTATAAAAGGGTTAACCTAGATGCTCTTATTGATTCTCACTGTACATTTTCAATTATGTATAAAAATTGCAGATTTTCAGAACTAGAAGAATTATTTATTTAAAATAGAAAAAACTTCAAAAATTACAGATTGTTGTGTAGGTAGGATATTCTTTCACATACACAAAGGCAACCCCGAAAGAATATCGATCCTCCTACCCAACAATATAAACCACTAAACACAAGAATGCACAAGCGCAGAATAGTAACACAATTTTAAACAAATTAACGACCTAATTCCGCAGGATAGCTACATGCAACTTATAAGTTACATCAATCAACTTAGAGTAATTAATTCTTCGAAACTCCAATGGTCTAAATTTATATTACGCGGAGATTACAGGTGTATGTTTGCTACTACAGAAGGGAGAGAACTAGCGAACATTGTATTTGTGTGCAATAAATTCCCCGTTAGTATATGATGTCTTGGTTTCTTCGTTACCAACGCCACACAAAAATTCACAAAATTTCAAACTATAAACGAGTAATATCAATAACTAATAGAACAATACTAGTAAAAAGCAAGTGTAAACATTATTTACTTCAAACCACATAGCCACACAGAATTAGGAAGGAATAAAACATACAAAACAAGCCCTGGAAAAGTAATAAATGAGAAGTAAGTATTCCATTTGCAATTAAAAACTATTGCGAAACGGGAAGCCAGATAGGGTGTCATGGTAGTAAAATATCAGCAGATAACATATAAAAAACTGAACAATATTCTGAAGTCTAAGCTAAAAAGGTCTAAACAACATGATATGTTAATTTAATATCTCAAAGCGGTGTGAAAATATCACAAATTATATTCAGTAACAAGACTCCATATGGGCCTGAATCCAACATATTTACCACAAGACGCTGAATCAAATCAAATACTATTATAAACCTGTAATTTAGCACCTGCAAGGCAGAGTAAACGACTTGAAATCGCGCGAACTTTGCCAAATAACGCAGAAAAATGTATGACAATTTAGACCCACCTTTTCAATGCCCTTCCAAAATGGAAACCCAAGCAGTTAAAAATCGTATACCCTCTCATAGACCCGTAAGCCTTTTTCCATTTTCGTTTCTAAACTACTGGAAAACTCTCCTAGACAATATCGCAGACCACCACCACCACCACCGAGTTACTACAATCTATAGAGTATCAAAAATACTGCACATATTTCTTGGCATAAGCCTGGCTTTCAAAAACTTATGATTTTTTAATTTGTGTAATAATTATATAAACCACTACCAATGGTAATAATATCTGAAGTTCCACAGGTTAAAATTCTGGGTGCAGTGATTACTTGTTTATCCGATATACAATAAATACGTTAATCGAAGATGAAAATATACGAATGTTCATTATTCTATAATGCAATTATTATACTAGGAACATCGAACATTTAAGCCTACACTAAAATAAAAATAAACTAAATTCATGATATGTCAGCTTCCTGGGAGACCTAGTAGTATTTCCATTCCTCACAATCTAAAATCCTTCGACCAATAACTTTCTCATGGTAAATACAACAAATTATTACACGATTTGTCAAATTTTAATTAAGAACGAAGTAATAAACACAACCACTTCGCCCGATCGTATATTGATGATGACAAAGTTCCAAGCTCTGTTTAATTTATATCTTGCATCCTTTGGGCAAAACCTTAACGAACAAAAATTCACTTTGTCAATCGCTGATGTAATCAAGAATAGATGTTCTCATTTCGTGAATTATTTGTCAATGAATGTTAAAATTAATTGAACTGATTGATTTGTTAAAATTTCTATTTCGGAATTTCTGGAAATTTCTTTTCGCGCATCATTGAAAAAGGTATTCGTTTACCTAGACTTGTATTATTTGTATTGTTTGAACAGAAAATCAACCAAGCGTTGCTGTGTCCGAGTTAAATAATTGGATGCTTGGAAATGATAATTATTCTGTTGATTCAAAATAACAACACACATACCATAAAAATAATACGGGACAAAATTAATATAACTGCAACTGTTTAACTACAACTGAAGAAGAGCAGTTAAAAATTAAATGTAGATTAAAGGAATCGGATAAAAGAAATGAACATCAATTATAATGAGTGGAACAGAAAAGAGACAAACAAAATACATAATAAGCGAATACAACTAATAATAAGACAACTGTATTTACAATTAATTAAATTTTCCTTGTATTCTCTGGATTTTAATCGGAAAATTTTAAAGCAACGAAATATTCTACTTTAAAAACCATTTTAGGAAATACAATAAACAGCATTGGGTTGGATTTAATTGCGTTGTATTGTATTGGGTTCGCTTGGATTTCTTTGGCTAATATATATGACGAATATTTTGCATTCGTATGGAGATAATGTGATCACTAATATGATTTTTACTTACTTATACTTTATGTATAAGTAAGTATACTTATACTTTATGTATAAGTAAGTATAGGGATCATGAAAAATTTCGACCTCGAGATATTAACGGATATACGCGTTTTGAGGTCCCCTGAATCGTTTCTGACTATTTTCGGAATGACGTCTGTGTGTGTGTCTGTGTTACTGTGTGGCTGTGTGTGGCTGTGTGTGGCTGTGTGTGTCCGTGTGTGTGTCTGTGTGTCTGTGCGCGCTCTAGCGCCCAAGCGATTATAGCTAGAGCTCTGAAACTTTAAACTTAACATTTGTATGTAGCAAGGAGGAAAACCCCAATTTTTAACGCAATAGCTCAACCGGAAGTGATCGTTTACTCTTATCATCATTTTCATTATCTCGAAAACGGTACGAGCTATCAAAAAAAATATATATATATAAGTTAAAGACATTGAAATTATAAACAACTTTCATTTGAAAAGTTTTTTCGAAAACCGTAGTATAATTAAGTATAAGTAAGTTTCGTGCGGACCACCGCGGATTTTTTTGGAAAGTATTCAAACGTTTTGTCATAAAGGATTTAATAATCATCCAATGCGAAACATTCGGAGGGCACACGGATAAGGTAACAGGTAACGGGTGGAAAACAGCGGAAATATTCAAACACAAAGTCACGAAAACTTTTTTTGTGAAAATGAAATTGGAGAATGGAATACACACAAAATCAAATAAAACTGAAAACAGAGTGTAATATGTACAATGTAGTGTGAATTGTATTTTGCAATATATTTTCTAATTTAATCATGATACGACTAATCGTTAAAAAAATTTTGCAGGCTTGCGTAATTTTCTTCCTTAATTATTATCTTTGTTAATGTGAATGTACGAGCAAATATCTAGAAAGTCTTAGTGACACTACATTCACTTTTAACTTTTTGTGTTTATCTACACGTCATTGATTTATTGCTGAATGAACGACAAATATGTTATGTTTTATAAACGCGTAACATATAAAAGATAGAAATGTCATGTACTTGCCGGTTGTTTATCTGCAAATCAATGACGTGAATATGTAAAACTAGTTTATCCCCAATCCGCATTTCATTTAACAAGTCATAAACATAATAAAGTTATTCCATATCCGTCGGTGTTAAGTTGGAGAATTAAATGTTTGCAACAGCTTCTTCGTTCATCTCCACGAATGTGTAACAGTAATAACCGTTGGACCGATTCCAATTACCAATATCACGATTTTAACGCCCGTTCGATAAACGAAAACAGATTAAAAATAAGTTTTAGCGCTTTTCGTCGCGATTCAGCGTCGCGGCCAAACGAAGAGTGTCAACGCGGCAAACTAATAGTGCAAACATTTCATTACGTCCACGTAATTTCCTCCGAGACAAAGTGAAGACCGTTAAAGCCAGTAGTCATTACTCTGCGCGTAATGGATGGCTACAAGTGTGCAATACTCATAATCCCAGGTATTATGATCATTATCCGACGTGCGGTATTCATTATGTTTTCTTAAGTTCCTCCTCGGAGGTGCTTTCGCTCGTTTGTTTCGCGTTCCCAGCGCCGACCATTAGCGGACTTGACGTCTAATTAAGCGAACGAGCAGCGACGGCGAAAAAGCGGGGATAACGCGTGTCGATAAGGATAGGTGCATTTCTTTACACTGATTCGCGAAATTCAATTGTGTTTCGGAGTAGTCTGATGTAATTTTCACCTAGGGGCTTAAGTGTAACCTGTTTATATTTATGTGTAAGCAACATTAACTAAAGCAAATAATACATGCGAATTATCATGTGTTATTGCCTGGTAGATTACGATGTAAACATATCGATTCATATATTTTATTCTAATTTCAATGAAACCTTCATTATTTTTTTTTACCACCAAGCTTTAATTTTGTGCACGTTTACGTTATTTACATTGTGCATGCGTCAACAATGATTTGATTCACGCGACGTTAATTGTGCGTCCGTCATTGTCCAGGGTTATTACGAAGCAACCAGTTGGCATAGAACTAAACTTTAATAAAATGTTAAATAAATTATAAATTCACACGTGCAGCCAATTTGCACAGCGATGTAACAACCAAACTTTTATGCGCCGTTTCAAGGTATACTGTGGTCTTTCGCAGTAGGCAGAAATTGACAATAACAAGGTTGCGCCGATAAATGCGCGGTCTTTTATGCTTTACACAAGTGGTTTCAAAAACAAGCAAATTGTAAGGTGTGATTAAGTACCTTTTTGTAATAACATATCATTTGCACGCTGCTTCTCACTATTATTAACACATCTTCCTCATCAATCAAAACACAGCGAACCGTCTTTGAAACATTAATCTTGTCGTTTATTGTTTCGTTTTATTTATTTATTATAAATCTATTGGGGATTTTACTGGTACATGTACGATGCCGAAGAGCTTTGGTGTAGTTCAGGTTTATTTTCGTTGTAGTTTTTACAGTGTACGTGAGCAAACCCACCTGTTTATATCGTCCCAATTCTGATCTCTCATCGAGTGAGATTAATTTATATGCTGATGACTAAAACTTATTAAGTAATCATTCTTTCGTCCTCCTTGATGTTCTTGTCTCTCGCATATAATTATTACGTTTTCATCTCTGTTAATAACTCCTGTTAACTTCATTTTTATGTTCATTGGGTTAGTTTCTATTTTTATGAAATTATAACAAACTACCGTAATCTAAGCAACACAACTTGATCAACATATATATATATACTTTGATATTAAAAAGAATATTATAATCTCGTTCACAAATCTGCATATTTATGAAATCTGACCTGAATATAATATAAAAATATTTTAAAAAATATTTGAAAATATGTATTGTACTGTATGTAAAATCACCCACATAAAATAATGTTAATTAAATATATCTACTCAATGATTGCACTTCGATTTTTGGTCTTGATTTCCTTTGAGCTTGCTAACAACCAATACCAAGACATTCGTTTTTAATATTTTTTTATAAATGTAACATATGATTGTAACAAAATCAAAATTCGCTGTGACTTCATTTCCAAATAATCAGTCAATACCACACTTCTTTCGGTACGCAGCTGTTTCGAAAAAATTCATGGTCTCACGTTCAATGACCTGGTGCTTTCACAAATTATTTCCCAAATATCCGTTTGTGTATACATATAAGCCATTTGGCAATAAATATCCTTTTTCATATGTTTCAAAATAAGCTATGAAAGTAGTGCTAAATTTCAGAAAAGTAGAGCGTTAAGTAAATGTTTGCCTCATTAAAATATGTATTTTTTTTGTAAAACGACCTAACCACGTAATTGTAATGTTTTTAAAATAATAAGGGTACCTACCAAATAAAATTATGTTAATTTAATTAATTATTTTCTCTTTTTGAACCGCTACCGAACAGAAATCGATTAACGGAAACTATTCGTACCGCACACATACTTAGATAGTTCACGTAACTTATTCTACTTGTACGATTCGCAATGATTCGATTTGTTATTTTGGCGTGAGGTTCATATCACACAGCGATAAAATATTCTCAAATTCAGTTTTATAGACCAATTAGTGACATTAACGACCAATACTAGATAAGAATGATGAACGAGATGAATCGTAGGAATTGATTTATTCAGAAGTTTTTTTGATAAATCTCCTTACAGTTAAATTTGAGCCTACTTTTGAACCAAAACATCTAAAAATATTAATTTGATATTATCTGATACGTACCTGCGGCCAGTGCACATTGAAGTCAGGTGAAATCGCCTATTTATGAAATTAATTGTTGTGATTTTTTTCATTTGTTTACAAGGGGCATATTACAATCGTTAATTTTTGGACATAGCGATATGCCATTATGTGGCTCTTGAGTAACTACATGGAAATAAACTGAGCTAAACGGTTGTCCAAGGATTAAAAGGCGTTATGTTTAGCGATGAACAGAAGTAAACAATGAACAACCAAATAAGCCCCCCAAATCAACGGAAAAATAAAATTAAATTAAAATGCGAATAACATAAATATAATACAAAATGGAATCGAAACTAAAATAATTAATTGGCAATAATAAAAAAGTAACTTTGGTGCACAATGGAATGCAATACGATTAATATCAATAAATAGGAGAATGTAAAAATTATTGTATTGTGATCGTAAAACCGCACGATGCTATGAACATTATTAATTATACAGCAAAATCACCGGATCCTTGGACGATATCGTTTTACTCTACTTGTCAGCATGGAAAGCCACGAACGGTTGTCGTTCATATTTGTAATGTTGATAATGTTGTCAAAAAATCGTTCAAAGAATATGTAAACAGTAGGAAAACTTTTGGGCGCAACGCAACATGCGACATAAGGTAAGTGTTTCACATTCAAACTTAAATCTATCTTAACAGCAAGCTTTCGTCCAAAGATCCAAATCCATTATTTTCGCAAACATGTTTTATTAATATTCATAACATATTTCTGAGCATGATTTTATCATTACAGTGATAATTAAATAATAATATCAATGAATAATGAAATGCGAGAAACACAATTAACTCGGTGTGGTATGGAAGCGACAAAAACCATCGGACGAACCACAAACGAATAGTATTAATAATTCAGCGATTTCAGTGACAAACGATAGTTTATGGAGTGAAAATTTACAATTAAATTTCGATCAGAGTTTACTCAATAGAAACTTATGCCAAGGATAAAAAACAAACTTCTCTCAACCAATAATTAGTTATGAATCAAGTGAGTAAAGTAATACTTTTTTCCATGAGTAGATAAGTTTGTCCGTGGTGGAAAATATGCTTTACTCACGACTTTTATAAAAAAAATTTCTACATCTGTTGCCTTAAATAAATTCGATAAAACGTTCATTTTTATTTTTATTGAGTAGTTTATAGTAATATTAAAGATACTATGGCAGCATATTCACAGTTCCAGCAGTACGTGATTCAACCACATCTTATGGTATGCAGTTAATGTTGCTTTCAATGTCTGTCTATGACTAATAACATATGCTAATCAGTAATCCAAGGCACGAGTTTCACGTTTTTCACAGCGATTGACCGAAAAACGAAGCCTCCACAGTAGTCACAGCGTACTGCGCGACAAACAATGTAATCATATTAAAATTTAAATGAAATATTGATTAAAATACATTCAATCCAAAATAGTGATAATTTTGAAACTTTTGGAAGCAAACATATTTTTAATAATAAAAAAACCTTTATTGGCATATTTGCACGTAAATGTATTTTTCTTTTTCCTGGTTACCTTCTAAGTCTCCATCCGCCTCTTGCTAGCCGCCCTCATCCTCATTTTCCTCCCCTTTTCTCTCTGCTCCGTTAGTTTTTCAGTAACTCTATCCCTCTACCCTTCCCTCGCAACACCTTCCTCCACTCTTTTCCTCTCTCTTTCTCCTCCTTACTCCATCCCTCCTCTTCACACTTCTCCCACCAATATATCCACTCGTCCCTTCATTTACCATATATCTCGCATCTTTTGTACTCATCTCCTACCCAATATTTTTTCTTCTTCTTTTCGTTTCCGCATCTGCATCTTGTTATTCTTCTTTCCTCTTCCTCCGTCTTTCTCCCTTCCAGATATTTTGGTATCCTCCCGAATACTTTTATTTCCTTGTATTTTTCATTATAGCTTGAATTCATTATGTTTCTGTCCCTTTCCTGTGCTTCCACCTGTTTCATCCTGTCCACTACCACTCCCTCCCCCTTCTTTCTACATCCTCTATGAACAGTCCCGCTTTTTCATACATTTTTCCTCCCAGTTTGATGGTTCCCTCTCCTGTCTTTTGCGCTCCTAGAAGAGATATCTTCCATCACTCTTTTTCCCAAACTATTGCCTCTATCTCCTTTCAATATTTCTTTTCGTATTTTACCACCCTCCTTGTTGCTTCTACCTCCATTCTGCCCCTCCCAGCTTCCTGTCTCACGATATAGTCTGGGATCTAGATATAGAGTTCTCTTCATCTGTCCTAAATATCCCATCTCTAATCTTCTTTGCTCTTTTATCCCCATATTTCTATCCCATACATCTCCACAAAACCCCCTTTCGTCTTTCCCCACAGACTCTCTTTCAGCCACTCTTCCGCTCTCTTCACCTTCTTACAAATGTGGAGAAAATGCTCTTCCCAACTATTATTTTCCCTCAATACTACTCCCAAGTACGTTCATTCTCTCACGTCCATAATTTCTCCCTTCAACTCATATGAATTTGCTTGCACCTACAAACCCTACAACACGACGAACATACATAGTCATAGATATGAATTTAAACGTTTCCCTTTTCGATTTATATCAGCTAGCTGTGACGGGACAAGTATTTTATAGTATAATGTCTTATATAATCTAATAAGTTGACAAGCTTAAAGAAGAGCCAAGCGATATCTTGCACGGATCCACGTTCTGTTTCTAATTAACTAAATATGTTAACATCTCTTGGAATATCATATGATACAGCAAAAACAATCATTAATAAATGGAAAATAACAAAAACTGAGTACGATATTGAACCACGAAAATAATCGAAACCACATTAGAGCACCTGCAATGTTTTATATGAAACCCGGCATGTAGTAAAACCTAGTCATTCGGTTTGGTGTTGTTTTATTTACCTATAAAAACCTTTGGTCTACGATATTAGATAGAATCGCCCTTAAGGTGATGTATTTGCTGAATATTTTTCACTACTTAACTTAGAAGGTTAGTTCCGATAAACTATTATGACTAATGACTCAGTGGATGAATTTGATATATAGAGACTTATACAGTTTTGTCACCGATTGTGTATCTGGATCCTTTATGGATTACTAACTTATGTTGAATAATGGATTATTTCCGTGCTGTTGGAGGGCATACAAGGTATTGTAAATTGTAAAAGGATAATATGTATAGATAAATTATCTCCTAATAGCTTTTATATATAATTTCATGCAAATGTGATCTTAACAACCCACATTATAGCTACACATTACAATGAAAATTTATTAAATGTTTAATAATTCCTGAAATAAACCGCGCAATTGCGCAGATAATCGCAGTTAAAGGCAAGGATGTTTAAAGGCCACGCGTTACGAGTAAATATGCTCTTTACAAGCCTCGCAGAACCGCACCCAAACCACGAGGAAACAATCGGCACGGCTTACAAATTATCATGTTAACAGTGTCCCTCGACATAGGTCGAACTTCAAACGCATTTACATAAAGCGTATTTGCAGGTATCAATACAAAGCAGGATTTGCGGCAATATCCAAGATGAGGCAAACATTTCACTCTGTAACGACGACAACAAACGATCTTGTTATTAACGAACAAAAACAAGATTATTTGATAACCGAAAAATGTTCATTTCGCTACGGTATTGAGTGGGTTAATTTGTTTGCATTGTCATTTGACTCGAGCTTGCTCGTATTTTTCAACGAAGATGACATGGAAAACAAAGCGATGTTATTTATACACACACGACACCGGATATTATGCAGAATTAAAAAAAGGTAACGGTTGCATGTTCACCGCGTTTGACCGTAATGAATAGTATTTTATCTCAATTTAATTTAATTAGAAGTGTGAAATATTCGCACATGCTGTGTCAATTTATACAGTGAAACGATTCTTATTCGCGATGTAATTAATTTGTTTTAATTGACTGGTCAAAGTATTTTTAATTTGTTCATGTGTTCGTTTTGAATAAGTTGAATTATCCATGCATATGTAAATAATAATTTGAATTCACAAAATATATTTGCTGCATATGCGAGTTCATTATTTAGACGTTTAATCTATCATATATTTACAGCTTAATTCTGTACGATAATTAAGTATTTCTATGAAATAAACCTTCTGATAAGAAACGGATAACAAATACAATAACAATTTACTCTATCGGTTATTATGTGAATGGAATACTATTGCCAATTGGATGAACGAACCTGTGCTATTTCAATGAACAGAAAACTTCATTGCCCGTGACGTACAAGAAGATTTGCAATTTTGCCAGCCACCCATATATATGACGGAACTGTTACGTCTGCAAAATGGTTTTACATTTTCTAGGGCTCCACTTAAACCAATACCGTAATACATAAAAATCGAATAGTTGTTAACGACAAGGTTAGTATTTCATGTGATGTAAGTAAATAGCGAGAGAATGAAATAAAATGTTAAATATTTCCGTTTTCGATTTCTTTGCAGCCACCTGGCGTAAATTTATATCAACATCAACTTACGTATTACGTCACTTAAACAATTTATTTGAACTTTCGTTTGCGTAAAATTGTGTCGCAAGGTGATTAACTTTTGCCAGGTAAAGATGCTAACAAATCGAGTGAAATAAAAACAAAAAAAACTTTATATATCGATATTTTATTAAAAAGTTATTTAATAATGTGTAATGTGTACACTGCGTGAAAATAACATTTTTCTTGTTCCAATTAAAAGGAACAAATGACCTATCTAGCCGTCACAAATCGTATCAAGTACGCGTTAGAGCTTTTAATTAGCCGGAGGGCGGCCTTTATTCCACTAAGAGGGCAAAGTTTGCCTAAAAGTTTCATTCCAATAGCAGCGAGGTGGCTAACAATTACAAGTTAAGATTTTTAGATTTAATTAATACTCTGTACCAGATCAACTAAATACCAAATTCAGAACAGTGATATTAGTAGTGTCAGTTTAATCTCAATTGGTGATCAGAATGTGGTCTTTAATTTTTTGTTACCCAGTATTAATGATATTAATGATAATTAACAATGAAGATGACAACACAAAAAAAAAGATATTTTTGTGGAAACCAACAACAATAACAGAAGAAGCTAAAGGAAACATGCATAGCAGGTGATTTTAATTGCAGAGTGGAAAAAAGAGATGATAATCATAAAATAACAATAGGAATACACGGAGACGAGACACGAAACAACAACGGCAAGATAATGCTACAGTACAATTACAGGACTTAATAATAACTAACACAAAGATATACACAAATATACCAGAGAACAACCGAACAGACGAGAAAAATCAAAAAGAACTAACAGGAAAAGTATAATAGACATCCAAATATGTAGCAAAAATAAAAAAGAATTAGAAGGCCATATTGAAAAATGAAAAGTGACAAGAAAAATAGAATTTAAATCTATGCGAGCGTATAAATTAAAAAATAAAGATATTGCTAATAGATATGAACAAGATATAACAAAAAAGCTAGAAGAAAATAAGGAAATTATAAAAAGTACTAATGAAGACCAAAGCTGGAATATTTTCAAGAATATAATAACAGAATCGGCCATACAAATATGTGGCATTACCAAAATAAAAAATATGAAAAATCAAACAGTATGGTGCACAAATGAAATAAAGGAAGAAATAAAAACAAAGAAAACGATATGGAAAAAGTACCTAACAAACAGAAATACACAAACTTACCAGGCAAAAGAAAACACATGGAAAGATTTCGGAGAAAAACTGGAATAAGACAGTACATGAAACCAAAAATTATTTTATAAACCACTAAAATCTTTTAGGAAAACAAAAACAATAGATGGTATATAACACTAGAGGAGAGACTCTGAGAGAGGAAGCAGACATAACGAATAGATGGAAATAATACTTCCAGAATTTACTGAACAATAAAGGTGCTGAAAGATAAGATAAGAAATGATTAAGAGGGTGGAGAAAAAAGCAACAGAAGTACTAATGAAAATCATTAATAAAGCATGGATAAGCGAAGAAATAGCTAAAGACTGGAAAGTAGGACTTATAACACCAATCTTTAAAAAAGGGAGTAAGAAAGAATGCATCAATTATAGAGGTAAAACACTATTGACACTATTGCCACACAAATGAAATATCTTAGAAGAATAAAAGGCATTACTAGAAAAGATAAAATTAGTAACACGTAAACAAGAGAAGAACTGAGAATAATATCAGTCCTGGACTTCATTGTACAAAGACAATTAAGCTGGTGAGGACATCTACAAAGGATGAATAATAATAGACCCATAAAGCAAGTGTGCGAAGCAAAAATACAAACAAATAAGAAAAGGAAAGGCCACAACAAACATGGGAGAACATGATTGGAAACATCATCAAAGAAAGAAGCAAGACCTGGAATGAAGCGAAATTACTTGCAAGAGACAGAAAAACGTGGAAAAAATGTATATATGGAACAAATAGTTAAAAAAAGAATTTACTCTGGATTATCGGTAATACGAAATAAAGATTATATATATATATATAAGAAAGATGGTCTAATCTTACACCTCAATGGTGTAGTGAACATTAATTAAAACAGGTCCATGAAGACTAACTGGTGGATCGCTAGACAATATTGTTTCTGGGTTATTACCCTTCGTCAGTAGCGATTACCAAGAACCTTAGTTGTTGAAATACCTTTACATGTAGTGGCCATCAAAACTTCTTGGCGCGAGCCAATCTTGGTAATCGCTACTGACGAAGGGTAATAACCCAGAAACAATATTGTCGAGCGATCCACCAGTTAGTCTTGTACCTGTTTTAATTAATGTGAAAGACCATTGATGTGTAAGATTAGACCATCTTTCGTGTAAATTTTACATTTTTCTGTCATATTTGTCATATATATATATATATATATATATATATATATATATATATCAAGAGCAAGCTTATTAATGATCTGTTCGTAGCTCAGGCTAAAGACAAGTGCAAGTACCCATTGCAATCATATGGGCTTATTTAATGTGTGACTAAATTTGACCCTAATGACGCCTACTGCGTATTTAAGTACTCGCGTTCACACCACCTAATTTGCATTTGCATATTTATATTCACTTCACGACATGTATAGTTATGCGCGTTTTTTGTATACAAAAAACGGTGAAAATTTCATTCGATTAATTCAAGAGTCGTCCGCACCGATGTGCCACAATTAGTTGAAAAAGAATAAAAATATGGTTTTCAAGTAACAGTTAGTTTGGCAAAAGCGATGTGATTTTTTTAAAAAAAGACGAAGGCTCACATGAAATTAGGTCGGGGTGGATTGGTTTACAGGAATAATTTACAGAATAATTAATGTGATAACCTTTCTAGATACTTCGATATTTGACATGATTACAAAGGTTTCAAGACATATTTGAAAATAATTCAAGAGCTTTTGCAGATTTGAAATAGCTAGTAGAAATTTTACGGTGGTTGCATTTTCATATAAAGGCACAGTGTGGTCTCTCATCTTGTTATAACGAGTAATCTTCGAGCATTAATTTATGGTCATCAGTTTATATTATGATTCAGACCAACATCAGTTACAAATTTTATTTATTAATAAATTTTAGAATCATAACCGCACAAGAATACTTTATAAGGTCGAAAGTCCGTCGCAAGGTGCACTTGTATAATATATACATATGTCGTACAATGTTAAGTGTCTGGGGTTTACTCAAATAGACGACATAATTTCTTTTAAACAGCAACACGTCTAATCAGTTTTGACGAAAACCTAACTAATGAAAAAGTTCCAACCTTACTTTATCAAAGATAAGCGAACCCCAATTTTATCGCACTGTTCGGTCACTACACATATTCTACGTACCACGTATATCACCGAAGTTTGGATACTAATTGCCGCAGTGCGATATGAGAACATCAATATAAGGACAACTGAGCTATTTTTAAAAATGGACGTGTTGTGGTCACATCTTAAGAATTATTTAATTTATTTAACATTCTAAATAAGGTTGACCTGGTGTCAAAGTCAGGAAGAAACAGGAACTGATCCGGTCTTAGTCTAATCAGAATTGGTGCGCATACTAGCCTGACGAGAGAGAGAGAGAGAGAGAGAGAGAGAGAGAGAGAGATACTATTTTCAAAATAAAAGTTTTCCAGAGATACTTCAAAAGAATTCACCTACTTTTAAAGATATCCAATTTCACGGTGATTTAATTTTCACATAAATGCGCCACATGGCCTCTTACCTTGTAATAACGAGTAATCTTCGTGTATTATAAATTACAGTCGACAGTTTGCATTACGGTTAATACCAACATAAGCATTAGCTGCAAATGTAAGTAATAAATACATTTAAAAATGATGTAGTCGGGAACGAAGGCAGCACAAGGACTTATTTACTTAACCGGTACTCACACGCCGAAGCTTTTTACAGCGATTACGCGATTTATGTGCATTAAATGAAAGAAAATGGGCTGTAAAACCCAGAAAGCGGAAGTAAAAAGACAAATCGAATTTACTGGAGTTAAACACAAAGTTGTGAAAAGGTTAAAACTCCTAACAGGGTTTTCTTATACAAAAACCGATTACGACTGCTACAGTATTTTATTGCAGCTCGAATGAAATCGAGAACAGCGGGAACAATGAATACGGCGAAGCGGAGTTCGCTCATAAAAACGCCACGAAACCGTGCGATTTATGATTAACTTTCTTTCAATCGAGAAGGCTTCTTATGTAAGTTCAACTTTCATACTGTAAAGATCAACGGTTCAATTATTAAGTGAATGTGAAAATCTCTCTGCATACTTCGCTCGGGTTTTTTTTGCACGTAGTCGATTGGCTCTTTGGACCAACTTGACGTAATCGAGACGCTAAAAGTAATTAGTGTATTTGCTAGAAAACGATGCAATCATCATAATCGTCATAAAATTATAAAGGGGCCAGCCATAAAAAACTGACTAACAAATATTTTCCTAAAACCGCTTTTATAATAACTCGAGTAAACATATTTATCTAAAGAGCAAACACAAAAACAAATTAGTGGCATGTGCAATGTAAACATTTACGCATGCACAAATAAGACTCACCCCTAAATAAATAAGCCAACATCACGTCCCTAAGCTGCGGAATACAGTGCGTGCTCTGTAGTCCCAGGTCGATGTTAAACGGCAACATCGGCGGAAACTGAGGTAGGGCGAAGGGGTTGTGCGTGCAGTTGGGCACCCCCAACTTCTGATGATCGACGGTCATCTCGCATAGTTTGCAAGGCATCTTGATTTTCATCTTCACGATTTTTTTAGACTAATATCACAGTCCGACAAGAAAATAACAATAAACAATAAACGACTCTGTAGTATCACAATTTGGAAAGTTCGAAAATACACTTCGCGTATAAAAAATACTCTTTAACGGCGATTTCAGGCACTCGATTTGCATCACACGATTTTTTCACTATGCGTCGATGCGTCGACAACGAACGATACTAAAATACAAATGCCAACGTCAGGTCGGGCGAATTAAATTAATTAGCTTGACATTTTTAAGTAATAGATAGCTAATTAAATTGGCCCTTTTCTAATCAAGTGTGCGGAAATAACCAATCAAATTAACGTTACACTGATAACAGCACATGGACTTATCGCTTATGAATGTCATCTGCAAAGACAATTCATTTTAAAAACTGTACTTTAACGAATTGCATTTTGAATAAAAACATTAAAAAACCTACATACGATCCCTTGATAAATTATAATAGTTCTAAAACACGTTTCGCCCTCTGCTTATGGCATCGCCATAAAATTATTTCGTAATTATCAACACCCTTGGGCGATGGCAGCTGGAACAGAGATTGTTTTGCACTGCTAGCAGGCAACTGAAACAAGTTGCCCGTTGTATATTAAAAAAATAATCTATAAAATTTGTTTGTTCAATAAAAACGTCACCTCGGAAGAGAGCATAATGTAACAATAATGAACTAACAATAAAAGTTATTGAAATATAACGGAAATAAAAGTAAACGGCAAAAGTAAAAAGGTCAAAGGAATTAAGATGGTATATGAAACAATGACGGAAATGCTGGAAATTATAGCTACCGATAAAATGGGAAATACAACAAATGCTTCTCAAAAAATGGCACCCAATCCAATCCAACACAATCATACAACATATGTAATATAAACGGAATAAAGGGCAGGAAATAGTAACAGGAAATGCAAAGGATGAACTTTGGAAGCAATATACAGACAAATATTAAAAAGCAAATATGTATTTAAAAAACCAAAAGAAAGATATACATTAACGCAAGCATAACACAGATAACACATAAACCACAATACTTGTGTGTGATGAAAATGGTAGAATGAGAGGTTCTGGGGTGGGGCGATATATTCTCCTTTTCCTTTCATTATGGTTAAAGGAAGAAGGGTTCATTTAAGCTGAAAAATGGACCAAGTTATGAACAATTAAGAAAAGGTCGAGTCAATTTGGTCCTCGGCATATACATATATATATATATATATATATAGTTTTCCTTTAATCGTAGGTCAAATTGTTATTTTACAATAATCAGTTTGTATGACGTAATGTGTTATTGTATTTGTATAACTTTCACAGCGACAAATATATCATGTATCTGGTTTTAAATGTTTACGTGTATATTTTAAAATGTTTTATAATGACAATTATCTATGATAGTTGTTAACACAGTTAACACCTGTCTCATAAGTTTTGGGAAAAAGTTTAACAATATATAATTTAAACAAAAGAAACCTTTATCAAGCAAACATAAAATAAAAATATCTAATTGGTCCTATATCCTCAATGAGACGAAGTTTTCGTCTGATATGTCGCATCATGGCTTCGACGCTTTCTAAATCCACTTCTCTAATTTTTCGCTAAATTCTTTGTCGCAATTCGTGGCCTCCCAACCATGTTCATACACTTTTCCTGACCATTAGCAGCAATCTAACGTATAGGTCTAAGGTCAATTAATTACTTTTATTTTATGTTTGCTTAATAAAGGTAAACTTTTTCCCAAAACTTATGAGACATGTGTTATGTGTCCACTATGAACTTTAAGACATTATATTCGACCCTGTAAGAACGAATTAAAGCTCAATTCGAAAGATTTATACAAATACAATAAAACATGCATTGGCACAAACTATGGATTATTGTAAAATTATAAATTGACCTAAAATTTCCAAATAAAACAAAACTTATTATACAAACAACCGGTCAACTTTTCCAACGATGGAAAAGAAAAGGGAAAAGTTGTATATGTATATGCATGTGTGTGCTCCTTGATTCCCGAGTTAGGAACCGCGTTGTAGAAATCTTATTCGAAGGTTCGCTTCGTTGTTTGGGCAAATTTGGGCAAGAAAAGCTACCCGAAGGTGACAGATGGGACTTGTATAGAACAATTATTGGAATGTTGAATTCAATTTATTTTATCAAAATAGTCGCAATTGTTGGATTGGTTCCTTCCTGCATAATCCGGTCCAATTATTGTACCAAATAAACCAAAATCAAATGATTTCAAACCAGAAGGGAAAATATTAAGTGATTTATTCTTACAAGAATGTAAATAAAAAACTAGAAGATGTACTACCTTAGAAGAACTGAAGTTTGAAACAAGTTGAGAAAACTATTAACATAATTAGCGGCAAAAGAAACAGGCAGTGTGTCAAAAAAAAAAAACAGTTCATTGGAACAAAGAAATAAAATCATCAGTTTCAGAAAACATTTAAGACATGAAAGTGCAAATAAACACTAAAAGAATACAACATAGGATAAAGGAAACTGATGAAAATACATATTACAGAAATGCGTTATGTAGACCATTTGATGATATTTAACCACAGTAGGAAAATGCCCCTAAACATAACGCAACAGAAAAATTATAAATTTTTAGTAGTATAGGTAATCAATGATATAATTATTATTTTAGTACTTATGGGGAATAAAAAGAGTTGCATCAACATAAAGATAAACTTTGTACGTAGAAAAGGAGCAGAAAGGAGAAATCGTCAGTGAGATAGACATACAAACAGAAAAACAAATACACAAACTCACTAAAATAATATTTTTGGAAAAAAGTTAAGAGACCAAGAGAACACATGAAGACAAGGCCAATTGAAACATGAATACAATAGAACCAGCTAAGAGTCATTATGATACAATGAATGGAAGAAGGACTGTCCAAGAAACTATACAAAAGCAGGGATAGGAAGAAAAATAAAACTGGAAACCCCACAGAAACTGAAATAACGAAAGCACCAATAAAAGGTGACACATGAGCGGCAATGAAAAGAGATGGAAGCCACTTCTCAGATCACAATAACCTTACACATAAAAGTTGAATCCTGGGATTAAGTAAAGTAGTCAGTAAAAAGATCTTAAACTAACAATATTCTAGCTCAATACATTTAGCCAACAAGTTCTATTCCCCATTAATTCTAATGAATTGTTTTTTTATTAATGTAAGTCCCTCTGAACAAAGTGAAAGGTTGCAGTTTTTCTTGAACTAATGACATCAGAAATATTTTGCTTACGTTGGGAAATATCACATTCCCGAACCTGAAGTTATTCCAAAAGTTACAAAAGTATATTTCACAATTTAAAATTTAGTATTGGTATAATATATAAAATATTTTTAATTTCAACGAGAAATTTATAATACCACCCATGATTTTGTTCTTCCCTAAGAATAAACTCAATTGGACGTGTTTTGGTCGTCAACAACACTAAATTTAATATTTTAGCAATAATTATGATTTACTAACAGGTAATTAATTGTATGGTCTTGAAGACCATACAAAATTAATCAAAGTGTTTACACAATATTAATTCGCTCAACCTGACGTGGAACACACTTAAATAAACAAAGGAATCTCTTTCGCAGGTGGCCAATTTTCAAGAACCCTCGCAAATACCCGAAATACTCGGCGACGTATAATTGCACTACTTTTTAATTGTCAACCGTGCATGTGGTCCTTTTTGTCGCTTCGATCGCCGAGGTTCTCGTCGGCGCGGTTAATTGCGACAACACGCGAGGAATCCGCTCCTCCTTCCGAGTTCATTCTTTCGGGAACCGGCATCAATTAGAAAAGGGGTCATTCCTTTTCGTCTCTCTTGCGGATCGAACCGGCCAATTAACGCTCTCGAGCCACTTCAAATGTTCAAGTTTGTTCGGTGTCGCTTGCGCATAAATAGATGAAAAAGAACCACCTGTGAAAAGCGATTGAAACGAATGAAGTGTTTAGCGCACTCGGAGTGGTGAATTTAGCCTGAATTACTTTTGACAGCTCAAATTGATGGGTTTTTAAAAGCTCGTTTGAAACGTACAAATCGACGCGCAATAAATTGTCGAGTCGAGTATTTTTCGTGTTGAATGTATTATTTTATTGGATATTTTTGTTTATTTCGTGCGGTGCTTTGTGATAATGAATCGTATCGCACCGTACTCGCAGTAATCATCTTAAGATAGTAGCATTAAAATTAATGGTGAGTTTCGAAAATTTATAACTGTATTAACTTTGTGATTTAAATTTATAAATAAGTTCGATTGACAATAATTAAGTTGCTCACTGCATGGCTCAATGGTCAAGTTGGCATTTTTGACAATAAAGTGCAACCAGTATGTGCCAGATAGAAAGTAGTTCCAGGTGCGAGTGAACTGTCACCTGCTGAAGTGACATCTGGTTATCACACATCTAATAAATGTGCTATTTTGTGGACCCATGCGAATACATCAATAGTAATAATAATTTAGGTTATAAATAAGTCAAGTCACATGCTACAATTTTAAATACTAGCATGACATTTTTTATTTGTAATCCTCGATGTCATTCCAAACAGTTGTGTACTCAAGTACATTTTGTATTTTGGTTTGCGTCCACGACCGACTTCGAGAAGTGGAAGTGCAAAGAAAACAATATGAACTTTGTCTTTAAAATAAAATTTGAACGCCCACAAACTTTGGACCCTAGAATTAGTACCCTAAACATATAGACAACGAACATTTATACTATTCTCAGCAATTCCTTAACAAATTTCAGTGAAAGTAAAAACTAAGCAATTAAAAATTAAAAACAAATCAAACAAATAAATAAATCAAATTTAACCAAAATACATTCTAAATCAAATACGCATTTAGTGTAGAAGGCTGGAGTGAACTGGACCTATAATCTTTTGTAAACAAAAGTCAACTGTTAACTGTGAATATTGAAAAAAAAAGTGTTTCAAAATTAAATGAAAATCTATCAACATATGTAAACATTTGATGTAATGTGTCAAAACTTCAAAATATAGTAAATAAATAAATATTTCAAAAATAACAAAAACAATCGCCATTGCAATATATGGCAAAATTTTTTAAAAAATGTTAATGAATATGAAAATCGATAAAGTACAAGCAGTCAAAATTATCGAAAATAAAAAATGCCGAAATGACTGGAATTCAACATTTGACATTGACTTTGAGAAAATAAATATTTGTATTTCGTTTTCGTTTGGGTTTCAAATTATATTTCCAATGTTGTATTTTTGACTTGTTTACTTGGGTTTCTTAAAGCGTTACTGCATATTACAGCTATATTGGGTGTCTCGGGTTGTGTTGGATTTAAGAATAAATTAGAGACGACCTAGTTGGGTTGGGTTGGTTTTCGTCTTTATGTTAATCGGAAATCGATGCTATGGGACTGCACTTAATCTAGATAAACGATGTTAACTGCAAAAGAGAATTGTTAATAATAGTCAATTATATGAGTGTAGTCGCGATAAAGGGAAGGGGATATTTTGGCCAATAGTTAAAAGAAAATCCCACATGTTTTTGATTTTGATATTACAAAGACGATAAATAATGAATAATTCAAAGTAGAGTCTTGCTATGATTTATCTCTTAATCAATTATAGTAATCGTTTGTAAGCAACTTAATACTTTATTAATCAACTTGATAGCAAGTTAAACATTTTGTCTATTAAGACAAAAAATGACATAAAAAACCGGTAATTCATGTAATTATAAAGATTTTTCGGGATGATGTTCGTTAAATTGGTTTGCTTCTTTGTTGTTTCATTGAATACGTGTTGGATGTTGTTTGTTTAATCAAACTATTGCATCGGAGATCGCTTTTGTATATTCTTTGGAGTTTTGGATTTAATAAAAATGTTATGAAATTATGGACCAACAAAATGTTACAAAAGAACTTACATGAGAAGGATTCATATTATTAATAACCCAATGCCATCATGAAAATGAAAACTACTTTCATTTGCACTAGACACATATGAGACTTTTAAAAACTAGGATACTAATCAATTCGACTTCGAGCAACAGGATACACTCAATAGTCAACTGCACACTGTTTAGCGGCCTGTACAAACATTAATTAAGATATAAACTTAAATCCATGTCACCAGTCAAAGTACTTCAGAGTTTTCAAATAATGCCGCAACAATAGAAATGATAAGATGCAGTTCCTCAAGGAAGTGCATTGCGGCCTACACTGTATCTTCCACATACACATTTGATGAGCATATTGATGTAGGGGCGTGAAAGAGGAGAAGTTGGGAGAATGCTGTAGGGGAAATTATAATGGTAGATGAATTTAGGGAGGACAACGCCGGCGAATAGTTCTGAAAGAGATGAGGAGTGACACGATGGCAGAGGATAAAGAGAGAAGGATGGTTACATGGTTGTTAAAAATTGTGTTGCTGTAGTTAAAGGCAAGGGAGGCAAGCAGCAGCAAATTATCGAGATGGTAGGAGAACATGATAAACATGTGTGAAAATGCAGGGATATCGGTGATGGAGGGGAGAAGAGAAGGAAGTGAAGCAGTAGCTGGTGGCGAGGTGGTGGTGGAGAGGTGGAAACATGTAGAGGCACAAGAAAGGGAAGGGACGCACGATATAATACAAGGAACAGAAATATATATGCATATGGAAGAAGACAGAAATATCTGAGGGGAGGTAGAACTGAAGCGGACGTGAGCATGATTGCGAGGTTAGATGCCGCAGGGTAACAATATTAGATGGATTAAGTGTACAAGATACACGTATTCTGTGAGAAAGGGACAAAGCTATGGAAGCGCTGGATGGACTAATGTGGAGATAAGTTTGAAAGAGGAAGAGAGAACGATAGGTAAAAACTGTAAAAAAGTTTTACATGAGACATGAGATGGGATGAAACTACTGCGGAACCTGAAGGGGTTACAGAAAGATAGAATGGACATAAAACGAAAACGCAAATGAGGAAAAAAAGGAAAGGAAATAAAATGGCGGAGGCACGACAAAGACGGAAGTGAAACGCTATTTTGTATTTAATGTTTGTACTTTGTATTTAATATAACCACAGTTATATTAAGTTGTTGATCACACATCAGCCTTGGCCACATATACGAAAATTACGCGTCGTCACTTTTTCTAAACAATTTACTAAAGATATCAAAATGGGGCGAAGTGGGGAATCAAAACGAGCGAAGATAAATCGGTATATGTAACACCGTGAATAAAAATGCCCGTAAGTGAATCTAACCAGGAAGTAAATCCCAAAAATCAGGTCAAATATCTCACACATATAAACCAAAGTGTAGCAGATTTGATGTAAACTAAGTCTATTACCAATGAAGCCATTCAGCAAGAATATCTTATTCCCAAGTAACAGAAGAAATATAAAGAGAGATTAAAAGTGAATCCTAAATGTAATACCTTATGAAAAATACGCGTAAGTGCTTAGTGTTTATATTTTAATATTTGAGACGTGTCCACTCTAATATACGAAAAGAATATTTTCATTAAATATTTTGCTGCTTTGTAAGTGTATTCAAAACAAATGATCTAAACCACCATACGGCCCAGACTCAGAAAACTTAAATTCATTACAGGAGGGCAGTAAATTCGACAAAATTAAAACAACCCAACCGAACCCAACGAATTTTAGCTTAAAAAATTAACATCGATCTACCAAATTGTACTACAATGCAACTGACTCACGTATAAATGGTGCAGAAAACTTGAATTTCGTAAAAAAATAAAAAAGATGTTAACAATTCTATTCCGTTCAATGAAACGACTTTTGTGCCACATTATATGAGCTTCAATCCGATTGAACTGGGTTTGGACTACAATTGTGCCTTTTTAGAAACTAGATGCGATTGCGATAAATGATTGGTGTGCTATAACCATTTTCCCAAATTGTATTCATTCTATGGAAGGGTCCTCAATATTTACCTAACATTTTCAACGTAAATGTAAACGAACCCATAAACTGAATCCCCACTGTTTAAACATTGGGGTGTGCTCACTCAGATTGCAGTGTAAAGTCAGAAAGATGTATTTTTTTTTGAAAACTCCAATTATATTCCAAAAAAATGAAAAACTGGGCACAAGAAAAACTACATTTAAGTAACTAATTCAATACAATCCATACAATAAGGAAATCGTTTTCAAATAACCGTTTTAAAAGACATTTTGAACAAGCCTTCAAATAAAAATCCATCCCACAATATTTTCAAACCTGATACCAAATTATACCTAGAACTGACTCACGTAACCATGGTGTAACCACTTGTTAAACTGTTTTTTCATAATTTGTACTGGATTCTGAGTTTCAATTGGCTTGTAAAGAACTTGTGCATTTCGCGAACTAGACACTATTTATGATACATTTAACAACAATAGCAATCTTTTGATGTCCGATACAATGAATTATATTCAATTTATACCGAAAACGAAAAGACCAACCTTTTCGAGGCAAATATAAACCGAATTCATGAGCTGGCATCCACTATGGAAACATTTTTGTTCATTTTCGGAATATAGGCAGTTTGTATCGGATAGCACCATACATTTTCTGCAGAATAATAGATTTTGAAAAAATAAAATGAACAATAAAACACATCTTTATTAAGTGTAGAACAAAAAGATATCTTCAACGAACGTTCCGTTTTTTGACTAATTGTACAGATAGCTCGAATTGCACATTGTACTGTACTTGTACCAGCAAAACATGTTGATGCAATGTATGTAGGTGAGGTTGCAAACTCGACCAAGAAAGAAACACGAGACTATCATCTTATTTATCTAAAACAGTCGGATTGGTATTTTTAATGAAATGTAAATCATTTTCGAAAAAACTTTTTCTTATAATAACTTTTCCCACTGAGATATCAACGCTGTATGATCCATATGATAAATAGTAGGCGGTGTGAATAGGGTACCATCAGGTACGAACAGTGTTCAATCCGGCAAGAATAGAGTACAATTCGATGTAACTAGCTTACAATCGGGTATAAGTAATGAACAATCCGATACAAACGAGGTACAATTCTGTACAGAAACGAAAAATCGTTGTTTTATTTATCTCATGTTTAAGATAGAAAAATGTAATTATTGAAAAACCCCAATAGCATAGTCTGCTGGATGGGCTTTAGTAACACTAGAACACTAGGAAGAAATTCGATATTGAAACAATGCGTCCATTTACTTTCAAAATAGATGCATTTTCTGTTTCTATTTTACGTTTTAGGTTTGTGCCAATCAAAAGAATATAAAAAGAGGAAAATGCACAAAATATTTCATTATTATCATATTTTCTGAATCTTGTTGGTATGGGAAAATTATAAAGGGCATAGTGAAGGTAAATTTTGAATAACTTATTTCGGTTAAATAACAAACGAGGTCGTCACTAGTGGTGCATCACATACGCCGTCACAACTGGAACTAATTTCATTGGAGCTCGTTCACTCATCAGTGTATTCGAGGGTACTTCCGAACCACTTCCTTGGCAAGTTTGATCAAATTATGTAAAAATAAATTAATCGGTGTTAGTAGCATTTTCTCAAAATTGACTCAATGTAATTTTATGCCAAGTTAACAATTAATAATTTTATAATACCGTTGTTTACACGCATAGTTTCAAGTGATAAAAAAACAGTAACAATTTGAACCCTCTTCGAATTGAAATCACCGATTAAAGCGTGCCAGTTTTTTGAAGTCCACGCCAAGTGTAGTCGCTACAAACGATCGCCTATGTAATCTCTTACACTTAAAAAAGCCATAAACTGTCGAAAGTAATCCATAAATAAACAAATAGACACAATATGCCGTTGGGCAATGAATTTATTCATGACGATTCGTGCGCCAAACACTTTCGCATTTAGAAACTCACTTATACAATCACAGACTTTGCAGTAAAACTACGGCGAATAAACTTCACATTTTAGCAGTAAACCGCTACGGCAGTCACTTAAACACGTCCGCACAATAACTCTCCACCGCACATCATCATCGCAGATTGAACTTGTTCCAGAATCACTCGGCGTGCAACAGCGAGAGAGAACCAAGCTACACGTACGTACAACTCAGTCGTCGAGAACATTTAAATCCTGCATAACTGTAAACTCTTGCAAATGAACTTAATTCCATTCTAACGCACGGGCTTGGCGCGCGCGAGAGGGAAAAAACAGCTCTCAAAAGTTGAACTTTCGCCGCGCGCCCTCGGGGCATCGGATCCACTTCCTTCCGTCCGAGCGCGAGCACATGTCGCAAACGAAAGACTCGTAGGAAATCAAAAAAAAATTAAAAACGAAAAACAAACGTGCAGCGCTAACTCAACGAGAATCCGCACTCGACTGAACTAACCTCGGTTAGCGTTTCAAGTCGGGTCGCACGGTGTCTCGGGGAAAACAGTTGAGCGACGGGCCAATGGGAACGTCGGTACGTCATCGCACGTCATGCGCTACGTCACCGCAACTTTGCAAGTGGCGCTCTGGATTTCGACGCGCGCTTAACGAGACGTCTAATAATAATAATAACTCGCAGATGATTTGTTACCTCCGCACGAGACAGCCTTTCGGGCTGTTTGTTTCGTGTAACTCGATATTGTTTTTATTGAGACGTTCCAATGGTAATTTCTCAATCGAGTATGGACTCATCGAGGACACAGAAGAGGTGCGCTGTAGTTAATTCTATTATCACAACTATTGTGATGGGTATATTATGTCGATAAGAAATACTAATTTCCAAAGCAATTTCAACAAAACGAAAAATGTTGTCAAAATTTTCATTAGCGTCGTATCTGGTCAATTTACCTACTTCTAATATCATAAAAATTTATAATGCCATGTGCTAGTGGTGCATTGATAAAAAATCTAAAAAATAAAAATCAACCAGAAGAAAACCGATGCTATGATGCAATGAAGCTTTGACCTAAATAAATATTTACTTTCTTTTATTTAATTGTCAAAATAATAGTTAAATGCAAGAAATATTTCAAAAAAATATTTTTCTTTGTTGGAACAAATATACCTTTGAAACTATTGAAAAGAAAATTTCTTTCCCTCAATACACATGCATTAAACATGAAGAAATCTTTTTCTCAGTGCTGATTTATCTAGTCATAAAATATAATCTCGTAATGTCATATAATACACGTACGTATGTTAGGAAGGTAAGTCATTTCGAATACAGATTTTGTCAATTATTATTATTTTGTATATTATATCGATTGATTGACATATCTTGTTTACAAAAACACAAACACATCATTGACAAGATTGTGTTTTCAACAGTAATATGTAATCATACACCACCTTGACGAGCTTTTTATACAACTAGGATATAAGTACAATTGATTTTTTGGAGGCAGCATTTCTTCAATTTGTATTAGATTTTATTCAACTATTTTAAAGTGAAAAATTTTAATCTTCTGAAACCTGGTATTTCACATACCCAAGAAGAGCATGGGCAGAATTTAAAACAAATGCGATTAGATAATTGATAATAAAAGTAAAACAATGAAAAAAAAACATTGCTTTAAAGTAAACAAAAATACCACGTGTTTCGTTGTGCTGTGTTGGGTTTTTTAATCAAAACGTGAAAATGAAATATTAAATCTCAAATTTTCTATATTTAGTTTTGACAACAGTGTTGATATATATTATAGTTGCCACATTTAAAAAGTGAATAAAAGTGGAAAGCAGTTAGTATTATTTGCTTTGCAGTGAAATATTTTATGAATTTTATGAAAACAAATAGTTGCATCATTTCATGTTATGAATGACTGTACGAGGGTTGTCGAATTAGTTCTGCATGTAGCCTCATAGATGGCGCCACTAATGAAACGCCAAGTCAACCTAAATCTTTCGTTAAGCTACATCGAAGGTTTCATCAAGTGATTTAGTCACATTGAATTTAAAAATTGATAAGCTGCTCGAAAACATGTAGAAAAGTTTCAGGAAATAGAATGAAAAATAGACTATGACTTGAAATGGACAGAATAACTACTGTTGAGTTACAGAGAGTTAGACATAAAGTTGAGACTCAAAAATTTAGAGAAAAAAGCAGCAGCCAACTGAAAACACATATAGAAGTTTCAGGAGCTGTGACGAAATATGTGCAACGAATTGTATTGAACAGAATAACTACAGAGAGCCTAGAAATATCCTGCTTGTTCGCCTCTATACCTAAAACCTTAAGCGATCACGAAAAGTGAGATTCGACAGGCGATTGGTTCTCGAGCTAATTTCGCGTTTCGGAACGCGGCGGTGCGACAGGTAAACGTCAACTGCGAAAATTTTACGTGAAACGGTCGTTTGAGTGCAGGCCCCCGGCGCCGCGACGGCGGCGTTTCGGGGCTTCGCGCGGGCCATTTGCGACGGGCAGTGGAGGTCCGCGGTCCATTGCGATTCGTTTGGCCAAGTCCGATGTGCTGAATCGGCATCTTCAATGATCCAAAAGTCGGTACTTTCGAACAATTTCGGGAAGCAAAAAAGAGGCGGGGCATGTACGCATATGCGGCGTTCCATGGTAACGTGGTATCTGCGTGCTGATGGTCGTGTCCATAGATAAAATAAGAAGGTATAGAATGCAAAGCAAGCGACAAATTTTGTGCCACTAGGAATTGCACCTTCCACACGCCGTAAGATGGCGCAGATTTGCCGCGTTATTTTATAATCAAATCGAAGTTGTCTTGTACAAATAATTTGACACAAGTCTGACTTTTATAAGCTTTTTTATAAAAATAAATATAAAAATAATGCGACTGTGCAGTGTGCGTACATGTTACCGTCCCGGCGCAACTAGGCATAGATTTCCCAATCCTGGGAAATACCCGGAGCGTTTTAGTGAGTGGTTGAAGCGGGCAGATAATCCTCAATTGCTCACACTGGACCGTTGGAAAGTATACAATGAGCATACTATATGTGGTCTACACTTTGAAAAAAAATGAATTTGCTGTTAATAATAAACTGCGGAATACCGCTATACCCACCTTAAAGATTTCCTACAGTAAGTTTAATCGTACGTATTTAAAAAAAAAGGTTAGCATAGAAACTTTTTTAGATCAAACGCCAAAAGACGAAATACTTCTTCTGCGTGACGAAGTGATGCCTTGCGCCGCAGACACATCATCAGTTCAAAATTTAAAGTCTTCGAATTCAGAAAATACCCCACCTACTGCTAAAAGATTTTATAAATATTCCATAAAATTTAAGAAAACGGCACGCATCAATAAAATTAGGGCAACTTTCTATAGGAAACAATTAAAATGGGCTAAACATTTTGACATTAAATTACAAAGTTCAGTGTTAGGAAGAGATGCAACAAATTGTTGTTTATCACAATTGAGAAAGCGAAACCACAAGGACGCAGATATACAACTGATGAAAAATTTTGGCTCTTGCGCTATTTAAACAATCTGGAAAAGGGTATGCAAAATTAAGAAAACTGTTTGCACTTCCCACCCGACAAACTATGATGGCAATGCTTAATAAAATTCCAATCAATGCCGGTTTCAATCAAGTAATTTTTGATAATTTAAAAGATGCTGTTTCAAAATTAAATAATCATGACAAAACGTGTGCCCTTATTTTTGATGAAATGTCCATAATGACTCACATCGATTACGATATCCACCCCGACGAATTTTATGGATTTGCGACTCATGTGCCAGATATAAAAATTGCCGACCACGTTCTTGTTTTTTATATTTGTGGTATTTTCAAGAAATGGCAACAACCAATATATTTTTCGTTTTCTTCATCAAGCACAAAGTCTCCTATCATCGTCGATTTATTAAAATTATTAGTTGCAGAAGTTCAAAATTGCGGATTAAAAATTGTCGCCACGATTTGTGACCAAGGAGCTCCCAATCAAGCGGCCATAAATACTCTTTTAAACGAATCAAGATTGATATATAACAACAGAAAGTTGCCCATAAAAAGGAGAATTATAGTTCAAGATGAAGAAATTATTCCTTTGTTTGATACTATTTAATAAAAGAATCAGGAATAATTTACTCACCAAAAATTTAATTTGGGAATCAAATGGAGAAATTATTAAGGCAGAATGGAATCACATATTACAAGTTTATTTGGCAGATCAACCTTGTGAGGAAATAAGAGCGATTCCAAAAATTAACGATTTACATGATATTCCAGAAAAAATTCAAAAGATGAAGGTAGACAATTAAAATATGTTTTTTATTGTTTTCTAAACTGTTCTTATACTTAGGTATGTTACGCCACTCAAGTCTTCAGTCGCAGCATGGCTGTAGCAATGTCTTTGATGGTTAAAAGTGGTATGTGCAACATATGTTACTCTCTATAGAGCAAAAGCTATAGGAAACTTTTTTGGAGCTTATCACAACACAAGCGAAGAAGCTCTCGGAACTGCTAAGATAGTCACGTTCTTTGATAAGCTCTTCGACAGTGTAAACGGCGGAACACTTCATCCACCTTGTGAAAAAGTACTACGTGGTGGTGTGTGGAGAAATTCTGGACACGTTAATTTTTGGAAAGAATCCATTGAATCTTTAAAAAATATGTATTTTGTTGATGTAGATGGAGAAAAATTTCGACCCCCAAGGTTAAAAAATTGGATTGTAACACTCGAGGGATTTTTGGATTTATACGATATACTAGTAGGAAATCGGACGTGCAAATTCTTTTTACCTCGAGCGTTTAATCAAGACGTAATCGAAAATTAGTTCGCAAAAATTAGAAGACAGCGATGTCGTGCAGTAAATCCAACGGCACTTCACTTCAGGGACAGTTTTAAATCATTGCTTATACGAGACTTTTTTGGTTCAAAATCAATAGGCGCCAATTGTGAAATTGTGAGAACATACCAGATTTGTTTAATATTAGAGGACTCCTTGACAAAATGCAACACATCAATGGAGACCTTTAACGTGTGTAAATATATTTCAAAACTCAAAAACTTTGAACTGGAAAAAAAACATCCACAAAAGTATAATTGGTTACGTTTCTGGATGGGTTGGGAAAACTTTAAAAAAATGTAAACTGTGATATTTGTAAATCTCACAAATTAATAAATGAAAGAGAGTATGACGATCACTATAGGAAACTTAAATATTGTAACATAGAATTTATCAAAAATATTAACAAAATTTATAATATAGCAAAAATCGTTTTGGCCAACATTACTTCTTTTAAAAATGCTAAACATAATATTAATAGTGTAATTCTCCACCACGTTAAATTTTCGTTTACATGTGTCCATAAAGAAAAACTTGAAACTGAAATCATAAATAAAATTGCTAATTTAACCATATTCTCATACGCTAAAGGTCTAAATTTAATATTAAGCGGCAAAGATACGAGGTTAACGCATTATCAAAATCAAGCATATAATGAAGCTGTTGCATGTTACAAAAAGAAATTAAAATTAAAAAATCGTAAATGAAATTGTGTTGTTCTTGCCTATTTTTGAATTTAAAGATAAAATGAAATGGCATATGAAATTGCAATAATCGCATAGCAGGCTTTGCAATTTTGAACCCACCACAAACCGATAGATGGCTTCAAGCCTAAAAAATAACCTTGAGTTTGCATTCTATACCTTCTTATTTTATCTATGGTCGTGTCGTGACATTTCAAACGTCAAATATACATTGAGTGCATCTTCTTCGCACTTTGGGCAATTTTTCTTTATGAATGTGTATTTGCACTCCATCCGCTACGATTTCACGCGCGCAGGTAAAAAGGTAAACGTCTCTCTGTACAGTTCACATTCATCGATCCGGCCGTTGGATTAATTCACACCAGAAAACGCTGTTAAACGTCACGTTCGAAATTCGTGAACGTTAAACGCATGTTTTTGAATTTGTCAAACATTTATGGAAACCGTGCAGAGAAAGCAGCAAAAACGAACGAACGTCAAGCATTGTTGACAGATTTAGGTTTAGCCTTGTCGACGTTTCATAATGATCAATGTACGTGTTCCATATAACTTACAAATACACTACAAACTCTGCATTGTAAATATTCGGTGAGAAATATTTAGCAATTGATTAATTACATAGTAGAGCTTATTTTGAGAGCGTATTTTGTTAATGTACTTTCGATACATTAACAACAGAGAAGTCGTGTGCGTGCCATTTTAAATGTCAAACGCGTGTTTGAAGTACAAAAGTGGACGTCGACTTTAATTATGGAAAGTGTAGTGGACTCGATTAGCTACTTTATTAGATGCTACTGGCAACAATCGGTACAACCGGTGGATATGTAAAGGCAAAAAACCGTCAAACCGTGCTTTTGCCGACATGCAGTTCGTCAACAATTAACGATCCTAACACGATCTTTTATCGGTATATGTTGGGTGTCTGCATTCAAGTTCAAGTTTTATTTCGTCAAGTAATAGTTCGCGTTTCGGAACGTGGCGCGGCGGTCCGTCAGATAAACGTCACGTTTGAAAAATATTCGGTGAGAAAGTTTTCAATCAATTAATTAATTACATAGTATAAATACTTATGTCAATCGCACAATAATAAGTCCATTGTCATAACCGTAAATAATAAAAACTACAGTCAGTTAAACGTTACACTTGGTACTCGCGAGCGTCAGGTATCAGGATTTTACGGAAACTTCAACGACATAAACTAATTGTTTGGTGAATATTTATTTAAACGCATAGCTTTTAAAGTATTACAGTTAAATGTATAATACTATTCAAATATTGTATTCTGTAGAATAAATGCACTACAAATTGTGTACTCTGTAGAACACATTTTGCACTTTGTTAACCTTGGACAACTAATACTTTCATAAATCTGTTATACTTAAATTTTGTCAAAAACATATTAAAACGGCTTGGGGGAGAATTGCTTACGAACTTCATGCCTGCAGATATGTTGGCAATTCAATGTCATCCGTTTGACAGCAGATAACCTTTACGTGAACAAAATAGATTTACGCTAAATAGACTATTGTTTTCCCATTCTTTTTTGACAGTTTCCTATGTGCAAACAGTTGACATATAACCGGTAGAAAACTGTAATAAAAAATTCGGGAAAACAATAACTTATATAATGTTCACGCCAAGGTTTTGTGCTATGTCAAATACATGCCATTGAATTGCCAAAAAACCCTGCTCTTATGACATGCAGTTCTACAACAATTAAGGACGTTGTCGTTGAAAAATATGTTTTTGTAAATCTGTTAAAGGGGGGTTTAAATTTTGTTTTCACGAATTAAAATTGTCGACTTGACCATTTAAAATTTATTTTGATTGACCGTTGCTTGATTCAGTTTGTTTATTTTATGTGTACCAGGTATTTATTTTTACATCTTCAGTAGAACAATCTGTACAAATATAACAAATATAAAAATAGATTTTCATCAGAAAAAAATGAAAAAACAAAAGAAATAAGGGATAAAAAATTTCAAGAATTCAATTCTAAACAAAAATATTTAAAAAAGGAAAAAGTGCAAAAATATAAAAAAATGACTTTAAGGCATAGACAATTCCGAGCACAAAAATTTTACACTTTCCACAGTCGCATATAATTTAGTGGTGTATTTTATATAAAATTGATTTCTGCGCGTGTGCTATATGACGTCCCAAAACATGATAATTAGGTGATTTTAATGAATAAAACTTAGTTCAAATAATAAAAGTTTAAAATTGGTTGCTTAATGTGACTCAACAAATCATATAACTTAGTTCAAAATTTAAATGATTGAGAGTTAAAATTTATTACAGTTTGAAATTGTTGCTTAACTTGTTGCAACGCATTAGCAGATGTTAAAACTCTGTTCATATTGTAGCCAAAACTGTAAACAAATTTATTTTTTTAAAAAACCACTACCAGGAATATTCAAAAGTATATAAATCTAATTGAATTAGGAAAAAACGCTACATAAAACAGTTCTCATGTCTTTGAATGAAACATGCAAATGTCTACTCATTAACTTAGTTCAACAATTTTGCGGTATTCTCTGTCAGAAACACGCACGTCGCTTAGGCTAAAATTTAGTGCAATTTTTATTCGCATAGTGGGAACATTGGACACTAAACTATGACAACATAGCTGTCATCTTGAAATAAAAAATGGTGACATTCTATCTCAGGAACGCGTAAATCTTACAAGTCGAAATATGCTGATAAAGTTAAATGTATCGTTGGAAAAAACTGTCACAAACGGACTACCCTTTCATAAAAACTTAGTTACCTAGTTGATACATACTAAAACGGACAAATTAATGGATCTCTACAGTTTTCATTTTATTTTTCAACAGACAGGAAACAGACTCCACGGATGTTTATCAATTGCGTCGATCGATTTAATTTTGCCACTGATTGATATGTCAATTTCTAAAATCCAAAATCGAAAACTAAAGGTTTTGAATTGAGAAGGGAACGAGTTGCTTCATGAAGTGATTTGGGTTGAGTTGACTTTCGGAGAGGATTATCGCAACAGGAATGTCTTTCTGAGTTGGTTTCTACTTTTGGTTATGAAGCAACACATCAATCGATAATTTAGACGCATCAGCCTCAGCGACTATCCATCAAGTCTACCAAGAACAGCAGTCATTCATAAAAACATTGATTCTGTGCACAAGTTGATCAAGGAATATCGACATGTGACACACCGCGATATCTACATATCCGGCTATGGATATGGATTTGAAAGAATTTGATTGGGTGTAAGAAAGTTAGTTTCCTGTTGGTTCCGCATCCTTTACTAGAAGAGCAAAAGGCAAAAGGTTTATTGGTTGTGAAAATTTTGAGTCAGCTCAATGAAGGAAGTCCAAAAATCAATTACACTTCTGGACAAAATTAAGGGACCAATAGTAAAATTCAATATAAATGTAAAACAAAGTAGCTAAACTTAACGAAACTAATACATATACAAATTTATGTGTGTTTACTTACAGTATAGTTGATTTAAGAGCGAAAATTAACAAAATGTACTTTTATGGACTTGAAGAAAAAAGGTAAAAATTAAACTAAAATACCAATGGTCTTCTGATGAACTAAAATCCTAATTTATAAAAAAATAGCATTTTTAGTAGTGTGTGCCCTCCTCTTGCAGCAATACACGCTGCCAATCTTCTTGGCGTGCTTGAGATTAAGTTTTGTATTTTTTCTTGAGGTATCTGCTCCCATTCTTGAACAAGCATGTTAAACAGCTCATCAAGTGTTACTGGCGGTCTTAGTACGTGTTTGATTTTTTTGCCCAATTGATCCCAGAGATGCTCAATAGGATTGAGATCAGGGCCTTTGCCAGGCTACTCCAAACATTGGCTATTTGCTTCTCTAAACACGGCTGTGATAATGTTAGCTATGAGGTTTGGCATTGTCCTGCATAAAAAGGAATCAATTGTCAAAATTTTCGGCAAATGGTTGAACACGGGGTACAATTATCTCGTTTCTATATCTTATTGCTGTTAGCGACCCATTTCGTACCAAAACCAATTCTACAACCATTAAACTGTATGCCACCGCAAACCATTACAGAACCCCCACCAAATTAGTCAACTCCTCTAATGGTACATGGTGCAAATCGCTCATCTGGTCTTCGCATGACAAGAACACGGCGGTCATTCTTGTTTAGCAGAAATCTAGACTCGTCTGAAAACAAAACGGACTTCCACTGCTCCTCGTCCCAACCTTGGTGATTTCGACAAAAGTTTAAGCGATTTCTTTTGTGCGTAGCTGTGAGAATTGGACCGGTAGCTGGTTTTCTAGCAGACACATTAACTTCTTTTAGCCTTCTTCTTACTGTTTTGGTAGAAATTTCTGTTCGAATCGAAGATCATTTTTTAATTCACGAGATGTTACAAAACGCTTCCTTAAACTCTGAAGTTCAATAAAGCGATCCTCTCTGCGGGTTGTTTTTCTTTTAGCACCTTGTCCGGGTCTTCTTTTGAAACTACCAGTGTTTCTGAACCGTGGTGCAGCCCTCTGCACCACATATTTGTTGGTATTTAGAATTTCAGCAAGTTCTCTTTGTGATTATTCTTCACGCAGAAGAATAATAATTTGGGATACTTCTTCTGGTCTACGATGGCGCCTAGGCATATTTAATTCACGTAATGCAAACAAATTCACCAATTCTCGCAAGAAAAAGCAAGATTTATTAATTAAATGACTTAAAAACAATTTTCAACAATTAAGCCTTTTTGTTGACTTTTCGTGTCCTAGCAAAGAATTCTTGCTATTGTTAATTGTTGCATGGCACACTATTTGAATTTTGTGTAAGAAACGTCAATTTATGACATGCAAAAAGTACATTAAAAATAACTTGTAAATTGGAAGAGTTATTTCAAGTTTATTTGGTGGTCCCTTAATTTTGTCCAGAAGTGTACATCATAGAGAGTGGCGATGAATTGTCTAAATAAACGTCAATCCGTTATTTAGATGCTTCAAGATTATGACAATCCAACAAAAGGTATCCTGTTGCAAAGTGTTTCGGAAAATAACGTAACAACATTTGCCCGAAAATCAGGACATCTTGCTACAATTCCTTTACAAAAACGGTTAATGTGGATTGGTGTACAACCGTTTGTTTGCCAGAAATAATTCCAGCAGTGACATTTTCTTTAAAGCTCAGTCTTATTGCAACAAAACGGTAGTTTACTTAAAAAGTAGATTTACAAATTTATTATTGTTAAAATAATGTTCTCTCGTTTCAAACAATTATGTTAACTGTATTGAAATGCGTGACATGTTTTAATTGATTACTCAAATACAAAAATTCATTCAATTTTTGATCCTGCAAAAAAGCTCTTTTATTATTATTATGGCCGTATGGTTGTGTGGTGGTTTTTAATCTGGCTATAATTTGTCTCGTACAATTTCCGATTATGACATTTAATGTACCCAATTATGACCTGTATTATTTGGCTAAGTGCTATGGACATCTTGAACCGGTACGGTACTGGAAGTATTGTTGCCAAGCCTGAGCAGTTCTGCTTTTCATTAGAAAAATGTAGCCAATATTGGTGACAATTTTCATTCATCGTTAAATTTAGTTTCCTTTAAATTTATTTGTAAAATGTTCATTATTCATCAATCGCCTAACTATTGATAATGAGCCGCCTTCCAACTACGGGTAACACCGGTAACTTTTAATTATTGCATATGGTATTATTTCTAAGATTTGGATTACAGGTTTTTTCTTATATTTTTACATCGGGTGGTATATTAGTTTTAGTTCCTCCGTTGCTCACGTTTCTTTTAAATATGAACGAAATGTATTCGTATACGACTATTTATACAAATTATATACCGCTGCCATTGATTATTTATTGGGATTTTCATTGCATAATTATTAGCCTACAATTTATTCGGAATCTTACTTACGAAATCACAAAAAAATTGTAAATGTTAAACAATTGCCGCAACTCGTCGTCTTCGCGAACTGGTAGCGCACAACTGTATAAACAGAATTTCAACTTGATCTCCAGAATCATTTTGCCTAAAATATAACTTAATTATTATTCTGAAAATGAAACCTTAAAATTATTATCAATGTTTCCGACAGCTTCTTCTCATTCTCCAAATTTTAAACCTAGCTGGTATGAAAATTGAAAAATTGCGAAGTTCATTAAATTTTGTTGTGTCGTGGTAGTTTTTGTCGGACTTTCTTTTTTTTTTTTATTGTCAGAATGGCAAAAATTGCCTAACTTATTGAATATGATTCCTGTACTATTACCAAAATGTATCAATTAGTCTTAGATGCACCATAGCGATCGTACCGGGTAAATTTGTTTAAACTGATGTTATTGGTTAATGTTTACGACGATATTCATATTTATAGTTATATCTTGATGAATAACGTATTATGAAGTTACAGAACGCAAACAATAATCAGACAACGGGTAGTGCAATTCACAGACCACCACTTAATTGAGCCAGCTATTTGCTACTACCGCTTATTGCGTACACCATTTTATGACTTCAAATTTATCAGGTAACGTAGATGTGAAAGCGTACGTTGCGTTGGTGGCAAAGACTTGGGCACATTTTCGATCTGAAATAACCAATTAAAAACAAACTAAATCGGGCAGTAGAGGAGCTTGAATATCACCAATGTAACGAGTTGAAACTGGAATAGTTGAAATTTTTGATTGCTGAAAGTATGGGCGTCTCCGGGAATATGCAGTAGGTGATGGAGGCCTGGTTATAAAAGACACAATGGTTTAGAAATTCAACAACATCTTTCTATTAGAATCTAAGAGTCCAGTAGAACGTTTAACTTCTGGAATATCACCATAGCACAATAAGATTTGTTATCGAACATAGGCTTTCAAAAATCCTTATAATGGCTTCTAAATATTACAACCCACATTCAATCGGTCTAAATCATTTCAGTTGTTTCTAATCATCTAATCAACTCAAAAACTGAAAACATGAGATGTAAAACTCGTTCGTAATCGAACATATTTATTTCCTAATAATTAGAATTTAAAAGGTTAAACGTCATTACGACAAGGGAAAGGAAGTAGAAATTTATATGCATCGACCGATCAGGACGTGTACGGTGTAGCAATCTGTATGCGATCGCTGGTAAATTCGAATTAGCAATTAAATCTGTTTGGAAGCTTTATGCAAAAACCACAGCACTGGGAGTTTGCGAGCGCTTTTTATGTTTTCTGTCGGGGGTGCCGATATGGTTTTAAATGGAAATAGAGTCGGAGAATAATTGTACATGCTATTTGATACTTTTCTATAACGCAGGCTATGCAACATCAATCGCAACAACGATATTGTAATCAGGTTGGGGAATTTGAACTAACCTGCAATAGGGAATCTATAAAATTGTTTGCAAGCAAACATGCATAGAAAATTGTAAAAACTTTTTCGAAGAAGATATGAATTCTGCCCAATCCGATCCTCCGCTAAGGTGCAGATGTCTTTACTTGAACAATGCCTTTGGCAATGGAATTTCACACTGAAACAATATTTATGTTTTTTTTTACTTTAACATATATTTGTTAATGAATCTCACGCTGAAACATTCCAATAAATAAATGTGGTACCACCATTGTTCAAATTCGTTTTTACCTTTACAGAGCAATACAAAAAAAAAACTGCAGTGTTCTGCACTGGACTTCCTTATACTTAGATAAATTACATTATACATAAAGTATACGAAGTAAGAAATAATGGATAAAACAACACGGATGACTATTAATTTTCCACATCTTTGTGTATGTTTGTGTATCTGTGCGCGCTCTACGGTCCAAGCGGTTAGAGATAGAGCTATTAAACTTTAAATTTAAGACATGTAATCGAAAAAATTATACTTATAAAAGTTAAAGATATTGACATTTTATTTGAAAAGTTTTTCGAAAAATGGAGCATAAATAAGTATAAGAAAGTTCAGTGTGGACCACTGCAGATCTTTTTTATGTATGTTTCAATTTCACTTTTTTTACGACACATTTCCTATTTTTTTACAACTTTGTAACAATATTATTTTCCATTTATTATAAATTGCAAAGATATTTTTGACTTTTATTAAATTTTTTATGATTGTTGAGTTTTTCGTTCTTTTTTTAATTTATAATGATTTTCATAAGCTTCTTAAAATATATATGTTTTGATTGCTAATAAATTACAATGATTTGTTTCTATTTTTAAGGATTTACTTTAATTTTTTACTATTTATAGCTATTTTTTCGACTATCAATTGTAAGATTTAAAACGTTTATTACTAACGCAAACGTTATTGTTTTATATTCAAATAACAGATTTTTATCTTTCGGTTTTCTTTATTACTTTCTTATACATTAAGTATAGGAATCATGAAAATTTTCGAAATCGAGATTTCAACGCATATACACGTTTTGAGATCCCCTGAATCGTTTCTGACTATTTTCGGCATGACGTCTGTGTGTATGTGTGTGTCTGTGCGCGCTCTAGCGTCCAAACGATTATAGCTAGAGCTGTGAAACTTTAAACTTAAGATTTACATATAGCTGAAAAGAAAACGTCCTATTTTGAGAACAATTGCTCAACCGGAAGTGAAGGTTTACTCTTATCACCTTTTTCCGTATATCGAAAACGGTACGATTTATCAAAAAAAATATTCTTATATAAGTTAAAGATATTGAAATTTTAAACAACTTTTATGTGAAAAGTTTTTTCGAAAAATGTAGTATAACTGAGTATAAGAAAGTTCAGTGAGAACCACTATTGCGATCGGGCCGCTAAAAATACGTATGGCTGAGCGCGCTCCAGCCATACGTAACTATTGAAGGTCAGACTATGAATCTTTAACCTTAGAATTAGTATACAGCGTGGAAAAAAACGTCACATTTTGAAAGCAATATCTCAAACTGATGGTATAATCAAATCAACGTTTTCTATATCTCGAAAACGGTTCGCGTTGTAGCAAAAATTGTTCGTATATACTGGAATTAAAAAAAAAACATTTGTTTGAAAAGTTATTTGAGAAATAAAGTATAAGAAAGTTTCGTGCGGACCACCGCGGATGTTTTTTTATGAGTTACATTAACCTTACATAACTTCCACCTACTTCATTTACTTATATTTTTCAATGCTATAGGTTGTCTACGTTGGATTATTGCTTATTAAGATTTACCATCAAATATCCCACTAAATTAGATGAATTTGGTTGGACTGGGTTGGGTTGAATTTCATAAGCTCATCGCATGTTTATTTACATTGTGAGTTCTATTGTGTCTTTTAAAAACCTACAAAAATTTCTAGCAACATCTACAAGTAGACGTCAGCCCAACCCAACACAAATTATTTTCTTTGTAACCAGAGTTTTTGACAACCAATCTGCAATAGTGTTTAAATGTATTTGGTATCTCTTAAAACCTACAAACAACTAGAAAATGTCTCGAGATGTCTCGAATGTTTGATTTCAAACCGAACTTCCGAAGAAGGCAAAATGTTAGGACCAGTGCACAACGCGAGAGCGTTATAATGTTGCAAAGATATACGTATATCGAGACCGAACAAGGTGTTGGGTATAGCAAGAAATTACAATGTGACCCTAAAGGTACGAGGGGAGATTATTGTCTAGCGTCCCTGACATAGTATGCGTTGAGGGACGTTGAATCAGTCTGACACATTAAAGTATTAATTTGTTGTTACGTTGATACAATTGTAGTTTTGTCGCTTGTTACCTTTTAAAATAATTTAGAACTTAAGTAGACAAGTTTAGAGAAATTCTAAAAATGGAAAAATCAGAGGTTCGTGCAGTTATAAAATACTTGCCAAAGAAAGGGTTGTCGCCAAAAGAAATTCATGAAGACATTGTAGATGTATTAAGTGCTGTTTCTTACCAAGTGTTGAAAAATATATCTCGAGAATTTAAACTGGGAAGACAAATATGTGAACATGCGAAGGGTGTTGGACGACCAGTGACTGTCACTACTCAAGAAAATATGAATCGTATACACCGGGAAGATATTACGACGATAATGAATGTTTTTTCAATTTGTTCAAGACAATAATAGATGATGTATCCGATTATGTGATTGGGAACATAGGATTATTAGGAATAGTAGAAGACGATGAATGCGAGAGACTAAGAAGAAAGGGATACACAGTCAGTGGAAATTGTAGTACGAAAGAACATATATTCTAGATATGGAGATACTACAATCATTTTAAGGGGTAAACAACAACAACACGATTTTTTTTCTTCGCTCTAACGATACTTCAGAATCATAAAAATAATATGCCATTCGATTTATAGTGGAAATAGTATTTTGTGTACCAAGGCCAAAAAGTACTGTTTTTTCGTCCGAGTTTTCTTTACGACCGAGGCGTAGCCGAGGTCGGAAAGCAAACGAGGACGAAAAAACACTTTTTGGCCGTGGTGCACACAACATTTTTTAGGCGACCCTCATATAATTTTCAAATTTGTTGCAACATTTACTTATAATTTATTGACATAGTCATTTATGACAACTGTACAATTGTACATATTTGTGACACCTTCAGACATGTTTATGTTTTCTTTGTCTACATTCGAAGTTATTTCGGCTTTATAAACAATAATTACCCAATAATCAGTTAAAGAGTCTATCACCAACACGTATTTACTAATGTAAACAAGATGTACAGTTTCACACTGACGGCAATGTGGTTATTTTTATACAATTTCGGTAACTGTCGGTAGATGGCGCCACCCTATTGCGGACGAAAAATGAAAGCGGACGAAAAACGATTACTTTTCGTCCGCGTTTGACGACTGAAATTTCAATTTTTCGTGTCGGTCGCCTAAAAAAGAATGTTAAAGGGTGTAATTATCGATCGACCGCAGCGTGGTGTGTTTATGAAACTTAAAACACGTTTTTCTCGAAACTCCTTTTTCCAAACTGGGAGGACAGCTTTCCCGGAGACTATTGCATGGATCCATTTAAAATTTTCACAGTAGCTTCACAATACTGTTCTCTATGGAAGTATGTAGCAGTTTTTTGATTGGATGTAAACGTTTTTTATGAACAATTTATCACTCAATTTTACGGCCAGATATCCATTCATTCCTTAAAAACTGCACAACTTCCACAAAAATTGATAAAAAAGAAAACCCCTACCCCAACTTCCAAAGCCCAATGTACATAGATTATAAATTTGTTTGCCTTTTTGCTCCGTGACTCATACAAGCCGGGAAATCCGCCCTCCCGTTTCGGTTTTCGGTGTTTTTAATATAGGTGTTCTCGACGACGGGCTCTATCGCCGCAATTTGTAATGAAAATTACAATAAAAAATTGCATTTTGTACTTCAATATGTGCTTAATGAACCCTCTAAAAATATTTCTATTCCGCTTGTCATACTCCCAAAATAAATTGATAAATTTAGCTCTTTTTTCCTGCCTCTAGAGTGGTTTTACCCCTTAAGGCACTAAAATCTAAACCATATGAGCAGTAAGTTATATCAAGGATAACAATGTACAAATCCTCAGACGCATCCTACATAACCAGTGTACTGAATGTGTTTAAGGAGATGCTGAAAATGAATCGATGATGATAATAGAAAAAACTCTAGGGGTGAAGATAGAATCACAGGACCTTTTAATAGACAATTTAATGCAGTATATTGCGTCATAATTTGACATATAATAGAAATTATGCACTATTTATAATATAAATGCTGAGTACGACATCATAAATATTAAATCAAACGGACACCGATGGCTAGATATAAAGGTTCAAATACGAAACCTAATTGTTGATCGAACGATGGATGAGCGACGTGCGTGTTTTCGTTAATACATTGCGCTGACTATGAAAAAGGCGGAATAACTAACAAGTCATCGAACGATTTGAGAGCATTTTAAAAGCCCCTTTTGTAAAACACTCGAGTGCGTTTTATGTAATTTGTCGGGCGAAATCGAATTATTGCGACGGAAACTGTGTTTTCTTACGAGCGAACCTACATTCAACATTTCCGTCACAGCGTACATTTCACTGCTATACATATCAACGCACACAATTATTTTGTATTAAAAATTCTATCCACAAACCCTGGCTTGAATCTAACCGCGCCGTTACAAATATAACACGGCCGTTACACTAAATTAAAACTTGTCATGCTACTTTAAATTTAGTTTAAGCGATTCGTATCTAGGAATTTATCGCGGTGGATACGCCGAGACGTTTGCATTGTAAAAGAACCAGGAAGTCGAGTTTCAGGCGCCCGCTGCTTGTTAAAATTTGTCCTTGACAATTTGCCCAAGAACAACTACAGTCGATCGAGAATTAACTCGATCGACTGTAGTTGTTCTTGGGCAAATTGTTCGTTTGAGCCCACTACCAAGTTATGTGGTGCGCGATCGAAGAAAGGCGCTTTGGGAATTCAAACGTACAATTTGGCACCGGTGTAAAAAATCCGTCGACCTTAGTAGGATCTCGTAACAGTGGCAATGAACTATGCTAATTAGCGAGCACAATGAAACACGTTTTGTACTTTTTTACGTCGGAGCTCTTTGTGGAGTATTTTCCCCATCGCCGTCGGTTTCAACAAACATCGACTCGTTTCATTCAGCGAACTCGCTTTGGAGTTTATTGTATCGGAATTTAGAACGTCGTTCTTCTATGTACTCGAGCAAGGGGAGATTCGACGTTGATTCTACATTACTTATGATTATTATGGTGGTTTATTTGAATTAAATTGATATAAGATGTACGATCTTAGCATTTATTATACAAGCTAGAAAAACATTGTCAAGAATGTTTAATAATTGTAATAAAATTTTATTGTCAAATAATCTCGCAAATCCAGATAGCATTTGCCAAAGAATTGCACTCTAATTAATATTAGACACCTAAAATTTTGTAATACCCAATAACTTAATATTAATTAAACCCGCAGAAGTAATATTAGTCCCGAATACAAAATTTAAAAATTAAGTAAACTAGCAAAAACTGACCAATGTTCAATTCACAGTAAGGGCAATGTAATGAGAACCCTATTATTAAGTCCAATTGTCTTGATTTCAGATAGACAATGGAAGACAGCAATAATTGTAACAATTAATTACACATGTATCTTGATTGGCTGAATATTACATCGAACATAATCGATTAATGAGATAAATGTACCTGCTTGGCACACGGGACATCCCATGTTCATATTAATAAAGTTACTATCTAATGAAATGCAACGAATTATACCTTAAACGTCATCATTAATAAAATAAGTTAGTTTGCAACTCTGGATTGGAATTCCTGCAAATATTTTATCGTTGAAATAATTATGTAGGTTATGCTTGATAGAAACGTTATACTTGCGATATGGTGTATAATAACACTTAATAATAATTATGTTCCGGTTATAACTGCCGATGTTATTTTATAAAATGTCGGTTAGTTTATCCATAACGAAAATACGTTACGTTATTTTATACTAACGCAGTAATCTTATCGAACGCAATCAATACAAGAAAAGTTTTAAATAGTCAACATAATAATATGACAGCTATTTGATTGCAATTAAATTCTTAGACAACAATAAATTAGTCCCAGTAGAAAATTTTATTTCGGATTCCAGTTTTCTCAAATTTCAATAAACCATTATGCAACAAAGCTTCATATTTGTGTCTCTGAAAATCAGGGATGGAATAATATTTTAAAATGACGGGTAAAAAGAGGCTTTATTCAGTCCTTTTTGTTTATGGCTATTTAAGTCACAAGGAATGTAAGGACGTATTAACATTTGAGGCAGGCATGTACAAGCCAAGGCGAAGCCGAGGCTTGTGGCCTGACGAAAATGTTCATTGTCGATACATTCCGTGTTACTTAGATTTTTCCCGCTGCCAGAACAAAATGTATCTAAATTTATTAAGAAATCGTTTTGATTTGACACCTGACATCGCAATTAATTTTGTTAATATTAATTGTCCAAAGGTGCGTTGGCTGTGTGTTGTCATGTCACATAAACAATGTAATTATAAACAAAGTTCTCAAAATTAATTTGTGGTCGTTTGTATGATTAGTAAATATTAATAAATATGGATGTTGATAGAAGAAGCGGCAAAGATTGCCTCATTAAGTTCATTGCCACAAAAATCGAGAGACAGATACGAGTTTACCTATGGACTATTCAAAAAGTGGTCCTGTAGGAAAAATGTGACGTCGATTACCGAAAAGGTAATGATTGTTTACATGCTGCAAAGAACGCAACATCTAAAATCACCGGCAAGTTTATGGTGCGAATACTCCATCCTTAAAGCCACCATTAAGTGCAAGGAGAATATATGATAGGCTTCCTTAAAAATAGAAACAAAGGCTATATACCGAAGAAGTCGCAAGTATTGGAAAGATAACATATCTTGAAGTTTCTGGCACAAACAGAAGATGTAACGTATCTATTTCTTGAAGACAAATTCTATTTTTGCTTTGATTTGTTTTAGACCGTTACACTAGTCGGGATTGCAGGATGTTGCAGAACGGATGAATTCTGCAAAATGGAACTACGTGACATAGTTGACCATGAAAAATATGTACTAATCAAGATTCCACAGTTTAAAAATGATATACCGATGAGCTTCATGATTGTTGAAAGTCTCGAAGAAGACATCGATTATTTAAAGATTTTCAAGAAATATTAAGAAATTCGTAAGAATTTTGGACTAGCTATCAGCCCTCGTTTTTTTATATGCGTTATCAAAATGGAAAATGTGTTAATCAACCTGTTGGCAAACACACATTTGCTAGAATGCCATCGATAATTGCAAAATATTTAAACTTACCGGATGCAAATTTATACACGGGACATTGCTTTAGACGATCATCGGCTACGTTGCTAGTAAATTTTGGGGGAGACCTTTTAGATTTGAAGAAGTGTGGAGCATGGACCTCGTCTAATGTTGCAGAAACATATATAGCCGATTCTGTGATTAAGAAGATTAATATTTCCAATAAAATATTGTATAACAGGAATTATTCCAACCAAGATTGTGCTGCGTCGACAGGACTCGAAATGCCATCTACTTCCAAGTCCCAAACGCAAGCAGTATCAGCTCCTCAAAATTTCGAGAAGAGTAAATTTCGAAACGACGAAATTCAAGAAGCAACGCTTGAAGGTGGAATAAAAGAATCTCAAGAAATTAATTTAACGGATTCTGAAAACGTGGTTTTGAAGAATCCCTCGTTTTCGGGTTGCAGTGTTGTTTTTAATTTTTTCAATAAATAATTATGTTTGTACAAATTTGTTCAAATACATTTTCAGCCATTTTTGTTTTCAAAATTATTATATTCCAAGGAATTTAATATTTCCGTCGTTAAAGACAATAATATAAATAAATATAATTGTCAACTTACATGGTATGTTGCTACAAATGTAGAACCGACTTACATGATTGGCAGCGGGAAAAAATTATGAATACGCCCTTCAATATCATGATTAGTCGCAGCAAAAATATCATTTGCGCAACGTGCACGAATTGTTTCACAGCATTCGAATGAACTGTCGCCTCGATTCGCATTACCATCCAGTAAAATTTAAATTTTGCGCAAGTGATACAAAGAAAATATTATATTCAACTGAGCAATAACTACCAGCCATAACTACTCGCAATGTCAAAATTTTATTTAACTAAATTAAGGAAAACTAACAAATGAGAACGTGCCGAACCGTAACGAATGAAGGAAATTTTAATATAATTTACTTATAGTAATAATTAAGCATTAATTACACGATTTGAGGCCTTAGCGAACATGCCAATTTTAATAGTATTGTCTTTTAGCAATTTTTTATAGTATTGGCTTTTTCGTTCAATTTAAGGTATTTTAAAGTAGTTTTGGATTTTGTAGGTTGCTTTTCAACAGTACATATTTTTTATCAACACTTATTCCTATCATAGTACAATTTCTTATATTCTTCGGTCGAAAGCTGTAGCAACTTTAGTTTTAACTTAAACTTTTATTAGGATTTTTTATAGCGATATCATTTTTATTTAACCAGAACATTTGATTTGCTTTATATGTGGTGAATTTTTTCAAATAATACAAAAACAACTCGATTTAGTCTTTCTTTAAAGAAAACAAAAGCAAACTCGAAAAATTTTCTGAGTAAATTATGTAGTTTTGTTTACTATCTAATAGATAATTGGTTTTATGTTTCATCTAAATATCTTAGATATACACTGATAGCCAAACAAAGCAGAGCACCCAGAAAGGACGATCGTACGAACTTGAAATTTTTGTGGTATATACATATACCACATATATACATATCAAATGAAGGAATAATTGATTAAAATTTCACCAGCGAATTTTTTGTTTGTTTTTTGTCTCTTGTTATTTTTTTAAGGTACATTTTTTGTTCTCGTGTGTAAGGCAAACTTAATGATAAGTGACAGTTTAGATATTGTTTTACACTACTTGTGTCATTGTCATGCCCCGCATTCGTCGTAATCAACATTACAGTCAATTAACTCCTTTTGAAAGGGGTCTAATTCTGGGAATGCATCACCATTTCGCGAAATGGCCAGAAGATTGGGTCGAAGTGACTCTACATTCATTCGAGCATGGAGAGCTTGGTCCAACGAATGCTCAGAAATACGTAGGAGAAGTTGGTCCGCCAGGAATTATGAATGAACGTCAAGAGAGGCGTCTTCGGCGACTGGCCTCAATTAGCCGTTTAAGACAACACTGTCGGTGGGGGCTACCTGGAGGGCTGTTTTTTATATTTTTAAGGACCCGTGTAGAATGGGGCAGCAATCACTATGCTCACACCATTACAAGTTTTGCAAAATACGTGCCTACAGATTTTCTCTTTGAAGCATATGTGAATTCTTCGCAGACAGAATTAACAAATATCAAACGAACACCACACATGGGCATGGAGGTAATGTATTCGTTGTTATCCACCAATAAGCGTAAGAACGAACTATAAGGCAAGAAATTGGTTTTAAAACCAATTCACACAATTTATAATAAATTCTGCATGAAAGGATTTAACTTGATCTAATAATATAAGTGGGAAAGAAATAGAAATGTAATAGAAATGTAAGTTCAATAGTAGTCAAAAATAGACGTATCAAGTGGTGGTAAAAGATAATCTTGCAGCTTCAGTAACTAAGTAATGGTACAATTAATTGGTTTCCAATTATCACTGTCATAATTATACAAGTAATTTGTTTAGAAGTAGAAACGCTTACTAATTAATTACTCATTTTTTCAATGCCACAATCAACGTCCTTGTAATTCATAACAATTTAATAAAATTAATCAGACCACGACTTTGCTTCATTCAAATTCAATCAATAGAACTAATCGTTAATGTGGTTATGTCGATAAAGTCTTGCCCTATTAATTTTATAGATACTGTACAGTTCTTATTAATTTTATAGAGCGTCATTATGGTTTCTGAAAAACTTATTAATGTGTTACGTAGCATTCTTAATGCTTTCTTCTTTACTGTTTCGTTCCATATTAATTCACGAGAGTGCATATTTGCAAGTTTGATTTTACGACAAGATATTTTTATATTACAAAACTACAGCTCCTCCAAGTCGAAGCATTTCGAACGACTTAGCGTCTTATTAACGCCGATATTAGAACCACGTTGCCAGTTATAGCAAGCCAACTGCGATCGTAGAACACGACTATTTGTTCCCCAATGACGTCAGAGCCATCCAACTGAAAATGGCAAATCGATGTCATCATAACTAATTATTATTAAACAACCACCGATTCTGGTTACCGTTGACACAATGCATCCACGAATTACACATTGAAAGTTGGCATAAAACCTACTTTGTTGTTGACGACGTAATTATAAATAAGTTATTCCGCTAAAGCGCACTAATGATGATGTGCATGGTTGCCTACGTGCAACACGTGAACGTTATTGATTTACAACCTTGTTTACGCGGAGAGCATACAACAATTGAATTTTCCGCGAAACGCTCTGCCCCAAGTTTCAGAAACGCATGAATAATTTGTGCGGAGCTCTTCGCAACTTGTTAGCAATAAGCTGAACATGTGCACAGTTTGCCCGATTGCGAAGGAAATTTGCAATAAATTTCCAACGAGTAAATGGAATCGCAAAAAAAAGTTTCTCGGTGTTGTTCCTGCAAGCATGCGGTACCATAGAAATAAATCAACGGTGTTCATTACTCTTAAATCGCGCATCCATAGCATTTTAAGTTAATAAATAACTTTGCTTAAAATTTGAATTGGGGCTGTTGACGGGGTATTCGTTTCAGGTATACAAAACTAATAATTGACACGGCGCGGAGGGTCCGACCTACTTAACACCCATTATAATCACCACACCAAGGCGGGTGGCACTCGACAATGGGTGATAATCCCATTATTGACACTTAACGCCGCAAGTTACGCGTGCATTAACTCGGATGGTAATTTTGATAAATATCGTTTTGATGACACCTGCAGCCACGTCACGAAACCGAACGTAATAAAATAAGAGATATAATTGTAGTTTTTTCCTTTTGCGACAATTTACTAGAATTCCGAGAGGATAAAACGGCCTGAGAGACGTATATGGCTTATCGGCTTTGGTGACTCACCTTCGAGTTACGTCAGGCTACATAATAAGTTGACTAATTAAACTTGTAACGTTGTAACACGTAGCTATTGCAAACTTTAGTTATTTAATAACGAAACTTTCATTTGCGCCGTAATAAATAAATAATCGTACATATTTGATTATTGCTACATGTAATTCTTAGTTTCATCCACGTTCTTATTTGGAATAAAAAATAATAATGAATTTGACTGCAAACTTTTGGAAATTTTAATAGGAAACATGAAAAGTGCGAATATACAAGAGCAAGAGCATTATGTTAAGTGAAGGAAAGACGTTCAAAGTTTAAAGTGTCTCTGTGTGTGCGTACGTGTGTGCGTGCGTGTTTGTGTGCGTATGCGTGTGCGTGGAAAATACATTTAAGGCGAGCAATATTAGATAATATCATTTAATAATTAAATAATAAAATGAAGAAATAAAATAACGTAATAGCTGACGATTTGGGGTGGACGAAATAATCACATGTGCAACAAGGACTCTACCAGCAGAGCAGCAAAACAAATGTGACACGAACCGTGTAAAATACTCTGACCAAATCAGGAACTAGAAATATCTCAAGGTCAGGAGAAGGTGCATTGAAAGAACTTCGTAAGAATAAATATATCATCGCTCTACGTGTCGATAAGGGAAACGCAACGGTAGTGATGACCAGGATAGACACCAATGAGACGATTAACATGTTATTGGATCCCGAACACTACAAGAAATTACCAATACCTAAGATCGATCGTCAAAGCAGGAAATGGATCAAGGAGCCAACCACACCCAAGGAAGAACAGCAATGTCTACTGCCATTAGAAACTCAGCCTCTAAGGAAACACTTTACGATCCATTGTGAGCACCTGTGGATCTCCAACTTACGAACTAGCCAGAACCTCACCTAAACAACTAGAAAAGTACGCGGGGGTTTCACATGCACATGAACACCAAGTGACAAGCAAATATATACTCTTTCATCCACGTGCCAGTGGAGGAAACCGTGGAGCTTATCAGAAAACGGCTTATACCTCAAGGAATCCAAGAGGATATAATAGACTCGGCAAGATTGTGTTTAACCACTGCTTACTTTTTATAGAATGGAGATTTGTACGAGCAGATGGTGGAGCTATGGGATCATCACTCTCACTAGTCAGTGAAATATATTTTGAAAAAATATTCTTATTTGACTATAACTTAAAAGCTGTCTACTATAATGTGATTATTAAATGATGAGCAGGTGACAAATGATATCGCTTCGGGTGTATCTTCAAACGGTGTTCTACTAAATTCATTAGCTGGTGGAATATTTTGGGGGATATTCTATTATATTTTATAAATTGTTTTTTACGATGTTTCATAAAGTTGATCAAATAATTCAATATATCGATGTAACAACTTATATTCCCGTGATTAAAAATATTTTGTTTTTATTGCTAAAATCACAATATTAATGTATAATATATTAAGTTCAAAGTCAAGTTAAAATTGTTCTATGGAAGATCTATCTATTTTTTTAAATAAATTAAGTTAATATTAAATTAATGTCACCACAACATACGAAATGAATGCAACCGAAAAATAAAAAACCATTATACCCCTATTACTATAAGATAAGATAAGATAAGATTCATCACGTATGCCAGTATCAACTGGATGTGAAAACTCATACATTAATATTAAATACTAAAATAACAATAAAAAATTGTAAAATAACAATAAAAAATTGTAAAATAACAATAAAAAATTCATCAGAGTCAAACAAATAAATAAATAAAATCGATAGAAATAAGACACATAATATACATATGCAACTATAAGACAGAAAAAATACATATGCTACGAACGACTGAGATAGAATTCGCCAAGCGTATAGAATGTCTGATAATAAATACTCCTATGTTTTTAATTCTTTTCGGAAATTAACTTTATGTGTTCCGGCAGTGAATTAAATATGTGACTGCACGGATATTTAGGAGATTTTTAAATAAATATAATGAAAAACTTTCCAAAATTAAATCATTCTTATTACTAGTATAGTGATTATGAACAGTACTTACTGTGTTATATTGACTCTTATGTGAAAAAAACATGCGTAAGTAGTTTATACATGTAAATGCCAATGAAAGTTAATATTGAAATTAAAAAAATTCACGACGAGTGTCTAATTTACCTAAATCGAACATGAATCTATTTATTCTCTTTTGAATTATAAAACACGTTCCCAGTCTTTGGCCTGTCCCCACATTACTATATTATAGGATAGTACAGAATATGCCAGTGCATAGTATACATTTAATAGTGAATTATGATCTAAGAAGCATTTTTGCTTTAAATTATAAATTGCGAAAAAGCGCGATTTAAACGTGTGCAAGTATCGTCAATATGAACATTCCAATCTAGATTGAAGTCAATAAAAGTTCCCAAAAATTTACACTATTTAGCAACCAATATCTCATAGTTTTTGTATTTTAATTTGATCATAGAATGGTTAAACGTTTTATTGTTGATTTTATGAGTGAAAACCATAAGTGTTGTTTTGCTAATATTAATCATTAGTCTATTGCGATAGCACCATTTTGCAAATGCGTGCAAAACTGAATTAAGTTTAGTGGTCAATTCATCTGCGCTATTTGAACTTACAATTATGGAAGTGTCATCCGCGTACAAAAAATCTACGCCATCAATAATAGCTTCGGGTAAGTCGTTTATGAACAATATGAAAAGGATGGGGCCTAGTATGGAGCCCTGAGGTACTCCCGGATATAGGTCATAATCATCAGAGCTTGCAACACCAATTTTAACATTCATCTTACCATCAGTCAGTTTTCTCAGGGACCCAACGTGTTCAGCTTATCAAATAAAAAAGGAAATATATGGAATCAAATGCTTTAGTTAGGTCAAAGAATAAAGCAGCAACTTTTTGTTTCCGATTTCAGCTATCATTTATGTATTGTATAAAATCAATGCACGCAGTTTCTGTAGAGTAACCCCGCTTAAAACCATGTTGGGACTCAAATTATTGACATTCATATAATCCACCATCCGACCAGCAACCGCCTCTTCATGATTTTTTGAAAATGTGCTAAGAATTACAGTAGGTCGGTAATTACGAATAATATTGACGTCGCATTTTTTAAAAAGCGCTCTCACAGAAGCAATTTTTAAAACATCCGGAAACTTTGCAACTTCCACTGAACGATTCAGTATAATCGTTAGGTGTTCCGATATCACATTTATACATAGTTTTATTAACTTGGCTGAAACATTGTCATTACCAGCTGAGTTTTTATTTGGCAATATAACACCAATACCAAAATGTTGATTAAGATTTTCAGCAACAATAGTAGTGAAGTGGTTGGCAAATATGTTCGAGAGTTTTAAATGATCTGTTATTAAATTATTATCTATATTTACTCTGTATTCATAATTTTTTTCTTTCTGTCTAATTTTCATTAACAGTATTCCATGGTATTTTATTCAACTTGGCGCTATGTATTTTATTCACGTAATATTTTTGTTTATCTGAAGAAATTAGTTTGTTTAATTCTTTTCTAGCTTGTTTGTATGCTATAGTATAAAAAAAGAATAAATACCTCAACAATCTTTTGAGATCAATTTAAGGAAGCATAAATATACTGAAATCATTTGGGGTGTTTTATAAGATTTGTAAATATTATAAAATGTGTAACAAGTGTGGATGGTGAATATTGCATGTCTGTAAAATTAACGTTTGTGTTTAATATTTGTATTGTAAAACGAGACAAATTTTGCTTTTTATGACTAGACATGGTCGGCTTTCAAACTAGGTGGCAATATCGAATACGATTTGAATGATAGAGGATCATGTATATGTATTTATGTATATATGTGTATAATATGTGTATAATATACACCAAAGCGCATTACGAAAGAAATTCAAGTGAAGTTAGATCTAAAACGGTTCCATGCAATCATCGAACATTACATATACCCTAAACACCTTCAAAACAATCAGGATGGTAATATTTTCGTCACAAGCGATAATTTACCTCTATAGGTGAACGTACACTTTAATCCAGACCACACCACTTAATATCTAGACAACTGAAGACCAGTTTGATGGAGCCAAATGGATACCCCTACGAATATTCCAGTCAACATTTTCTTTGAACCAATGTTATGTGACATTATATTTGTGGATGACGATAGCTCACCACAAAAATTGATTACTCAACAACTGGTTTAAATATAAATAAAAATTCACATCTAGTTAACGTATTAATCTCCATTAATAGATAATTATGTTTACCAATGCGAGTCACACTAGTATAAATTAAAAATTATGATATATATATATACAGTATGTTTCTCTTAAGAGTGTAACACCATCATATCTTTTTTATTTTTAGTCCGATTGTAGTAATTTTTTTCCCAAATGTAGAATATTTATCGCTCTATTTAATCCCAAAAAATCAATTGTCTTCTTTAAATGCAAAGCAACCTGCGATGGCAAAATAAATGGAAAAATCAAGAAATCACCTTAGGGATTTTTTTATCGAAAAATTTTACTAGTAATAATTGTTCAGAATTGCCCAAAAACACTAAATCTAAAATTTCATGAAAATGTTAAAATTTTCTTCAAAAGCAATTTCAATTCGGTAAATATTATTTGCACAGGTGCCTGCGCCTAAACAACAACAACTTGAAACAACTTTGACAGTTCTGGTTTTATTTCAAACAAAATTTTCACAGCATACTTCTTCCGCGCAGCTAATAATAAGTATTTACGGACTTTTACGGAAAATTTTAACATTTTTAATTTTCATGAAATTTTGGATTTAGGGTTTTTGGGTAATTCTGATCAATTATTACTAGTAAAATTTTTCGATAAAAAAATCCCTAATGTGATTTTTTTGATTTTGTCCATTTATTTTGCCATCGCAGGTTGCTTTGCATTTAAAGAAGACAATTGGTTTTTTTTTGGAGTAAATAGAGCAATGAGTATTCTACGTTTGGAAAAAAAATACTAAAATCGGACTAACAATAAATAAGATATGAGGGTGTTACACTCTTAAGTGAAACACACTGTATATATAAATTTCTCAATAAAATAACTGTAGCCACCATTACTAGATCAGCCCGTAAAATGGCAAAAATAAATATTAAAATATAAATTAAAATAAACTTTAGTCTTGTTCAGTTGCATATATGCATATATTGGAACTTCAAGAACAACAAGATTCAATATGACTTTAACAAATTATGTTTATTAGTTATTAAAAGAATATTTTCACTGGTCTTGATTTGTATGCTTGCGGGTACGTTTGATTGACTTTTGGTTTGATGTTAAGCAGCCTTCGATAATATTCGAGATTGAAATTCGTTTACTTTCGTACGATAGAAAAACGAAACATATGTTGCTCGTAAAATATCGCAAATATCGTAGTTCTCAATGCCGTTAATTATTCCAAAAAATCATAATTCAAATTTTCGTAATAAATTTCCATTTTATTTACATTTGATCGGGAAATTTCCCAGCGCGCGCGGTAAATTAGTGGTGAGGAGGTCGCATTCTCAAACGTTTGATTTCAGATGCAAATGTGCGTCCAAGGTCCACTGTAAAGGATAATCGTCTAAAAATAGGACGATTTAATATCAACATTTAATCACCTACGAGATTCATACAACAAGTTATTAGTAAACGCAAGTGAAATATTCGCGTGCCTTGCATTTAATAGACTTCCAATTAGCGTTTTCGTTTTAAATGCACTTGACCGAGCACGGTACATAGGATACGCACGACGATCAGATCGAAGCTGCACATATACGAGAATAAATTAACGAGACTCCGCGCTTAATTAACACATGTTTTGCAAATCGAAATCAGTTATTGACAATAAAAATATAGTTTATGTCCTTGAATTTAATGCAAATATGGAATTTCTATGTAAATAAATCCCCATGATTGAGAATAAGAAACTACGAATAGCAATAATTTGAATTTCAAATTAAAATTGTCATGGTCATCCAAAAAATCCATGGATTATAAGTACTGAATTTATTGATGGAAACATTTGATTCTATCCCATATCAATACAATACGATAATCCAAGTGCAGTTTACATTTTTACTGATTGTTTAGAAAATGTTGCATTTGTCGTTGATATAATTTTCCAGACGATGGTTTACATTGAATGCGAGTCTGGAGAGATTTGTAGTACCCAACTTTTACGTACTCCAAAGCGGACTTTCTAAAGCAATTTCGCGCAAAAAACATGCTTTCTAATTTACATTTCACCGCATGCAAGCGTTGCTTATACAGTCGGTGTAATCGACCGTTGTACTCTATCAGGTTGCCAATCTGAACGCCTAAAACTGAAATAATGCCATATAGGATAAATTCTCCACCAGATGCAAGTAAACGAACACATTTATAGACAAATCGACAAACTATATACCGGCCCAGTTTATGACCTTTTTGCTTGTCCTAGGCAAACCAAAAAAGGTTATATATAAATTGTATTGATTAATTAAGTCCACTGTTAAAAATAGTGGACATAACGAATCGTTCAAACAATACACTTTGTACACAAAGTTTGATTTACTGTTGTATATTATGCAAAGAACATACATGTTTGCTTTTCAGATTAGGTTGAACTTGGAAATCATAGCTTCGTAGGCGGTAGTTGATTACAAACAGGAACGAAATCCAATCAAACGTCGATGTGAATCCACATTAATGCCTGACCGCGTTAATATTTATAAGCGATCGTTTCGCGTATTGATTAAACAGCATCGATTCCAATCAGAGACTCGCTGAATTACACCTGTTTATTACGATTACAGTTAATGATATCATTCGATATTTAGCGACGGCGTCGAGGATTATTTAAATGGAATAATTTATGTGGAAATTATGTTGAACAACGCGTTTAAGTATCGATCCCATCGGTTTCGAAGTAAGTCTGCTCACCTGGTGTACGCACACAATGAAAATTCGCGTTAAGGATTTAATTTAGATACACGTTGCGCCGCGGACACAAAACATGATGCAGTTCATAACAATAATTTAATCAGATATTTTTAGATTTTAAGTTTTGCTTAAAGAATTTTTTAGTAAATACCGAGCTGAAAAACGAATGCCGTGAATTGTCATGTGCCAGTCCACACCAAAATCAGCGTGTCAGGAAAATTAGGCATAAACATGTATGCTCAAGAATATGTATAGAAATAAGTAAATAGTTAATGATCATAAAATTTCAAGAAAATTATTGTAGAAACTAAATTACTTCAATGTATAGAATACCGGTAAGAAGAACAACAATTAAAAACTGTCGAAAATAATATTTATAACCAGACCGGAACCAAAAAAAGGGGGCAATGAAGTAGTTAGACATGCGATGACCCACTAAATTGATTAATTATTAAAACAAGTACTCAATGAAGCGTACAACAGGGAAAAGAAATCGCTAAAGCAAAATTGAAGAAGAACAAGTGTTAACTGACATTAAAGTAAAGTATTGGGAAAGGTTTTTTAACAGGGGAAGATTTCGATACCACGATATGAAGAACAAATAGTGAATACCACTCCAACATCTGAAGGCAAGTAGAAAGCATGGACACACACAACAACGAACAAGCAAGCACATTTTATTACGTACAGCTCCACTTAACATAGACGTAAATACGCGGAGAACCTGGTCCAAGTAGGGGCCCAGATCTAAATCCAAGTTGTAATCATTCTCTGAAACAACATTCCTACAATTCAATTGAAATATTGGTCCTTGGGATTACTACTCGAGCTGTACCCCTAGGGACCGAGATACACAATACTTGTTTTTCGCGGTGGAGTGAGGACAATATTGTAGAACGTAAATGTGGATGGGAGCATAACCCCCATTCAATGACAATAACGTAGGAAAATACGAATATTCAATTAAAAAAAATAATGAATTGTAATCATGATTCGTTCTTCCAAATACACAAGTATATCGTCAAACAAAAAGTTTTTATCAAGCCCCATGAAAGGGAATTGAAGAAACTGCCCACGAACTATTACAGAATAATTGACGACATTCTAGTTTGACCATCTCATCGGAACAACCCTTACATGAACAATTCTACAACGCAGTGCATTAACCTGAGAAAAAAGTGTAGATCTATTTAGAGTACTATGCGAGATCTTTCTCTCAGGGAATGCTGTGGGTGTAGATGATTGTATGTATGCTTTAAGTAATAATAATAACTCATTTTCGAACGAGACGAAAACTGATTGTACTTAAACTACCACTATTATCTAATGTGTAATGCGATCTGGAAAGGGTGGGTATCGATGGGAAGATAAAGTACAAGTTCGAGTTTTTAGTGTATGTATATGTACAAAAAGGTTTGTTGACTTAAATAACATTTTCAAAAATCATGAACTTCAGGTCGCGTTTAAATCCAGTAACTCTTTGAAACCCAGCTTAAGGAATTAGGGAAAGATTAAATTGAAGTAGACAAGAAATCTGGAATATATTAGATAAATTGTAGAGTTTGTAATCAAAAATATGTCGGGCAAACGAAACGTTTAATTAAAACCCGCTATAAAGAGTACATAGCATATTTTAGACTCAAGACACCTGAAAAATTAAGCGTAGCTTAATACATTTTTTTGAGCAGCATGCATTACATTATTGTGTTAAATTAATTAAAGATGAACAAAATTGTAGATACTTAGATAGTTACGAAAATATTTTCATACAGTAACAAAATAGTATATTGTATATCAAGTGCGTGAAGTAGATTTTTTTACACCACGCGAGTGTAAAAAAACGCACGTGTTGTACACTATACATTTTCTACGAGCTTACGATTAAAAATATGCAAACAACAAGAATGATTAAGTTTGACGTTTCACGTAATACTATTACTAAGGGACGGGTATCTATGTATTTTGCGTCAGTGCGTAATAGTTATTTACATACCAAGGGCTGTTAAGAAGGCCATAACGGCTGAGATAGCCGTTTGAGGCCCGAACGAAGTGAGGGCCTTAATGCTACCGAGAGCCGTTATGGCCCTTAACAGCCCGTGGTATGTACAACGGTTTTCGTCGCACTAGCTTATCCAAGAAGGTAAAAATTTGGAATGAAAAATTTTATAATTTATAATTTTAAAATGATAGATGTCATTGTTTCCGTGACAACTAAATGTTTTACAATCAATTAAGAGCGGGCTGTTATCAAAAGCGGGCTGTTAAGGATCCTTAATGGCACTCTTTTCATAACAGCCCGCTTAGTGTTGCCAGGGCATTATCGATAGCTTAACGTTTTTGAAATGTGGCATGTTATTCGCTACGTAACAATCTAGTGCGACGAAATAGTTATTTACATACCAAGGGCTGTTAAGAAGGCCATAACGGCTGAGGTAGCCGTTTGAGGCCCGAACAAAGTGAGGGCCATAATGCTACCGAGAGCCGTTATGGCCCTTAACAGCCCGTGGTATGTTCAACGGTTTTCGTCGCACTAGCTTATCCAAGAAGGTGAAAATTTGGAATGAAAATTTTTATAATTTATAATTTTAAAATGATAGATGTCATTGTTTCCGTGACAACTAAATGTTGTACGATCGATTAAGAGCGGGCTGTTATCAAAAGCGGGCTGTTAACGATCCTTAACGGCCCTCTTTTCATAATAGCCCGCTTAGTGTTGCCAGGGCATTATCGCTAGCTTAACGTTTTTGAAATGTGGCATGTTATTCGCTACGTAACAATCTAGTGCGACGAAAATGGTTATTTAAGTACCCAGTGCGCGAAATTATACTTTTGTACTTGAGAATGAATTCGAAACCACCAAAGAAATTTCGCGCACGAGTTGCATACAATATTCTTTCTACAGATTTACTGAAATAACGAAAATAATTAAGTAAAATCATAATGAAATTCAAACAAGATTTATTCTATCGTATTTAGTTTCTTTGTTACTATGGAAACAAAATTTTACAAATATTGTCATTTGTCACATATCTTTTCCTAAACAAGTTTGGTCGGCGTCATTTTTAGAAAACCTATTTTTAAGTCACGGAAATTGAAGAAGATATACCGTTTGATATTACTGAAGTGGCTAATAATGTAATTGCTAACATATCACCCGAAAAATCAAAACCACGATATGAAAATGCGTACAAACAGTTCGTGATCATCCTGCGCGAAATACTACTTTTCCCCTAGTGTGTGAAATGCATACTTTTCGCGCGTTGTCAAGGAACAACTTCAATGTGACATTTTGCATACTAATATCAATGTAAAAATGTCAACATTTTGCACGCCTGTAGAAAAAGTATATTGGCTCTTATGGCAGCGGTGCGTGAAATAAATCCCATAAGAATAGCATTGTACTTCACGCACCGGTATGTGAAATCAAACTTCACTCATTTCTATCAGTGTGTGAAGTTATACTTTAGAAACGTGAGTAGAAATAGTTATTACAATCGAATGCGGGAAATTCAATTTTACAGCGCGACGGTTTCGTTTGAGTTAAAAACTAATATATCTCGTTCACCTGAATATCGGCTTCATGATTCCAAAATTGTGTATTTATCCCACATGTGACATGAACGGTGCATAGTTCCAATGTTTACATCTCGGGAGGCCAAATAATAATGTTCAGGAGAACGAGATATATTAATTTTTAATTCAATAAGTATAACAAAATACACAAAATTTAAATATTAATTTAATATTAAATTAGTCCAAACACTCCGCTGGGCATCATGTTTAAGATATAAACTTCATGCAGCAAAATGCAATTCCCTACATTCGATTATAAATAGCTAATAATAAACGTACCTACCTACCTAATAACAATTAACTTATATACAATTATTTAAATGTAACAAATTCAAATCTGTCATAAACAATGCAATGTTGCCAATTTGAATAAATAAAATATATAGGTATAAAAAGATGAATTAATTTAAGCGAATGTAGTGGTAATGCCTGGCCTGTTTCTAAAATATGCTGGGCTACGCTTGATTTTTTGGGTCTGTTGAATCTAAAATGTGCTATATGTTCTTTGTAGCGAGTTTTAATTGAACGTTTAGTTTGCCCAACATATTTTTGTTTACAGTCCTTGCAATTTATTTCATATATTCCACTTTTCTGTTCTACCTCAATTTTATCTTTGACGTTCCCTAATAGGGTTTTCAAAGAATTGCTCGATTTAAACGCGACCGGAAGTTCATGATTTTTGAAAAGTTTATTAAAGTTTTTAGACGCTGCGTGGTACGGTAAACAAACAAATTTATTGCCTTGATCTCTTTGAGGTAGCAGACAGGTGGAATCTACGAGTGTGTTGTTACGTTTATTTTTCCTAATAAGGTTAGTCACTATGCCAGTATCGAAACCATTGTAACCCGCAATGTTTTTAATAAGATTGAGTTCGGTGTTGTATCTATCTTTTATTAGTGGAAAACTTAACAAACGATGTATGAGAAAATTGAAGGATGACATTTTTTGCTGAAAGCTGTGACATGAATCCGCGATTATGAATTTGTTTACATTGGTTTCTTTCCGGAAAATGTCTATTTCCATAATATTGTTATTTCTACCGTATGTGTAAGTGTGTGTGTAAGTGTCTTCAAAATTTTAATTTTTTTTTCAAAATTTTTAATCGAGACTTCGATTAAAAATTTTGAAGACACTTCGAAATCTTTTATCAGAGAGACTTGCAAGAATCACATCAGGCAAAACTTACAGCAGCACAAACAGATTTCGAATAATAACGAATGGAATATTATTAAAAATCTCAGAATGAAAAACTGTCCACAATTATTAACGTACTCCCAGAAGTTTAAAATAAATGTATCTAACCCCATAGTACCTAGGTTATACTGTTTACCGAAAATACATAAACCAGGTAATTCGATGAGACCTATCGTTTCAGGTATTAACTCACCGACTTACTTGCTTTCGAAATGGTTAGTAAATGAATTCAAAAATTTGTCCGAACAGCCTGAAAGCTTTTCAATTCAAAATTCGTTGGAATTCATTCAGCAAGTCAAAGATTGCAAGCTGGAAAAGGATGAAATCTTGGTTTCATTTGATGTAAGCTCATTGTTTCCTTCGGTACCTATTCCGGAAACTCTGAAATATTTGGCTTGTTTACTCAATAAGAACAAGATCGACTCGGCAAAAGTAAATGAATACTTGAAGTTGACAACCCTATGCATGTCCCAAAATTGTTTTCAATTTGAAGGAAACTTCTAAGAACAACAACAAGGAACAGCTATGGGCAACTCTTTATCTCCATTTATAGCCAATTTATTCATGAGTCAGTTTGAATTAGATTTCAAAAGAAATGCTGAATATTTCCCTAAAGTATGGATCAGGTACGTCGATGATATTTTCGCGATTTTTGACACTAGCAAATGCAATGTAGAAGCATTTTTAAACGAATTAAATTCGAAATTCACATCTATTAAATTCACAATCGAAAAGGAAACAAATGATCGCTTACCATTTTTGGATACGGTAGTAATTAGAATAACAATATTATAGAAATAGACATTTTCCGGAAAGAAACCAATGTAAATAAATTCATAACCACGGATTCATGTCACAGCTTACAGCAAAACATGTCATCCTTCAATTTTCTCATACATCGTTTGTTAAGTTTTCCACTAACAAAAGATAGATACAACATCGAACTCAATCTTATTGAAAACATTGCGGGTTACAATGGTTTCGATACGGGCATAGTGACTAACCTTATTAGGAAACATAAATGTAACAACACACTCGTAGATTCCACCTGTCTGCTACCTCAAAGAGATCAAGGCAATAAGTTTGTTTGTTTACCGTACCACGCTGCGTCTAAAAACTTAAATAAACTTTTCAAAAATCATGAACTTCAGGTCGCGTTTAAATCGAGCAATTCTTTGAAAACCCTATTAGGGAACGCCAAAGATAAAATTGAGGTAGAACAGAAAAGTGGAATATATGAAATAAATTGCAAGGACTGTAAACAAAAATATGTTGGGCAAACTAAACATTCAATTAAAACTCGTTACAAAGAACATATAGCACATTTTAGATTCAACAGACCCGAAAAATCAAGCGTAGCCCAGCATATTTTAGAAACAGGCCACGCATTACCACTAGATTCGCTTAAATTAATTAAAAATGTACACAATTGTAGAGAATTAGACAGCTACGAAAGTATTTTCATACACAGGTACAAAAACAATTTAATGAATTCCGACAACGGACCGATACCGCAGTCCAGCTTATTTGAATTGCTTGATTAGTTTTAGGTTTTCCCCGCAGTTAGCACTCATGGCAACAAGGAGGACGGTACACTACATCCCGCTTTACATTTCCTTTAGGGTTAAGAGTATAAATATAAGGTTTTTAATTTTAATTTGACTTCAGTGTTATTCCACTGGTGATCCGTTCAGATTCTACTGAAGATGGCAACGTAGTTGCCGAAATACGTATTTAGATTTGTAAAAATCAAGTGTGGTAAGGGGTTTTTATCTTATAATTGTTATTATAAGTTTCCTCTTTTTTCATTATGAATTCTGATAATCCTATAGCTCAGTCCGGCTTATTTGAATTACTTCATTTATGTTAGGTTAGTTTTGCAACACTGACCATGTGAACGCTTGATTATCTTTTCCACTAGATTTAGGAGTATATATATTGCAACGTTCCACTGGTAGTCCAGTGAAGAGAATATCTTCAAAGGTAGAAATACTAAGTTTAACAATTTTCTTTTTAGCTTTCTATTTCAACTTATATAATATAATATATATAATTATTCTAAAAGGATAATTTTCATAACCAGCATTTAACTTAGTTTTCTAATATACATGAATTATTTCTTATTTACATTAACATTTTTAAAACATTAACTGTGACTAATGTATATGCAAGATGTTATGTTATGTTATGTGCAAATTGTTGTTTTATGTTTTGAACAGTAGACGCTGGTCGATTTCATTTAGCATGCAATTTTGATTTGTGCTGTTAATATGAGGTTTGCATTTATATTTCGAGAGGACGTTTTCCAAGTGTAGGGTTTCGCTGGCTATAGTCTCTTTTAGTCAACGTTTTTTGTCGCTTTTGTATTTCCAATGCTTCTGTGAATACTCTTGTGTGACAATTGTCACATTTGACAATTGTTTTCATATTGTCTATGTCTATTTTGGGACCTGTTGATACCACGTCTCGGTATAGCGATGAATTTTTGCCTCTGAGTGTCATCGTGTTCTTGTGTTCCTCTTTTCTTATGCTTACGTGTCTGTTTGTTTGCCCGAAGTATGTGGTATCCACATGATTTGCATAATACTTCGTACACTCCTTGGTTTTCTAGAGGGGTATTATCTTTTGGCGTTGTAAATATCATTCCAATATTGCATCTGTTCAATAATATGCGAAACATGTCGGTAGTTTCTCTGATGTATGGCAATATCACTCTTTTTTGCGTCTTGGACGATCTTGAAGCTGTTTTGAATGCGTTACATTCTCTACCAGATTTATCTTATATTTTCTTGCGTCGCATGTTTCAGGTCTGCCAGCTTATGTTAACTTGTTGTTACCGTTTTAATTGCATTTCGTCGTCGGCATTCTTGACCTATGATTTGATCCGTAACATCAGGTAAAATCCCAGATTAACAGCACCAATCAAAATTACTTGCTAAGTGACACCGACCAGCGACAGGCCATTATCCGATAGATTAGCAGGAACATCAGGAAAAACCACAAACAGACATTAACATCATGACCCGACGGACAACCCAAGCGATTAAAATGGACCAACAACATAACACATTTTTGTCGACAGACAGAACACTTCTTACTTTAGTCCGATACTCCATCACATGATTATGACTACAGTGAAGATGCCGAACACTCATGGTACAGAGAGTTAGTATAAGCACCCACAAGAGAACCAACATTTGAGAATCCAAAGTTTCACATTGCGGTCGTGAAAACCTACAACACAAACATTATCGTTTTCAATGCCAAGCTTTGTCTGCTATTGAATTCAAATCAGAAGGAAAATGTATGTGATTTGATATTTATTATTATGAAGATTTATTACATGAATAAGCACAATAAATGATTTTTTGCATCATTGATACGTATGTATGTTTAAGAAGTCACTTTTTGTTATTCTTTATTTCTTAAAAACTTTTTGTTGTTGTTTTTATTTCCCTGTTCGTACTCATCTGGTCATATTTTAATTATTTTTACGACTTGATATTATGTTGTTATGGTCGCAATAGTGATTTAAGATGGAGGAACACGCATCAATTAGTGGTCTCAAGCACTCAGACCGTACTTCAGCAAGTTGTACAACATAATATATCGAAGCAGTTCTTGAAAGTGTTGCTGGGACGTCAATTCAGGAACATGGTCGGGACTTGAAATGCTCTCTACAGCATATTTTCGCGAAAGATTTGTATCGTCATTCTTATCAAGTTCAATCTACTCAAGAACCCAAGCCTACTGACTATGCACATAACAACAACAAGTGATTTTTCGATCAAAGTCATCTTCAGCGATAGGCTCATATTCATCTTGATGACTTTATCGGTAAAATTATCGCATTTGAGGTTTAGAAAATCCACGAGTGATTGTTGAGAAACAAATGCATCCACAACGTGCACAGTTTGGTGCGGCTTTTGGGCTGGAGGCACCGGACCATTCTTCTCCGAAAATGCGGCTGTCTAAATTGCAAGATATGAATGTGGACGACATGTGGTTTCAACAAGACGGTACCACATGCCATACAGCAGAATCAATAAAAAAAAATAATTTTTGATTATAAACTTGCGTTTTCAATCAAAACTTCTTGCGTGAGTTTTGGGACACCTTTATGAGGAATATTACTATTCAGTATTTCAAATACTAATTTACATAAACGCAAGAAGGACGATACAAATAAACATGAAACTACAAAAGTAAAATATTTTTTAGAATCCACCACTTTTGGTAGTACTAATTTTTACTAAATTTCTGTATGTATCTCTACGCAATTATATTACGCATAAAATATAGTACAGTAAAAGGAATGTTGTTTTATCTGTTTTGTATTTTTCTATGTCTGTTTGGTCTCCTTGAATGAATTTAAATTACTAAAGCTTTTTTATTATTAAAGTCCTTGCCGTTCTTTTCTATTCGGTGTCAAACGCACAAGATTTACTCAAAATTGCAAAAAACTGGCCCGTGCCCGACAGTGGTGCCATAATATTGAGATAGTTGAATAGCAATTTAATCTACCTACCATTTGAAGCTACATAGATCTAATTATTATTTACAACTCGACGACAACTCGTTCGTTCCTAAATTTTAATTTTGAAATATTCAATAATTAGTCACGGGGCGTGGTGATATTTTGCGCCCGCAAAAAGTATCAATAATTAAATAATTATGCTAAATATATTCACACGCAAGGAGTTATGCACAGTTACAACAGCAATTATAAAAACAATTTGTAAATAAATTTGCCACGACTAATCAAGCGAGATATTTGCTTTAATTTTATTTCTTTACAGTTTGGAATGCAGCATCGTTATAATCCAGCGATTCCTCTCCGACTATTTTACTTAAATAATGTTAGCTGAAATAATCAATGAAATTCTTTAAAGTTTTAAGCGAATTAAGCAGCGAACAATGAAAACAGCAAGGGGAGAAGACCAACTGTGAAACATGTAAATAGTGTTCGATTAGGTCGATTAGGTTTAATATTGTTTTAAGGGTTCATAGCTATATTAAAGACAGTATAGAATTAGACTTTAGCACACCCTCATTCTCTGAATATAAATTCAGGGTATTTCAATGTAACGACATAACAATGTCATTCGATAACTAGACGATTTAAAACCTCATTTCTTCCCTCATTTTCACAGCCTGTATACACAAACTTAGCCCATTTAAAACAATAAGGGCAAAGAATGAAAAAATAATCTCGTCGATTTATTCATCTAAGGGTCCCAAACTTAGGTCGCGAGAGGAGTAAAAAAGTTCGTGGTAGATACACGAAAACTTTTAGAATCCAATTTATCTCAAACTTCCGAGACAAAAGCCGTTTCTGACGTTAAATTTAATTTTAGATGAGGTTCGTTCTTTGCATTTTTACGATTAGTAGGTACGGCTTCGCGTAAAAAATAACCGTTACCTAATTAACTAGCGCTCCCAATAAAATTAAAGATTTTGGTGGCGCTATTAACATTAACGTAATAGAAACTTTAAATAATAACATCTTGAGGGAACACTAAAGTTATTAATTAATGTAAAAGTTGAGTTGCGTAAATCATTGACGCTGCAAATATGGTAGAACTTAAGCTTAGTAATCTTCCAACCTACACTTACATATAGAACTTGTGGAAGACAAATAACACAAAAAATAAGCAGGTGTAAACAAAGTTGGGGAAAGGGTGAGGAACATTAAAAAAACTAAACAAGAAAGGGAGAGACAAACAATTATAACCATGGAAGACGCAGTAAAGCAATTTATTAAAAACACTCTTCGAGGAAAGCGTAATGTGGGTATCGATGTTTTGGATGCCATTCGTAAAATGAGCAGTTGAGAAGACAAAAGGGATTATAAAAATTATTGCAAAATGAGAGGCTATAGTGGAAAGAAGAAGCCAGCAAAAGAGGAATAACGGAGAATGTTGTGTACATAGTTCGACAACCTGTAAATGTTAATAAGAAGACAAAAACCGAGATTGAATAATAAGGAAGTTCCGAGAAAATGAAATATAAATGAGTTTTTATAATGAAAATACTGTAAGTAATTAAAGATAGTGGGAAAAATGGAAATCCGGGCAGAAGGAAAAGCTTGCGAGAAATTCCCTGAGAAAACATCGTGTAGACGATATACGGTAGTAATGTTAAAAAAGACGTGCATGATAAGAACGTTTCGAGAAATATATGAAAGCGTAATGGAGAAAAAAATTAAGTACACCGGTAGTTTTCAAAACAGAAAATAAATTTGGAATGTGCAATAATAAAGTTAGGATTGGCTATTGGCTAAATTGGCAAATTGTTGCTATTTTCTGTTCTAAAGGAGGAGGGAAAATACTGATAAAGAGTGAAATGCACCTCAAATATACGAATTGAAGAAGTAGAAGTTTGACTTATTTTTATAGCTTAGGTTAGAAAATGATTTTACTAGACTAATTGACGAATTTGAACATATTACGTCATCAACCTAACGTTATGTATTAAATTTATATTAAAAGTGCCACTTTTAATATAAATGTAATACAATTCAGTGTCAACCAAACCAAAGTAACTATAGTCAAAAGTTTATTTGTTGTAAAAATATTATCTACATACAGCAGAGCATTTCTTCAACTGGGACTACTGTTGTGCGCGATAGAGCTATTAAAAAGCCCTCGGCAGCACAGGATAATAACATTTTTTTCTGACAGCAGAACATCACTGCAAGTCTTTGCCGACAATCACATGTACGTTGATGATCAGGGACTGCCGCGCAATGCTCTCTCAATTAGGGAGAGTCAACAAGGTTAGCCTGGTCTGGATACGCGGAGTAGATGGAAACGAAGCAGCCGATTCCCTGGCAAAGAGCGAGCTATCCGGGAATTTATTGGTCCAGAACCGGCTCTTGGGAGAGCCCTGGCCAGAAGCTCGAACAAGTGCTGGATGGAGTACAAGGTACTTGAATACTGGCAGGAGTGTCAGGGAATGAGACATTCCAAGATAGTACTGAAGGGCTCATCTGCTGCACGTACCAGGACACTGTTGGGTTTGGGTAAGAAAGACCTGCGCACTCTAACAGCCCTGGCTACTGGGCATAGCCGACTAAGGCATCATATGCATAGGCTGCGAGTGGCTGAGGCCACTGAGTGCCGACTATGCCTCGAAAGTGAGGAGACAGCAGAGCACGTCGGGGACAAAATCAGGTTCACAGTCTTTGGTGAGACAAAACTGGAGCTGGGCGAACTTAACAAAATCTTACACTGTAACATCCTGCTTTATTTAAAGAGAATGGGAATTGAGGGTGAACTATAAATAGTTGTGAGTTACAACACACCCTTGTGGTTGCAGTGGAGGGGCGATTAAACGCTCCACTCATTATAACTAACGAACTAACTAACTTTTTTTCCAATCTCATTTATCTGATCCTGTGAGTAGATTTAATTCTGTTGGATATTTTAGTTAGAATTCAAGATTCGGACATCATAGTTGATCGTAGATTGATGGTCATTGATCATTCTTAAAGGCATGTTCTGATGCCTGGAGCTTTGTGCACAATATTTTAATCATCTGTAATAGCACCAGGTTCAGAGATCGCCTTATCTGATACCTTGCTTCTAAATTCATGTGGCAAGCTGGTCACTAAATTATTAAGTTTTCTGTGTACCTTTCAGTCTTTCATCGAATGGTTCTTAGATCAAACATTGTTTTTTTTTAGATAAAATGTACGTCAGAGAAAGTAATGTACGCCTCTTGTCTCCATTACAATGTACTGCATGCATGTTGCATCATCGTGAAAGACATGGTCATGTGTGCTGTACATCGTTGCAAACCGATATGATAGTCTAGCAGTTCGTGTCCTATCTTTTCTATCTCTTTTGATGTTTGCTCAATATTGCAGACTCGCAATTCACTCATTATTTTGAATTTGATATATTAACACGTGGTCTTCATATTTACCTTTAAAATCGGATATTTCTATGTTTGTTTTATATACTTTTAGTTAGCTATTTCGTTTGATTTTTGGATTCAATTTACGAATAACTTTAATAAAAACTTTGTTTGTTGGCTTTTATCATTTTTAGAAGTATTCAGTTTTAGGTACATATAAACGCAAAAACAGTTGGGACTCTGCTCTGCTGCTTTTAATTTTACTTCATGTTTATGACGTATTTGAGCTGCTTTGTCTACTTGATTTTTTCTCCAAAATTTTACAATATATATGTGCTTCTTGGTTCTCGGGTTGCGAACCGCGTTGTAGAAATGTTCCCCGAAGGGTTCCGAAACGTCGAAGCGACCCTTCTGGGAACATTCCTACAACGCGGTTCCCAACCCGAGAACCAAGAAGCACACACATATATATATATATATATATATATATATATATATATATATATATATATATATATATATTGATGGCCACTACATATAAAGGTATTTCAACAACTAAGGTTCTTGGTAATCGCTACTGACGAAGGGTAATAACCCAGAAACAATATTGTCTAGCGATCCACCAGTTAGTCTTCATGGACCTGTATTAATTAATGTTCACTACACCATTGAGGTGTAAGATTAGACCATCTTTCGTGTATATATATATATATATATATATATATATATATATATATATATATATATATATATTGAAAATGTGTCTTGTCAAATATGACAGAAAAATGTAAAATTTACACGAAAGATGGTCTAATCTTACACCTCAATGGTGTAGTGAACATTAATTAAAACAGGTCCATGAAGACTAACTGGTGGATCGCTAGACAATATTGTTTCTGGGTTATTACCCTTCGTCAGTAGCGATTACCAAGAACCTTAGTTGTTGAAATACCTTTACATGTAGTGGCCATCAAAACTTCTTGGCGCGAGCCAATCACTCCTAATGAATAATCCATATAATGGTAATCGCTACTGACGAAGGGTAATAACCCAGAAACAATATTGTCTAGCGATCCACCAGTTAGTCTTCATGGACCTGTTTTAATTAATGTTCACTACACCATTGAGGTGTAAGATTAGACCATCTTTCGTGTAAATTTTACATTTTTCTGTCATATTTGACAAGACACATTTTCAATTTGAATTGTTTTTGAACTTAATTGCAGCAATCCTTTTATATGTTGACACTGGACATTTGACAGTCGTCTTGTTTACTCGCCGCGAGGTGTTAGACAAGGTATCGTCTTGTCAGTGTTCTGTTGTCAGTGGTTCATTAGGAGTGATTGGCTCGCGCCAAGAAGTTTTGATGGCCACTACATGTAAAGGTATTTCAACAACTAAGGTTCTTGGTAATCGCTACTGACGAAGGGTAATAACCCAGAAACAATATTGTCTAGCGATCCACCAGTTAGTCTTCATGGACCTGTTTTAATTAATGTTCACTACACCATTGAGGTGTAAGATTAGACCATATTTCGTGTATATATATATATATATATATATATATATATATATATATATATATATATATATAGAAATTTTATTTCTTTTGATGGGATTTTCGACAATTAAATGACAATATGTTTATTAGAACATATTTTACTATTAAAATATAATATGTTTATCAACAACGTTTCGGCCAAAAGTGGCCTTTTTCATAGTCTGTACTTAAATAAAAGTATCATACATATATAAATGGTCAGCATAATACAATTGGTGGTAATAATTTTATTTACATTATTAACTCAATTATATTAAGTGTCAAAATATTAGTAAATTGAAATGAAAATATTATTATTGAGTTAATAATGGTTATTATATAATATTCCTAAACTTATTATTTATTACAGTATATATATGCAAAATTTGAACATAATATTGAAAAGAAAATTGTTATATTACTTACTTTTATATTAGTTATGATGTATAATAATTTGGCATATTGTCATAAATTATGCATGTCAATATTTTTTTGGTGACTAGATAAAATTATTTATCTATTTACATTAATAAAATTATTTTCCTTTTATGAGTTACAAATTCCGATAATATATATGTGAAAGATTATCAACATCAGTTTTATTATTTATTGTTTGTGATTCAATTTTGATAAAAATCATTTCAAGAATAAGTCTGGATTTATTGTTTTTTTTTCTATTGCGAGTATTGAAGTATTACTAAAATCAAATTTGTGTCCTGTTTCATTTTGATGAATTTTTAAAGCTGTGTTGTTATTAGAATATTTATGTCCATTAATTCTTTCTTTTAAATATTGTATAGTTTGTCCTATATAACATTTATTACAATTTGAACATGGTATTTTATAGATACAATGTGTTGTTTTTTGTAAAGGTGGCTTTTGTTTTAAATTTGTGTTTATATTATTCTGTAATGTGTATGTATTTTTGTGTGCAATTGCTAAGTTATAAGGTCTAAATATTTTACTTAAATTTTCGGATAGACTTGTGATATATGGAATTTTAATATATTTATTTATAAACAAATAGAAGGTGGGATCTCCCATATCGAGTATAGTATCACAACTTGTCATTGAAGATTTAGAAGACACAATCATACCAAAATTAGATTTTAAATTACCATTCTTTAAACGATATGTTGATGATATCATCACAGTTATACCCCCAAATAAAATAGAATACATAACAAAACAATTTAATAAATACCACAACCAAATTAAATTTACATATGAAACCGAAAATAACAACCAAATTAATTTTTTAGATATAACACTTATAAAACAAAATAATAAAATTCAAACAATGTGGTACACTAAACCAACATGGTCCAGCCGTTACCTTAATTATAATTCAATACAACCACTCACACATAAAAAAGCTGTAGCCATTAGCCTTGCAGATAGAGCAATAATTTTAACTAGTCCTCAATATCGTCACATAACAATTAAAAAAGCGAAAGAAACATTAATAAAAAATAACTATCCTATACTTTTAATAAATAAAATCGTCAAACAAAGAATTAATAAATTTTATAACAAAAACAAATATAACAATAACCTGAATCATAATTCAATAAATAAATACATTAAAATTCCATATATCACAAGTCTATCCGAAAATTTAAGTAAAATATTTAGACCTTATAACTTAGCAATTGCACACAAAAATACATACACATTACAGAATACTATATACACAAATTTAAAACAAAAGCCACCTTTACAAAAAACAACACATTGTATCTATAAAATACCATGTTCAAATTGTAATAAATGTTACATAGGACAAACTATACGATATTTAAAAGAAAGAATTAATGGACATAAATATTCTAATAACAACACAGCTTTAAAAACTCATCAAAATGAAACAGGACACAAATTTGATTTTAGTAATACTTCAATACTCGCAATAGAAAAAAAACAATAAATCCAGACTTATTCTTGAAATGATTTTTATCAAAATTGAATCACAAACAATAAATAATAAAACTGATGTTGATAATCTTTCACATATATATTATCGGAATTTGTAACTCATAAAAGGAAAATAATTTTATTAATGTAAATAGATAAATAATTTTATCTAGTCACCAAAAAAATATTGACATGCATAATTTATGACAATATGCCAAATTATTATACATCATAACTAATATAAAAGTAAGTAATATAACAATTTTCTTTTCAATATTATGTTCAAATTTTGCATATATATACTGTAATAAATAATAAGTTTAGGAATATTATATAATAACCATTATTAACTCAATAATAATATTTTCATTTCAATTTACTAATATTTTGACACTTAGGGTCTAATTCATAAACGTTCCTTAAGTGGACCTTACACTCCACTCACTTTTCACTCACCTCGAACTCAACTTAGCACGTCCTCACCTTAGACTCATAATCGGTATTCAGAGACGATTCCTTATGTGAGTAACGCTCGAGGACGCGGTAAGGGTTGACGTCATTAATTACGTCATAACCAGGTAGATATTTTAGTGCTAATGGTTGGCATCGCTGCTTTCGTTCACCGTTAATGCCATTACTTCTGTGTTGGGCGTTGCCGGTAGTATTGCTTTTTCTAGTAAATTCTGTATTTTGTTGTGAGTATTATAGTTATTAGTTTGGTTTTTTGTTTTTAATAATTCTTTTTAATTTAGTAGTTTATTAAATAGTATATAGTTTCATTGTTTTTTTTATATTTTGAATATTTTATTAGTTTTGTATTTAAGTAGTAGTTGATAAGTTAGAATTATTAGTTTATAGATTGTTCCTTGGTGTTTCCTTTTTTATTCATTTTATACTTAGTACTTTGCTATTAGAGTTTGTGCCTTGCGTAGTAGTAATTTGTTTCAACATGGAAGGTAAACGGCAGTATTTCTCGGGTGACGAAAAGTTATTTTTAAAAGAACTCGTCAACAAATACAAGCTGCAGCTTGAAAATAAGAAGAGCGATTGTGTGACGCTAAGCGAGAAGAAAAAATGCTGGGTAAAAGTCACTGCCGAATTTAACGGTATTATGGAACATTCGCATGTAAGTAATCAACTTTTGATGGTTGTACAATGAAGTACTATATATTACATGTTTCAGAGGACGACCGATCAAATTAAAAAATGTTGGGATAACATGAAAACCAGAAGGAAGCAGGAGCTTGCCCAAAATAAAAGGCAGCGAATGTCCACTGGTGGGGGTCCTGGTGAACAACTTCCAGAAGACACATTTGGGGTGGATGATGTGTTAGACTGTGTCGACATTGAGTTTACTGATGCGTTGGACAGTGACACATGCGCATTGACCCCACAACCCTCGACCAGTGCTGCATGTACAGATGTTGTTGCAGACGGTACAGCTATCTTAATTATATTGCACAAGCCAAGTTAATTTGTCTTTCATATGTGCAGGTTCATACAACGATCCTCAAATGGACATCCCCATCGTAGCCACTCCGAAGGCACCGCTCGTGCACACCACACCGACATCAAGGAAAACTGGCAGTTACACATCAAGAGGAACAGCTATTGAGCGAGAACTGGAGATGCGCTTGTGCCGTAACGAACGGTTAATGGCACAAGACGAAGAAATCCACAATGTACGCATAAATAGTGAGAAGATCCTTTTGGAAGAAAGGCAAACCAATCTATTAATTAGCAAAAAAAAATTAAGTAAGGTTGAACAGGAAATTGAAATTGTTAAGATTAACATGGACCTGGCAAAGGAACAATTAAAAAGACAACAAATTTTGAGAAAAGAAAAATAAAAATTAAAATTATATTTTGTGTTTTATTACGTGCAATATGCAACCCTACAAATAAAAAATAAATTACACTTGCAAAACTTTTAACAAATACAGTTACAATATTATTAAACAAAATGTCGCTCTATAAATGCAGCCCGAATTAAATTTCCCCTTCGTTGATCCGGGGCTGCAACCACAGGAACATCTCTGTCTTCAAAATGTGGGTCGCATATAAAACGATCCCGCTGCTTTACAGCAATATTGTGTAAAACAGCTGTTGCTGCAATAATCCGCGTAGTATTTCGCAAATTGTTATTTACCTTCTTATTTATTACACGGAACCTTTGCTTCCACAGACCAAATGTTCGTTCCACAACATTTCTTGTCATTATTTGAGCCGAATTGTACCGTTGCTCTGCCCTAGTCTGTGGTCTTGGCACAGGTGTATATAAATACTGTAATTGAGGATAGGCACTATCCCCAAGCAGCGAACCAGGAATCCTGTTCTCTTCAAACCTAACCTTCAGAGAACTGTTATTAAAAATCCTGCTGTCGTGAGCCGAGCCTGGCCATCTAATCACTATATCCAAAATTTCCAGCTGTGGACCAGCAACGACCTGAACGTTGAATGACATCCAGGTTTTTCGATTCCGGTACACTTCTGCTCTTGGACCACCGGGACTTTTTATTTCGATGTGCGTACAATCTATGCATCCCGTTACTCCCGGGAAGTGTGCCAATGCATAAAACTGGTTCCGGTTTGCTGCATACTCTTCCGGTGTGCTTGGGAATTTGATGTAGACTTGGAGAGCGCGTGCAATTGTATCCGAAACATTGTTGATTATACGGCAGACACTGCTCTGGCTAACGTGTTGCAGATCACCGCAAACTCTCTGAAAAGAGAAGAGAATTGAATATTGCCCAGCGTTTACAAATTTTAATAAATATTTACCTGATAACTGCCTGTAGCATAAAAACGCAAAGCAGCACATAACATTAATATCGGTGGTATTGGAAGTCCTCTTCGATTACGCTCCGCTCCATTTGGAAATACCAGAGGTAGCAATATTTCCTGAATGGCGTGCCTTGAAAACCGAAATCTTTGTATTAATTCTGCATTTGTGTATCTTTCTAAGGGGTTTTGCAGGTCCCTTAGAATTAACCTGAAAATAACAAAAAGTGCATAGGTATCGAATGTCATTTGGTTGTTATGTTTAACAGCCATATAATACATCTATGTTAAATATTTGAAATAAACTAACCTTGGTGCATATAAATACACGTCCTCGTCTTCCACATGTTGCACAAATTCCCGAAAATCGTTTTCCATAACAACAATAATTATTACTAACAAAAATAAGAATAATTAACCAGTAACAAAAATTAAAAATATTAACTAGAATAACAATAACAAGATTAACACTTAAATGCGATAAAAATTATTAAATTCACGTTAAAATACAACAGATTATACGATAAATCTCAAGCCAAACACACGAAAGGAACGCTCAAGGTGACAGTTGCGCTTCCTTACTTTTCACTCAGTTTCAACTCACAATATGGCCGACACTTGAGTGGAAACTGAGTCGAGGAACGTTCAAGAATACGAAAATTTACTTCAAGGTTGAGGTGAGGATAAGGTGAGTGTGAGGACGCCTCAAGTAGCGTCTATGAATTCGACCCTTAATATAATTGAGTTAATAATGTAAATAAAATTATTACCACCAATTGTATTATGCTGACCATTTATATATGTATGATACTTTTATTTAATTACAGACTATGAAAAAGGCCACTTTTGGCCGAAACGTTATTGATAAACATATTATATTTTAATAGTAAAATATGTTCTAATAAACATATTGTCATTTAATTGTCGAAAATCCCATCAAAAGAAATAACATTTCTAAGAAGAAATACGACAAAAGAAAAAAGAAAAGAAATAAATTATAAATATATATATATATATATATATATATATATATATATATATATATATATATACCGGGTGGAAAGTATCAAACCCGAACATAGCAGAATTGCATTGGAATATACTTTTATGCATATACCTGCTCCCCATTTCCACCGATAAAACTTATAATGACATCAAATGAAAGAGAATAATAAACGGCGTCAATTGATACTAAAATCTTCTCTTAATACCTTATCATTAGTTTTTTACAAAGCAATTAATATTAAAAACCCAGGTGCTATAAACTATGGGCGGCTGTGCTTCTGTCGGCACAACACACTATTTGTCAGATTTGACAACTGCATAATTGATTTAAATTGCTTTGTAAAAAACTAATGATATGGTATTAAGAGAAGATTTTAGTATAAATTGACGCCGTTTATTATTCTCTTTCATTTGATGTCATTATAATTTGTATCGGTGGAAATGGGGAGCAGGAATATGCATAAACGTATATTCCAATGCATTCTGCTATGTTCAGGTTTGATACTTTCCACCCGGTATATATATATATCATAACAAAACAAACATCATTTTTTTTTTGGGGATTACGGCAATTAAACGACGAAGTATCGTATGTTCTTTATTTATTTATGAACCAATATTTCGCACCCTATACGGATGCTTCATCAGGATTACTAAATAGAATTTAATTAATGAAAGTTATGTTGTTGCAATAATAATAATACTTACAAAAAATTGAACATAAAGTTGAACAACCACCAAACAGTATAAACAAGCAGGATACACATTAAAATTAATTAATTGATAGTATAAAACTTCAACGAAGACAACCGAGCACGTGTACACATTTTACATTATTCACGATTGACACACACAGGTGAAACTTGGGATGAAAAAGATATTTTTATATTTATTACCAACCAAAAACTCAATTTTGACAATTATACACTAACGAACAAATATTTAAGTCAACATAATTTGAATAAAAGCAATCGTACGCAAAAATTGATAATTGAGGAACCGATACTAATAGATGTGTCATTATTTTTATTAAACCGGCCAAAATCTTATTTGTTGATGGTCAGTAAAAATGAATAAATGACATTTAAATTATCCGTGTCCGTACAAATAAGATTTTGGCCGGTTTAATAAAAATAATGACACATCTATTAGTATCGGTTCCTCAATTATCAATTTTTGCGTACGATTGCTTTTATTCAAATTATGTTGACTTAAATATTTGTTCTTTAGTGTATAATTGTCAAAATTGAGTTTTTGGTTGGTAATAAATATAAAAATATCTTTTTCATGCCAAGTTTCACCTTGATGTGTGTGTCAATCGTGAATAATGTAAAATGTGTACACGTGCTCCGTTGTCTTCGTTGAAGTTTTATACATTATTTTATCAACATATAAAAGGATTGCTTTCATATGTTGACACTGGACATTTGACAGTCGTCTTGTTTACTCGCCGCGAGGTGTTAGACAAGGTATCGTCTTGTCAGTGTTCTGTTGTCAGTGGTTCATTAGGAGTGATTGGCTCGCGCCAAGAAGTTTTGATGGCCACTACATGTAAAGGTATTTCAACAACTAAGGTTCTTGGTAATCGCTACTGACGAAGGGTAATAACCCAGAAACAATATTGTCTAGCGATCCACCAGTTAGTCTTCATGGACCTGTTCACTACACCATTGAGGTGTAAGATTAGACCATCTATCGTGTAAATTTTACATTTTTCCGTCATATTTGACAAGACACATTTTCAATATATATATATATATATATATAGCTTACCATTTGATTTAACTTCACTACACATTTATTAATTAGTTTGGGTTAACAAATTATATATATGTATGCCGACTAATTTTTGCTTCGTTGTGTTCTACCCAAACCAACTTTTCTTATAATCGATTTAATTATGACGTTTTGCTAGTTTCTGTTGACACAGTGATACACATAAATAAAAACATTTAGAAACTTCACAACGTGAAGAAACCTTTTGTTATTTTATATTAGTATACCTATGATGGCTTAAATCGTTTCTCAGTCCGCCCTGAATAGATGTAAAATATATCAAAATATGATATTATATTATTATAAAACAAAAATAGAGACAATAATTGAAGAAGATTGAATTAATGACAAATTGAAATAATTTAGGGGCCAATGAGAATTTAAGTAGATATTAATGAAGATTCTAAATGTTTCTAATTTACAACAATGGGATGGGCATCAATATCGGAATATTTTATTTTAAAATGTTGCATGCTAGTTGGTTGGAGCATGGTAGTTGGTAGTTATCGTCATTAATATTTTTAGCAATTTATTCAACTGATATAACAAGTAGTACATTTAAATTACAGAACAAAGATTTCTGATAATAAGGCGAAGTGAAAGTTCATCGAATCCTTGTTGCATTTCTTCTTTGAATGGCGAGAGAAATCCTCTCAAAAAGGAATTGTTTGGAACTTCGATTACCAGAAAGAGAAATAAGTTGGTCGCCAATTATGTTAATAAATTCTTCTTTGTACCAAGGGCCCAAGGTTTCAAAGGCGAGGCCTTTAAAAATGTAGTTTGAAGAAATAATCGACTGATATTTGCTATGTTTCCGTTGGCAAGCAATTTCAGCAGCTGAATCAGAGATTGTTGAAGTTTTCAGAAAGCAGCTATCCGCAAGGGTATATACTACAGTAACATCACAAACTGAAGCTCGACCTGAACCTGAACCAAGGAACTAAGGTCATACCATCTGGACGATTTCCATCATCTCTTGACAATCCGTTCGGTTCCAAAGTTGAATTAATGTGCATTGAATTTAAAGAACGGTTGATGATAGAATTAATCATAAATATATAAGAATCATAAATTGAGAGTATCTTGAAAATCTTCCGCAGCTCTTCGGACAGCTTAAGCCATGAATACCAATTTCTTGAACTTCTGTGTTGCAGTTGCAAGTGTGAGGTGCACAAAGTTTGCAAAAATAAGGTCGATGCAAACATAAAAAGTAGTGTTATCCAAAAAGGTACGGATGTTAGGAGAGCGAATTGAAGAGCTTTAAAACGAGCCAAATCTCTTGGAGAGTTGAAGAATAAGCCTTTCGTAATAATTCGATTTCAATTAATATCGTCCTATTTCCTCTGAAATTCCGGAGATGGTGGTTTTTCGTTAGGCTTCATTAAAAAGGTGAATATTAAGCCCGTTATCCTTTGATTTTAGTATATAGAAACGAGCTTATTAACACCATGGATAGAAGACAGAAAATCAGGAAGACAAATGTCCTGAATACGATGAATACCCAAACCACAAAATCTAATAGGAAGAGTGGCCTGGCGCCACTGAACATCATTGAGACCAAGATTAAGAATTGTTTTTAAAGAAGATTTTAAAGTGGAATCAATGGATATAAGAAAATCATAAAATTTCCAAAAGGGGTTGTTCTTAAAAGAAATTAAATTTAGGAACGAAAAGACAGTTCTTGATTAAAGTATAGGCTATGTGACTACTAAGGAATTCAGCTTTTTGCAAGAGGTTTTCAATCAATATAGCAGTTTTTTCAAAACTACGTTTAAAGCCTTCAGTAAAAATCGCAGAACCTAGAAGAGATAAACTTTCACGATCACAAATCTTTATGCCGGGAGCTAAATTTTGAAATTTCTGAAAGACTTCCAAATCAGAGCAGAAGAATATCTTACATTTGTTAAAATTTAAATGCAGACCAATTTCTCGAAAGATTGATAACTGTTTTAAAATCATACAAAATGACTTTACGATAATCAGCCAAAGTTCATCTAAATATCAAATGTTAAGATGCTAATGCAAAGGATCACCTTATTGAGCTCCAACAGAAGAATATAATAAATTATTACCAAAAAAAGGATTTCTAAAACATTAGAAGAGATAAGGATAAAGATGGAGGGTGTGATATTCAACTTCTTTAAGAATACAACCCTTTTCGACGGAGTTAAAAGCGTTATTGAAATCCAATTCAAGAAGAACTTTACCATGGTTATGGTATGCTATCATTCACAAACGTGTGGAATGAATAGCAGTTTTACAACCTAGTTTAGTGGCAACGCCAAGTTGGTGAGGAGATAAATAGGAGTTTACAATATTGCGACTTAAGAGATAATTTTGATGATAATTTACGAAAACAGTTACCAATGGCGATAAGTCTTAAACCTCCATCTCTTTTATGAAGAGCACATACAGACGCACCATAAAATAAATGAGCGATTTCAGAAGGAAATTGGCCGGATAAAGGGAAATTGCAAATTTAGTTATAGCTCTAATAGCACGAAGTCCAGCTTGGAGCGGCGGATAAAGAAATAATGTCTTTCAAATATTGTGGCTTCATTCCATCCAAACCTGAAGCAGAACCAGAAGGAAAGGAGAAGATAGCATCACGAACGTTCTGCTCATTGGCCATTAAAAACGATTGTTCAGAGCTGAAGGCAGCAAGGAAACGGGTGAAGAAGTTCTTCAGCAATATCTTCATTGAAAGGAGCCACAGAACCAACCGAAGACAAAACTTCCTTTAATGTTGTAATCAGAGACCTTCGCTTCAAATTTTTTGAAGAATAAAGATAAAGGTTTGCGTTTATTCGTTTGTTTTTATTTGAAAATGATCGAAGACCAGTGAAATCAATAATGGAAAGATTTTCTTTTATGAGATTATTTAAGGATTTATCGGATTTCCCTGAAAGATTAAAAGTTCTATATGAAAAAAGCAAAAGATTCACAAAACAAAAAGAAGTTTTAGTTAAAAGGCACCCATTAATGATTGAACTTAATTTATCTAATTTATTTTTTCAGTAAATAATTATTTTTGTACAAATTTGTTCAAATACATTTTTCAGCCATTTTTGTTTTCAAAATTATTATATTCGAAGGAAATTAATATTAAGTTCCGTCGTTAAGGACAATAATATAAACAAATATAATTGTCAACTTAGATGGTATGTTGCTACGAACGTAGAACCGACTTACATGATTGGCAGCGGGAAAATTCATTAATTAATTTGTTAATGTTGCTGTCATCATCTCTTGTCGATTCTGCTGACAAAATTATGTATTTACCTAGTAAATACCCACAATATTCTTTTTTCGTCTACAAAAAAGACGATTAGATTAGATTAGAGAAGTTGATTTAATGGATAACGCTAAATTTCACAAGGAGAAGATAGAAACGTCAAAAATTTTGATTTGGTAAATTCAAATGAAAACTTAAGTTTCCGTTGTGACATCTGCAACAAATCCTTCAAAAATTTAAAGAATTATAAAATCCATCGCACCAAATTTCACATTAATTCAACTTGTGATTCTGACATCAACGAAATATCTAACAATGAAAATTTAGATAATTCTCCTCTATCAAGATGTAGAAGTAATAAAAATGAATCCTTTAATGCTCTACGTACTTCTTTGATTTATGGAAAAAAGTCAGTTTTGATGTACACAACAATGACGATCTTTTATTAAGAATCCTTTGCTCTCTTTGTCCCTGAAAATCATTTAAAGATTATAACAGATTGTCCATATAGATAAGTAACATGTCAATTATTACCCCTTTGCTTCAAGTGTTTCTTCCTCATCTCAATCAACAACAGACTTGCTCATTAATTTGAAACGTTTGCCAACTATCAGAAGAATTCCCAAAGCTCCTAGACACTTAGTTGCAGATAAATTAAGTTCAATCATTAATGGGTGCCATAATGCCACAATATTTGAAAGACATTATTTCTTTATCCGCCGCTCCAAGCTGGACTTCGTGCTATTAGAGCTATAACTAAACTTTGCAATTTCCCTTTATCCGGCCAATTTCCTTCTGAAATCGCTCATTTATTTTATGGTGCGTCTGTATGTGCTCTTCATAAAAGAGATGGAGGTTTAAGACTTATCGCCATTGGTAACTGTTTTCGTAAATTATCATCAAAATTATCTCTTAAGTCGCAATATTGTAAACTCCTATTTATCTCCTCACCAACTTGGCGTTGCCACTAAACTAGGTTGTAAAACTGCTATTCATTCCACACGTTTGTGAATGATAGCATACCATAACCATGGTAAAGTTCTTCTTGAATTGGATTTCAATAACGCTTTTAACTCCGTCGAAAGGGGTTGTATTCTTAAAGAAGTTGAATATCACACCCTCCATCTTTATCCTTATCTCTTCTAATGTTTTAGAAATCCTTTTTTTGGTAATAATTTATTATATTCTTCTGTTGGAGCTCAATAAGGTGATCCTTTGCATTAGCATCTTAACATTTGATATTTAGATGAACTTTGGCTGATTATCGTAAAGTCATTTTGTATGATTTTAAAACAGTTATCAATCTTTCGAGAAATTGGTCTGCATTTAAATTTTAACAAATGTAAGATATTCTTCTGCTCTGATTTGGAAGTCTTTCAGAAATTTCAAAATTTAGCTCCCGGCATAAAGATTTGTGATCGTGAAAGTTTATCTCTTCTAGGTTCTGCGATTTTTACTGAAGGCTTTAAACGTAGTTTTGAAAAAACTGCTATATTGATTGAAAACCTCTTGCAAAAAGCTGAATTCCTTAGTAGTCACATAGCCTATACTTTAATCAAGAACTGTCTTTTCGTTCCTAAATTTAATTTCTTTTAAGAACAACCCCTTTTGGAAATTTTATGATTTTCTTATATCCATTGATTCCACTTTAAAATCTTCTTTAAAAACAATTCTTAATCTTGGTCTCAATGATGTTCAGTGGCGCCAGGCCACTCTTCCTATTAGATTTTGTGGTTTGGGTATTCATCGTATTCAGGACATTTGTCTTCCTGATTTTCTGTCTTCTATCCATGGTGTTAATAAGCTCGTTTCTATATACTAAAATCAAAGGATAACGGGCTTAATATTCACCTTTTTAATGAAGCCTAACGAAAAACCACCATCTCCGGAATTTCAGAGGAAATAGGACGATATTAATTGAAATCGAATTATTACGAAAGGCTTATTCTTCAACTCTCCAAGAGATTTGGCTCGTTTTAAAGCTCTTCAATTCGCTCTCCTAACATCCGTACCTTTTTGGATAACACTACTTTTTATGTTTGCATCGACCTTATTTTTGCAAACTTTGTGCACCTCACACTTGCAACTGCAACACAGAAGTTCAAGAAATTGGTATTCATGGCTTAAGCTGTCCGAAGAGCTGCGGAAGATTTTCAAGATACTCTCAATTTATGATTCTTATATATTTATGATTAATTCTATCATCAACCGTTCTTTAAATTCAATGCACATTAATTCAACTTTGGAACCGAACGGATTGTCAAGAGATGATGGAAATCGTCCAGATGGTATGACCTTAGTTCCTTGGTTCAGGTTCAGGTCGAGCTTCAGTTTGTGATGTTACTGTAGTATATACCCTTGCGGATAGCTGCCTTCTGAAAACTTCAACAATCTCTGATTCAGCTGCTGAAATTGCTTGCCAACGGAAACATAGCAAATATCAGTCGATTATTTCTTCAAACTACATTTTTAAAGGCCTCGCCTTTGAAACCTTGGGCCCTTGGTACAAAGAAGAATTTATTAACATAATTGGCGACCAACTTATTTCTCTTTCTGGTAATCGAAGTTCCAAACAATTCCTTTTTGAGAGGATTTCTCTCGCCATTCAAAGAAGAAATGCAACAAGGATTCGATGAACTTTCACTCCGCCTTATTATCAGAAATCTTTGTTCTGTAATTTAAATGTACTACTTGTTATATCAGTTGAATAAATTGCTAAAAATATTAATGACGATAACTACCAACTACCATGCTCCAACCAACTAGCATGCAACATTTTAAAATAAAATATTCCGATATTGATGCCCATCCCATTGTTGTAAATTAGAAACATTTAGAATCTTCATTAATATCTACTTAAATTCTCATTGGCCCCTAAATTATTTCAATTTGTCATTAATTCAATCTTCTTCAATTATTGTCTCTATTTTTGTTTTATAATAATATAATATCATATTTTGATATATTTTACATCTATTCAGGGCGGACTGAGAAACGATTTAAGCCATCATAGGTATACTAATATAAAATAACAAAAGGTTTCTTCACGTTGTGAAGTTTCTAAATGTTTTTATTTGTGTATCACTGTGTCAACAGAAACTAGCAAAACGTCATAATTAAATCGATTATAAGAAAAGTTGGTTTGGGTAGAACACAACGAAGCAAAAATTAGTCGGCATACATATATATAATTTGTTAACCCAAACTAATTAATAAATGTGTAGTGAAGTTAAATCAAATGGTAAGCTATATATATATATATATATATATATATATATATATATATATATATATATATATATATATATATATATAATGGTACTTATCTTGTATCATGAGCAGTCAGTCGTTGAATAAAACACTTTTAGCAATATTAAAGTTTATTGCGACACCTTTTTTTGCAATAATAAGGTGTTCCGAAACACCTTATTGCAAAAAAGGGTGTCACAATAAACTTTAATACTGCTAAAAGTGTTTTATTCAACGACTGACTGCTCATGATACAAGATAAGTACCATTTTAAGTGATTTACAGTCGAGAATTTGTACAATAATTGTATATATGTATATATACATATATATATATATATATATATATATATATATATATATATATATATATATATATGTGCTTCTTGGTTCTCGGGTCGGGAACCGTGTTGTAGGAATGTTCCCAGAAGGGTCGCTTCGACGTTTCGGAACCCTTCGGGGAACATTTCTACAACGCGGTTCCCAACCCGAGAACCAAGAAGCACATATATATTGTAAAATTTTGGAGAAAAAATCAAGTAGACAAAGCAGCTCAAATACGTCATAAACATGAAGTAAAATTAAAAGCAGCAGAGCAGAGTCCCAACTGTTTTTGCGTTTATATATACCTAAAACGGAATACTTCTAAAAATGATAAAAGTCAACAAACAAAGTTTTTATTAAAGTTATTCGTAAATTGAATCCAAAAATCAAACGAAATAGCTAACTAAAAGTATATAAAACAAACATAGAATTATCCGATTTTAAAGGTGACAGAAGTAATATGAAGACGACGTGTTAATATATCAAATTCAAAATAATGAGTGAATTGCGAGTCTGCAATATTGAGCAAACATCAAAAGTGATAGAAAAGATAGGACACGAACTGCTAGACTATCATATCGGTTTGCAACGATGTACAGCACACATGACCATGTCTTTCACGATGATGCAACATGCATGCAGTACATTGATATTTTATTGGAAATATCAATCTTCTTCATCACAGAATCGGTTACATATGTTTCTGCCACATTAGACGACCTACATCCTCCATGCCTCTTCAAATCTAAATGGTCTCACCCGGAATTTACTAACCTGGCCTTCTGGCCTTCCTGGCCTCTCACATGCAACATGCATGCAGTACATTGTAATGGAGACAAGAGGCGTACATTACTTTTTCTGACGTACATTTTATCTCAAAAAAAAACAATATTTGATCTAAGAACCATTCGATGAAAGACTGAAAGGTACACAGAAAACTTAATAATTTAGTGACCAGCTTGCCACATGAATTTAGAAGCAAGGTATCCGACAAGGCGATCTCTGAACCTGGTGCTATTACAGATGATTAAAATATTGTGCACAAAGCTCCAGGCATCAGAACATGCCTTTAAAAATGATCAATGACCATCAATCTACAGAATCGACAAGAGATGATGACAGCAACATTAACAAATTAATTAATGAATTTTCGCGCTGCCAATCATGTAAGTCGGTTCTACGTTTGCAGCAACATACCATCTAAGTTGACAATTATATTTGTTTATATTATTGTCCTTAACGACGGAACTTAATATTAATTTCCTTTGAATATAATAATTTTGAAAACAAAAATGGCTGAAAAATTTATTTGAACAAATTTGTACAAAAATAATTATTTACTGAAAAAATTAACACTGCAACCCCAAGACGAGGGATTCTTCAAACCACGTTTTCAGAATCCGTTAAATTAATTTCTTGAGATTCTTTTATTCCACCTTCAAACGTTGCTTCTTGAATTTCGTCGTTTCGAAATTTACTCTTCTCGAAATTTTGAGGAGCTGATATTGCTTGCGTTTGCGACTTGGAAGTAGATGGCATTTCGACTCCTGTCGACGCAGCACAATCTTGGTGGGAATAATTCCTGTTAGACAATATTTTATTGGAAATATCAATCTTCTTCATCACAGAATCGGCTACATATGTTTCTGCCACATTAGACGACCTACATCCTCCATGCCTCTTCAAATCTAAAAGGTCTCCCCCAGAATTTACTAACCTGGCCTCCTGGCCTCTCACATCTTTCTCTAGCACCACGTCCTGGTCACCTCATCTGTAACATAATATACTTTCTTTCTGCCTCCCTCCTTCTCCTACTCTCTTCCCTCCTCCCCTTTATCTCCCATAGCAGCAACACTCCCTCATCCTTCTCTCCTAACGTCCACCTCCAATTTCTACCCCTCTCCATCCCATTCCATAGCACTCCTCCCACCAGTGCCTCCATTCGTCTAAACCTCTTTCACACGCTAAGCATTTCTTGTATTCCTTTCCCCTCCAATATTTGTTGTTCCTCTCCTCATTTCCGCAACTGAACCTCGCCACTAGCTTCTCCTCTTCTGCCGTCTGGGGGCAAGACGGCAGAAGAGGTATCTCGGTCTTCCCCTGAACACCTGCAGCTCCTTATACTTCTCATTATATCTTCGCTTCTCGAACAACTTTCTTCCTTGATAACCCTCCTCCCCTTCTCTCCCTCTTCTCTAGCTACTCCAACACTTTCTTCCCTGGACTATTCTACCTCCCCCCTCTCACCCCACATCTCGTACCTTACCGCCCTTCTCCCTGCCTCCACCGCTATCCACTCACTCCCCGTTTCCTGTGTCACTATATAATCAGGCGTTGAGCTATCAAGGTGCAACGACCTTTTCAGCTGCCCTATCTGCGCCCTCTCCACCCTTTTCTGTTCCTTCACCCCCAAAACTTCCACCCCATACAGCATAATGCTCTTCACACATATGCTCCATAACCGCATTGATTCCGCAAACTTCCCTTTCCTCTTTCCCCACAAGCATCCCCTCAAACCCTCCTCTGCCATCTTCGCTTTTCCTACACACGTGCTTTATATGCGCCTCGCTGCCGTTGCCTTCGTCCAACATATATCCTGGGTACATCCATTCCGTAACCTGCTCAATTTCATCTCCTTTCCACCTCATTCTTTCTTCTCTTCGTTTCACTCCTCCTCTTCTAAACTCCATCACCTTGGTCTTCTTGGTGTTCAACTCCAGCCCCCTCTTGTCCAAAAACCCCTCCAGTCTCTTCGCCATCTCCTTAAGGCCCTCCTCCGTCTCTGCCAAGATTACGATGTCATCTGCAAAGGCCAGCGACCAGATCTTCCCACTGCCTATCTTCACTCCCACACCTTGCCCTCTCTTCATCACCTCCTCCAGCTGCGCAATGTAAATGTTAAATAATTGGGGGCTGAGGGGACACCCTTGCCGCAGCCTTTGTGATGTTCTAAATTTTCCTGTAGTTTCCACCCCTGCTCTTACCCTACACCACGTTTCCTCATAAAACTGCCTTATACTTGCGATGCTCTTTGATATCCCCGCAATTTGTAATGACAACTCCAAAGTCCTTCTGACCACTCTGTCGAACGCCGCCTTAAGGTCTACAAACATTGCAAACACCTTGCCCCCCCTTCTTTGCCAATTCCCTCTCAACTATATAATTCAGCGCGTACAGATTGTCCCTTGTCCCCCTTTCCTCTCTGAAGCCTGTCCTTCCGGCAGTATACCCTTATTTTCCACCTCCTCCTCTAGTCTCGCCCCTATCAACCCTGTGTAAATTTTGTACCCCACATCCATTAACGAGATTCCTCTGTAATTCTCTACTCTCTCCCTTCCCCCTTTGTTCCATATGGGTACTTCCTGGCACTTCCCTCCTTCCCGCCCATGTCATTTATCCACCAAGAGTCAGTCTCCATACCTCCTCCGGTGCGTATATCCATGCCTCCGTGTCTACCCCGTCTTCTCCCGCTGCTTTTCCCTTCTTCATCCTACCCTTTATCTTCATTATCTCCACCCATGTGAATTCCTCCTACCCCTCCCCCCTCTCTCCTCTCCTCCTCTATTCTCTTCCTCCCTCCTCCCCCTCTGCCCCTCCTAAAAGCTCCATGAAATATCGCTTCCACTCCTCACCCTTGATATTACCCCTACCGCCCCACCTTCTTTTCTCATTCTCAGGTATGTCCATATCTCTTTTTCTCCTCTTAATCCTTGTACTTCTTCCTCCTCTCTTTGTCTCATCTCCCCCTTTTTCCTCTCCCACATCTCCTTCTGCCTACCTCTTTCTTCTGTATACTCTTCCCAAGCCCTATTTCCCCTCCTCACCTCCTGTAGAATTTCCCTCAGCTTCCGTTTCCCTCTCGTGCATTCCACGTAAAACCATGATCCCTTTCCTTCTCCCTTGACCCTGCTCTTTCTTACTATGGCCTTATCCATCTCCTTTGTTGCCTCTTCTATACTCCTTACTTCTCCCCACACTACCTCCCTTAGTTTACTCTGATATTCCCGTCTTGTCTCTTCGTTCCATTCATTTACCATCCCCCTCTCGCCCTCCTCTTCCTTTTCCTTCTCCCTTCCTTCCGTCCACAATTCAAACTCTATCGGCAAATGGTCCGATTCTGGCCTGTTTCCCACTCTGAAATTCTTAACTTGCCGCCTCATCTCCTCACTTGTTAGTGCCAGATCTATCGTTGACCTACCACTGGCACCTAGGTGAATTCCCCCTCCTCGCCCCCTTCTTAAAACCATTGAGAATCTCCCAATTTCTTTCCTCTAGCCAGAATAACAAGATTCTTCATATGCCATTCACCATCTCATCCCTTGACCTCCTTCATGCCATCTCCCCTATCCCTCTCCATTACTCTAGCGTTATCTCTCTCCCCACCCTTGCGTTCATGTCTCCCCCGACCACTATACTCGCCCCTTCCCGATCAATTATCTCGTCTATTTCTTTGGTTGTATCCCTCTTATTACTATGTTGTTTCTTTTTGCCTTCCTTTTCATCTGTTCCATCGTGTCTTCCATTGACCTTACTCTCCCCTCTAGCAACTCCTTTTCTTTTTCCCAATTCGTTTCCATTTTCTCTCTCCTCTATCTATCCTCTTGCAATTCCTCATTTTCCCTCCTCATTTCTTTCATTTCTTTCTTTATCTCTCTTAGTATCTCTAACACACTTTCGCTCTCCATATCCTCCTCTATTAACTCACCTTTCCTCTCACCCTCCTTCTCCCTCTCTCTCTGCTGATCTCTCTATTTTCCTGTTCCTTGTAAACATCAATGGGACTTTCATTCCTGCACTTTCCGATCTGTCCCTGCCTGCGCTCGCCATTTATTTCCTTCTCCTTCTATTTAACCTGGCCCCGCTGGAAAGGGGACTCTCCGGTCCCTTTCCGGCTCGTGCGCACTTAATAAATTGGCCGTATGCCGGCCCTGTTAACCCGGTAACAATTAGCCCGTGCCAAATTTATTAATGCTACGGGTGTTTTTGTTGCCTTGGCCCGTCGGCTACGCAAAACGGTCGAAAATTACACTCTTTTGCCGTGCCGTATCGTGGCCTTTTTCCTTAAAACTCCCTCCGGTAATTAATTGCGCCACCAACATCTACCATACGGACTCCTTGCACCTCTCTATTCTGCGTTCAATGATACCGCATTTATTATTTTCGCACTAAGACAATTCATCCAACTGAGCACAACTGCACGTCCACTCACTTGCGAGTTCACCCGAACTTGATTAGTACATATTTTTCATGGTCAACTATGTCACGTAGTTCTATTTTGCAGAATTCATCCGTTCTGCAACATTGTGCAATCCCGACTATTGTAAGGGTCTAAAACAAATCAAAGCAAAAATAGAATTTGTCTTCAAGAAAAAAATGGGGTTACCTTAATTAGAATATACGTTACATCTTCTGCTTGTGCCAGAAACTTCACGATATGTTCTCTTTCCAATACTTGCGACTTCTTCGGTATATAGCCTTTGTTTCTTATATCAGTTGTGGAAGTTTAGAGATGTCAATATTCTCCTTGCACTTAATGGTGGCTTTAAGCATGGACTATTCGCACTATAAAGTTGCCGGTGATTTTAGTAGTTGCGTTCTTTCCAGTATGTAAGCAAGCATTACCTAGTCACAGACGTCACATTTTTCCTACAGCACCACTTTTTGAATAGTCCATACGTAAACTCGTATCTGTCTCTCGATTTTTGTGGCAATGAACTTAAGAACGCAATCTTTGCCGCTTCTTCTATATCATGAACATCCATATTTATTAATATTTACTAATCACACAAACGACCACAAATTAATTTTGAGAACTTTGTTTATAATTACATTGTTTATGTGACATCACACAGACGACGCAACTTAGGACAATTAATATTTACAAAATTAATTGCGATGTCAGGTGTCAAATCAAAACGATTTCTTAATAAATTTAGATAAATTTTGTTCTGGCAGCGGGAAAAATCAAGTAAGTAACACGGAATGTATAGACAATTAACATTTTCGTCAGGCCACAAGCCTGGGCTTCGCCTTGGCTTGTACCTGCCTGCCTCAAATGTTAATACGTCCTAACATTCCTTGTGACTTAAATAGCTAGTATGTTTGACTCAACTGTAATCAGTTGAATTATAACATAACTGAAAGGACATAATACGGTACGTTATTGGACTGTCCATAACAATAAAGTAATTTGGACTACTGTCAACACCACATACGGTAATCTCTGTAAACATTTTCGAGATTACATTTAGAGATTTAGATTTAGTTGGCAAAAGTTGTTCTCTCGCATGAAGCGCCATGTCTTTTACGTCCTCTGAAACCACTGTTGGTTCTCTTAGATCCATTTTTAAATCAGAATCGATAAATTAATAATGATTAGCAGTTTCACACACTTGCCAAAATATATTTTTCTACTTTGCGTTGGTAATAACTTCACTTTAGCACCCAAAATATTGCGTTACCAATCCTAATTTGTGCAATTTCCCGTATTTCGGGTGGAGTGCATTGCAGGTCTTCGCAACTCATATTGCGTTACCAACCCGCTCAAATATCCCTAAATGTTGAAATACTTAACAAAGCTTATTTTTTCGCGTAAAAAAGGGCGCAAAGTAGAAAAAATAGTATAAAATACTCGTACAGAAGACTATTCAGGGCATTCGTCCGTCCAGCCAGTCTCCTTCGGCTCGTGGCTGAATTTCGGACTCATGCCTGACACAGTGCCTTCTGTAACTTGTTTTTTAATATACTATTTTCATCGACAACTACGTAACTATGACAATGGCGAAGGCATACCTACCTATGTACTTTGTGATTATTAAAAATTCTCACAAATAAGAATTGAAGAAAAAATCTTTCATTGCGAGTCAAACATAAAGCTATGTATGCAACTCGTACATAAGCTGACTTTTTGGACTCGCCCAATTTATCAGACTCGCTCGTCCATAATAGGCTTGTCCAATGAAGACCTATATTATGTACTTGTTACATAAATAGCCATTACTATTTTTACTATTGAATTTTATAAGTCGAATGTTGTCAGTGTATTTTTATATCACACTTAAACACTATTATAAAAACAATTTATATTTACAATAAGAATAAGACATTATAAATGGTAGTACTACTTTTTATTCTGCGATTTGTTTGTCAACCCCTCCATGTATGTTTACTGAAACATACTCGTCATAGTATTGTAAGAGTGTGGAATATAGTAGAAAGGGTAACAGTAAGTATATAAAATAAAAGGATAATATGGATAATGTAAATGTTGGAATAGCAAGTACGTAAGGTAATGGATGAAACTCGAGTAGTAGGGAGAGTAATTTCGCAAAGACGAAGATATTTGTGAGCAATGCAGCGCATGTGCTTGGGGGTACGAGAAGCAAAAATAAAATACAAAATGGATTTAAGTAAATAATAATAATATATCATATACTAATACAAGATTAAATTTTATTGCGCTCAACTAAACTATTTCCGATAGTAGCGGGGATCCTTTCCGCCCGGAAATTAAAACAACCGGATGCCTGGGTCAACGAAAAATCCTAATCGATAAGATTAGCCCTCATGTCAGAAATAACGTCACCGTCCTTCCGACAACGACATTGTTGATTACTGTCCCAAAAATAATCAATATAAACATCGTACGTTTTGAGATAAATAATAAACAAGTGTAATTAAATTTGCACTTTTAATTAATCACTTATGGTAGCTAATTAATTTTATTTTACAAACGAGTTCTTTTATCTGAAAAACGACGAAGTAAAACCGGTGGCATTTCGCCGATGTCGTAGCGCTATTATAACCGTTGTTGAATTTAAAAAGGAAATGAAATTACCTCGTGAACGTTTTTTAATGTGCAAATTGCTGGTATCGTTTACGTTTGTAGAATAGTGAAGTGGCTATGTCATATCTAAACGTTTTTTTTCGTATTCTAAATAAATTGTCGACGTTGACGTTAGAAAATGGAACTACACTTGTATAGAAGAGGAAAATTTATGTTCAATATTTATATAATTTGTGAAATTAAAAATTAAACAAACGGAAATAAGAATTCTCCAATCAGAAATTGGCGATATAAAAAAGTATATCCAGGAATTAAAACAAAGAAAGGGAGAAATTATAGGAGAGATGGAGAAAGATAACTTAAGAGAGAAATAGTTAGAGCAAGGAACAGGAACTAACAATATAATAATAATCAATAGCAATAATCAACTCAAACGTAGGACTGCTCTAAAAAGACAATGTATAGTTAATACATGCCAATGTGTTTACCTCCGCACGCTAAATAAAATGGGCATGCAAAAGTAAACACCAGCATGCACCAACAGAGAACAAACAACACATCAACCTTAAAGATGAGCTCTACAATGAGTTTGTTAATAGTCAGATTTCTAAAATATTAATTACTAAAACTGATGATTGTCCAAACTAAAACTATGTGAAAAAGTTAGTTTCAACATTGGTGAAATAACGTAAAATAAACCAAAAATTAAATTAATAAATAAAAGAAAAAGAAAAAATCAATCTAGAAAGGTGCACGATCACAGTAATAAATTATTATAAATTTTGCTTAAATTGAGAATGTCAATTATAAATTTTATAGTGTTAGTGTCTTTTTGTATGTGTACCATCTCCAAAACCAAACGCTTTTTATAATTGCACTCTTTAGTAATAATTTTGGTGTTATAGTGTCTGTCCTACGTATAATTAACCTTTCGAAAAATGAATTTGGAAAAATATTATTAATTAAAAAAGATTTATTTTTTTTGGTATAACATACAAAAATTCAAAAATTAAGTGTTTTTTAATTACTAATAGCTTTCCAAATTTATTTTAATTAAATTTAATTCGTTGATAAATAAGACACACACACACACCAGGATCCTTAGTACACAGAACATCGATACAACTTTCAGACTATACAGGAAGATAGAAACGATGCTACGGAATCCAAAAACCAAAATTCCATTGGATACGAAATACCATGCGGAAACTACGAGAAGACATACATCGGTCAATCCAATAGGCGTATCGAAGTCCGTAAACAAGAACACATTCGCGCCGTAAAACAAAGAGATTCGTCGTCGTCCTTGGCTAGCCATTTCTTAGACACGGGACACAATGAACTGATCGTTTCATCGTCACACCTTGTGCAATACACATATAAAATACTGATGAAGACATTATAAATTGTCGAAACGTATAAACACAGTGATAATGATGAAATAACATTGTGCTATCATTCTTGATTTTTTAAAACAAAACCATCTAAAACCCCAAAAAAATATATACATATATATTTTTCAACAAAACAAAAATTATAACGTGAGAGCAACGGAATTATGTTTTAGAGTTGGCCCTGGAAGAGGGAGATAGACATACAATGAATGTGTAATTTTAATCCAATAAAATAGTTCATTTAAACTGTCATTTTTTGAAGTATTGTAAAACAGTTTTTAATGAAATTTTAACACCATTTATGAACATGTTGCACGACGTCAAAGGAAGAGTTACATTGTGATGTCGGTGGTGGCCATATAACTCATCTTATTTGATAATTACTATTGGTTGTCATGATTAAAATGTATTATTTAAAATTTTACTGCCAACATAACCTCAGTTTTTACAGCTTTGCATGTAGTTTGATTTCATCTAAATTTAAGTTACCGGTGAAAGGGTTGGTACACCTGTTAGTAACGGCGAGTAGATCTAGTACTCAAAATTAATCTAAGACATACGCGAAAACTTCCAAAGCCCTCGTTTCGGTCAACTATGTGGCCTTTTTCAAAATAAGATTGAGAGAGTTCGTTGAAGCACAGCGAAACTTTCAGCAACCTTTTTATATGTTGACACTGGATCGTTAGGAGTGATTGGCTCACGCCAAGAAATTTTGTGTAACATGGAAACAAAACCTTGGTGAAAGGATGAAGAGAAATAGTAAAAGTGTCTAGAGACTATTCTATAGAGCCTTGAAAAACCTAAGAGGCAATAAAAAGTAGATAGTCTTGTAATAAAAGGCTAGAAAGAGATATTAACTGAACAAATAGAAATAATCTAGAGATGGAAGATTACTTTAAGAAATTAATGGAGGACGAGAAGTTGAATAACGACAGTGGGTAGAGGAAGCGGTAGATCAAGAACAAAAATTAGAAGAAAATGTAACTATGGAAGAATTAGCAGAAGCTGTTGAAAGATGGAAAAGCACCTGGTACTGATCAAATTACGGCAAGAATGTTTAAAAAATGTGAGATGGAGGAAGGGACTTGCTACTAAGAATTTGCAATAAAGTGTGGACTGGGGAAGAACAGCCAAAAGAATTGGAAATAGGGCTCATAGTGCCAATATATAAGATGGGGGATCGCAAGGAGTGTAATAATTACAGGAGAATATACATTGAAACAAATACTAGAAAACCGACTGAGAAAGCAACTAGAACTGACATTAATAGAAGTACAGAGTTGTTTCAGAAAATGTAGAATCACACAAGGCCATATATTCATGTTAAAAGATATAATAAATAGAACACTGGCCACGTCTAAAAAGGGAACGTAAATAAAAATTTTACATGAGTAATAAGATGCCTATACAAGCAAACCAGAAACTTTGTTATCAGTAAAAACTGTAAGTCCGAAATATTGGTAAGCAAAGATGGTGTAAGGCAGGGAGGAAGTTTAAGCCCGCTTCTGTTTATAACCTTCATAGATGATGTAATCAAGAGCACGAAACACAAAGCGAAACAACTGTATATAGGATACTGAAAACTTGAGAAGATTAGGATCATACAGTGTGCATTTGCGAATGATGATTGCCATTCAATCAAGGAATGAAACAGGTCTGGGTGAAAACTTGAAGGAATGGAGTGAATCGCTAAAAATTAAGAAACGAAAATGAACAAAAGTAAAATAAAAATTAAGGTAGTATCAGAAGAAATTAAACGGGCACAAACAAAATTAGAGGGTGAGGGTTAGGTCAGCAATGATCAATATTTAGGAATGCTGCTGGATAAAAAGGGCAGACAGGAGGTAGAGCTGGATAACATACTAGAGAAAGCAAATAAGGTGTACATGTAATAAATAAGGCATTTATAAATAAAAAGGCCTATTTGAACTTACGGGTTTATAACGACAACTGGGATGATGGGGACACATGCAGAGGATGAGTGACAAAATACCGACCAAACAGATTTGGGAATAAGACCTACCGGAAAGAGGAAGCGTGGAAGATCAACGGTGACTTTGGATAATATAATAAGAAGAATTTTAGAGAAGAAGGTAATAACATGGACAGAGGCAAAGAAACTTGCAATTACAGAATACAGTGGAATGGAAGATTTTTATTAAGAGTTGTTAAACTCTAATTTGCATGATTTATTACAAAAATTTATCGCAACTCCCGGTTAAAATCTAAATTATTGACGAAGATTTGCACCCGACTGAAAAATATTTATATTACTAAATAAATAATATCAGAAATGTTACTGATCATTTCATTGTTTATACTTCACGTTTTGCCTACATATTGTATAATGTTGAGGCCACCTGTATGACATTATTAAAATTTTAATCAATCAACGAATAGTAATACATCTTCACAGAAGAACAAAAAAGCCAAAAGCTTGGCGTCCTACATTAATACTCGCGAAATTGGTCAGCCGGCGCATGTAACAAATCCCCCGAAAGGCGCGCTTAATCAACGTCCAAGTAAATATTTGCTGAGCGAGACAGGGGCATAGAAATAGCACTGCAAATGCAACGAGTCGATGACTGTCGAAAACAAAAAACCCGTCGCTCGACAAGCGAGATGCACTGCCGACAATTTACAAAATGACACGAATAATTCCGCTGCACATCTAGCCCGGCCTGACAGCCCGTGTAATTCCCTTTATTAGCGCGTCTGTCTCGCTCTCTTGCCATTTTTCGAGTTCCGTGATGAATTCATTTAGGATAAATCCGATCAATCTTCGTGCGATGTAATTAACCCCGTCTGGTGGAGTTACCGGCCGGGGCCCCCGACGCAATCCTTCCGTTTGAAGAGATATATATATATATATATATATATATATATATATATATATATATCCATTGCCAGGAATTGGAACTGTTCAGCATATCGTTATTTTATCAATTACTTACAATTACTACACATTAAATAATCAATTATTTATTAAATTTGCATTTGTACAAAATAAATAATTGTGATAATTGCCTCTCATGACACCGCTAAAATTGCAACTACTTATCTAATTAATATTAAAATGGTTATTTGGAATTATGCATATTGCATTGATTTTGTAAGGTAATTGTGTGATATTTTTGAACAAATTCTAAACTAATCAGTTATGCCCAACACTGGTGCATTAATTGCATTATAAACGATGTGTTACCTCCACGTTATTGTGATAACGAAATGTTAACCGTTTTAACGTTACAATTTATTATGTTTCCGTGGTATATAGACAAAGGACATTTTTATAGTGAATTAAAATTTACTTTCCAATTAAGCAATTTATTTGCGTTGACATTGATTGATATGTATTGAAGTTGTTGATTTTAAACAATAAATATATATTGAGATTATGAAATGAATGCATTCCAATGGCGTGTTTACGTCGTGGTTATGTTGGATACGCATATGCTTTGGCACGCCAATGTAATTACGCATACATCTGATCATGCATATTGTTTTTCTATTTTCCTGATCACTTCTCTTGTCCAGCAGATTATTCATTCCGCAATAGAATTACGTCTTCATAATGTAATTAGCGCAAAAGTGAACGCATATTTCTTTGATTCTATAAATGAATATTACTGTCACTGTAAGTTTCACTAATACTTCTACTGTGTAATGTGCACTTATCCTTACATATAGTTCGTTACAAACCACAAGTATGTAGTAACCAACACAAATTGTGTATTTTTCCTTAAGAGCCTCATGTACAGACAAGCATCGGAAGAGACAATCGGCACGGGAAACTGCCAAATAAATGCCATAGAATGCCGTGTCAATTTATTACGAAAAATACGAAAAACATATTGATTAGCATTTAATTCAGTGTGAAACTTTAATAAATTATTGTTCAATACAGCATGAAGTTGAGTTAATTTCCAAGAAATATCATGTCAGCGTTGTACTCGCAGAGATCACTGAGCGAGTTGATGAAGTTTGGTGAGAAGTGTTAGTAATGAAAATAAGTCAGCGATAGCTAAACATGTCTACACAGGTAATATACGACACATCAGTCGGAACTAATATATATTAATTGACCACTTCCTATTAAACGTTAGGTAGGTTAAGAAGCTAATGATAGGCGTGCTAATTAATGGTCTATCAGAATAGCTTTACAGCTAGGTTTTGCAAGACACCCGGTAAATTATAATTGACTTCGCCAGTTATAATAAGTCATTACCGTATAATTTCCGGTTGTTTGCTGTCAAAGGGTACATATGGAATCGTTTAGCAACTATCGTATAAGTATTACATATGTGTTCTATGTATAAAAGATTCGCTAACTAGCTCAACAACAAAAGCCTGGCCATAAAGTCACAAAACTTTACAACGCCCACATTTCCTATGTTTTCATGCCGCACATCGCGTGTTACATACAGTTTCATTTTAATAGTTCTTCTAAGTCAGCGAGACCTAGAAGAGCTTCCTGAAGATGGCAGATGGGACTCTGCCGAAACGTCGAAGCGACCCTTCGGGGAACATTTCTACAACGCGGTTCACATCCCGAGAACCAAGAAGCACACATACATATATATATATATATATTAGGGCGGGTCAAATTGTATGGACCGCTTTTTTTTATGAAGCGTATAGCAAAAATGTAATCTATAGGTGATTCTGAGAAATTTTGCTCAAGAGACCATAGCTCTAAGTCGGATTTGGAGCCCCCCAAAATTTCAAAATAGAAATTTTTCCATATATACATAGAACAATTTAATTAAATTCGTCATAAAATGGGATAGAATTATAGTAGATTTCTCAATTTGGGCTTGTTTGAAAGGTATTTTTATCACCTTTCAGAATCTGTATTGATACCTGTAGAATAAGTCGTCAATGGCAGCATTGTTCAATTGAACAACTTTGTAACACTGAATAATGACGTTACAAAATAATGACGTTTACCACCACTAAACGTTGCCAAGCTTGCTTTTCCTTCTTCCTTAATCGTTCATCGTGCAATACGCACGCAGTTTGCCAAAATACTTAAATAAAAACTCGGTTATCACAATACCAATATTTACTTTCTTATACATTATGTATAAGTATAGGAATCATGAAAAATTTCGAACTCGAGATTTCAACGGATATACACGTTTTGAGGTCCCCTGAATCGTTTCTGACTATTTTCGGAATGACGTCTGTGTGTGTGTCTGTGTGTCTGTGTGTCTGTGTGGTACTGTGTGTCTGTGCGCGCTCTAGCGTCCAAACGATTATAGCTAGAGCTCTTCAACTTTAAACTTAACATTTGTATGTAGCAAGGAGGAAAACGTCCTATTTTGAACGCAATCTCTTAACCGGAAGTGATGGTTTACTCTTATCACCTTTTTCCATATCTCGAAAACGGTACACGTTACTGGAAAACATATTCTTACATAAATTATAGATATTGGGGTAATTACTGTGGGGAATTTGCAAACGGGGTTCTATATATACTAATTCAACACGTGTGCGCTTAAGGGATAATAGCCGCATAAATGACCGGGGAAATTCCGAATTCTGTGTGGTCGTTCGTGATGTTCTTGCCGTATTTTTCCGCTTTTTTGATTTCTAGCGTTTCTAACAAATTCAACCGTTTGCCTTTGGTAGTTGTATGCAATGTTTTAAATTTATTTAGATCCGGGAAATGGTTCTTTGTTATGCAGGTCTAGATAATTGATCGTGCCATCTTCGTTGTTTTCTGTCTCTACGGTGAATTGTACTTGCTCGTAGAAGCAATTACCTAGACCTTCAAATTGGGAAAAAAGAACAACACCTGACCTTCGACATATTCAGAAAACATACTTTCTCAGACGCCATAACAAATGCCAATTCTTGTCAATTCAATATAAAAATGAGTGCCTTTCGGTCATGGATACACAGGCTTCTAGTATTGCCCCTATCGACTGCCAACTACAGAAGTTGAATAAAGAAGTTGAGATCCTGAAAGCCATTGTAAGAAACAATAATTACCATGAAAGCGTCATCGATCGGTTGATAAAGAAAAAACGTCAGAAGCTATTAACCAAACAATTGTACGCACCGGTGGAGGATGTCCAGCGCAATTATTGCTTTATCAATTATGTTCTTACGTTTAGTGACAAAATCTCCAATAGGTTACGTCACAGCAACCTAACACCTATTAGTGTAAATAAAAAGAACTTGGGAACTAAATTGGTAAACAATAAAGAGAAACTAGACCAAACATAAAAAAAGCGGAGTATACGAAATTAATTGTAAGGACTGTGACGCTCTATATATAGGTCAAACCGGACGCAACTTCAAAAAGCGCCTGAACGAACATAAAAATCTATTCTAAACAACGCAAGAGCAACTGGCTTAGATGAACACTGCATAACAAAGAACCATTTCCCGGATCTAAATAAATTTAAAACATTGCATACAACTACCAAAGGCAAACGGTTGAATTTTTTAGAAACGCTAGAAATCAAAAAAGCGGAAAAACACGGCAAGAACATCACGAACGACCACACAGAATTCGGAATTTCCCCGGTCATTTATGCGGCTATTATCCCTTAAGCGCACACGTGTTGAATTAGTATATATAGAACCCCGTTTGCAAATTACCCACAGTTTAATACACTCTTTGAAACTTTAACCAAGTGTTTAATTTTTTAATTTTTTAACTATAATTTTAGATTTAGTCAAAGAGTGCAGTGATAATATCAAAGTTATTATGGATAATCAAGAACCATCAACATCGTCTGCGGTGTCTTCGCAAATGGAAGCAACAACATCAACAAGTTTTGACTCTAGATTGACTAACATGCCTCATCAAGATATTGTTGTTTTTGGTTTATCAAGTGATTTAAATGATCTTAGTTTGCCTACTAAATGTGACATTTTAAAATATTATTTTTTTTTAAGTGATCGTGCTAAATTTGAAAACAAAATGTTCTCGTATAAAAATTTTACTCCTCACGTAACAGATAAATTGATCCAAATTTGGTGTAAATTAAATATTGAAATCATTAATAGAAAGAGTGTTTTAAAAAAATTAACTGGTTTGCTTGATAAATACCAGAAACATGTACAACGTAGAAACAAAAGAGATGAATTTAAAGCATTTGTTGATTCAATAAACGAATTATTTTATATTGGCAAATGTAATTGCAAATTAAAAACAACAGAATGCTCGTGTGGATTGATTCCAGAACATCTAAAAGAATTTATGATGGACCAGCATAATGTTAGAAAATTCACAATACCTGAATATACCTTGAATATTCAAGACGTTGAAGAAGTAGCTACAACAATACCAACACTTACAACTGGTACCGATGATCCAAGTTACGAACCACCTGAATTACACATGGATGAAGATGAAAATGAAGCAACAACAGAAGTTCCAGAAGCAACTGTTCAAATGAGACGAGGTCATTATACTCAAAGATACGATGCCTTAAATTTTGCTATGATGTGTGATAGATTCGGTGTTTCAGATAGAGTCGCTTCATGTTTAGCAACAGCTTTATTCGAAGATATAAATTTTAGAGATGTTCATGGTAATCTTGTTATTATGGATAAATCAAAAGTGGCTAGAGAAAAAGTTAAATCTAGAGATGCAGTGCTCCGTACACGACATACAAATTCTTCCATAACTGCATTCTCTTGCGATGGTAGAAAAAATGACTCATTAACTACAGAGAAAGTTAATGACAAATTTCATACCACTATGGTAAAAGAACCGCATTTAGTTGTTCTGAAAGAGCCCTATAATGAGTTACTTGGATATGTAAATGTGGGTAGTCAAGAAGATGCAAAAACCAAACACAGAAAACTGAATGAATTTTTCAACAATAAAACATTAACAGTTGATCAATTAATTGGCATATGCAGTGATGGTGAGCCAACAAATACTGGAACAGAAAATGGTGTTTTACGATTATTTGAAAAACAGTTAAATAGACCAATTCACTGGTTTATATGTCTGCTTCATTTCAATGAACTGCCATTTCGTCATTTATATGAAGCATTGGACAAAACAGTCACCAGTGGACCACGAGCAGCAAGTGGAAAGTTATTCAAAGCTATTCAAGAATGTGAGAAATTGCAGGTATGTAACACTTTATTTTATTTAATATCATCATTATTTATTGTCATTATTTTACTTTTTCGATTGGGATAAAGTTAAAATAAAATAATTGCATTTTAATTGATCTAAACATTTCATTTTTCAGGTAGTAGCTGATTTTGATCCAATACCACTGGAGAATATGCCTGCAATGATGGATCATGAACATGAGCTCGAACTATCAACAGATGTTAAATATTTATATCAAATAGCTAAAGCAATTTCGAATGGTATTGTTCCAGTTGATTTAGCTAACATTAAACCAGGACCAATTGCACATTCTGGTTGGTTAACCAAAGCAAGTAGATTACTACGATTATATGTAACAACTAATACACCATCGACCAATTTAAAAACTTTGGCAGTTTATATTATTACAGTTTATGTGCCAATGTACTTCAATGTGAAGTTTTATAACTCTGTTGTGTACGGCAGTGCACTTTTATTAAAATTTATACGTTGGACACGATACTTACAACCAAACTTTCGTAATATTGTAGATGGTGTAATTCAAAACAACTCATATTACGCACATCCAGAAAATATCTTATTAACAATGTTATTTGATGATCGAAAAGCAGTACGGGATAGAGCTATCAAAAAGATTTTACACTATCGAGAAAAATTGTACGATCCAACTAAACTCAGAGTTTACAAAAAATATATCTTAAATGTCAATGCTGATTATGTCAATATGGTTGATATGAGTAACAATAATAATATATTATTTGAACCAGCATTTACTCGACAGATTCCATATGATCACTTGGTAGAATACTTAGATTTCGTTGAACCACCACTGGCTGATCCACAAATTTCAATGCACATACAAGGAACAGAAAGACATGTACAATTATTAACGAATGTTTCAAAACGAGTTATAGAAAAGAATCGTGAAGGAGTTATGGCAGTGACATTAGAAAGTCGTAAGAAAACTCATCGAATGGAAAGTAAAAAGGACCTTAAAAAATAATATTACCACGTTAAAACATTAAATTGTAGGTCGAGAATAATATTTAAAAATAAATTGAATAAAAAATGTAAAAATAGTGTTTTCTTGTTGAAACCTTGAAAATGTTGATTTTTTCAAATCGATTTTCCTACAAAAAAATTGATCGTAATAAAAGTTTTTGGAAATTATCTGAACTTTTATAATCTGAATTCTGAATTCTGAATTTATTAGTTAAAAGTTCATTTTAGGCTATTTTTCGACAAAAAATTCCTAATATCTCTACTAAAAATAAAAAAAAATATTGGTATCAATACAGATTCTGAAAGGTGATAAAAATACCTTTCAAACAAGCCCAGATTGAGAAATCTACTATGATGCTATCCGATTTTATGACGAATTTAATTAAATTATTCTATGTATATATGGAAAATTATATATTTTGAAATTTTGGGGGGCTCCAAATCCAAGTTAGAGCTATGGTCTCTTGAGCAAAATTTCTCAGAATCACCTATATATTACGATTTTGCTATACGCTTCATCAAAAAAAAAATTAACCCGCCCTAATATATATATATATATATATATATATATATATATACGAAAGATGGTCTAATCTTACACCTCAATGGTGTAGTGAACATTAATTAAAACAGGTCCATGAAGACTAACTGGTGGATCGCTAGACAATATTGTTTCTGGATTATTACCCTTCGTCAGTAGCGATTACCAAGAACCTTAGTTGTTGAAATACCTTTACATGTAGTGGCCATCAAAACTTCATGAGCAGTCAGTCGTTGAATAAAACACTTTTAGCAATATTAAAGTTTATTGCGACACCTTTTTTTGCAATAAGGTGTTTCGGAAACCCTTGTCAAGCAATAAACATTAATATGACAAATGACATTAAATAAAACCTATCGCGGTAACATCATTATTATTACAATTGCGGGTTAATTTATTTTTATCTTATCATATATATATATATTTTTTATCGTGATTTTAAATTGTATTGTAGTGAATTAAATGTTGGTCGAATACCCTAACTAGGTTTTTACAAGGTTTTCCCTAGTTCTTGCAGTAAATACTGGGGTAATAGAAAGTCGGCCTTGTTACCGCGATAGGTTTTATTTAATGTCATTTGTCATATTAATGTTTATTGCTTGACAAGGGTTTCCGAAACACCTTATTGCAAAAAAAGGTGTCGCAATAAACTTTAATATTGCTAAAAGTGTTTTATTCAACGACTGACTGCTCATGATACAAGATAAGTACCATTTTATATATATATATATATATATATATATATATATATATATATATTATTTGATTTTTTGGTATTTATTTTATACCAGTGCTGGGTTATTTTGGCATTTATGTAGAATAAAATAAAAACTGTTCTGTTTTATGACTTCACTGTTATTTTTATTTTTACGTTTCGACAAGATTTTTGTCTTCTTCAGAAGTATAACTAAAACAATACAAATCACTACAAATTAGCACTAAACGAAAAACAGACGAACCACGTGAGATACATTTACATAATAACTATTGTTTAACAGAAGTCTCAAAAAAAAAAAAATACAAGTTATGCATAAAATACATGTTAAAATTCTTTGATTTTCCAATAAAATAAATGAAACCATCGTTAAGATTAAAAGAGAAATTTAAACAAAACATTTTGAAACCCGTTTCATGACCAAACTTTAAAAACAAATAATTTTTGAATACAAACTGAAGCGTAAAATTACTTACATTTATGTGTTAGTCTTTCGCGTTGCAAATGTGAAGTGAGTTCATTCAACGTTTTTCGTACAAATCTAAAAAAATTTTTTAATAATGCTTCGAAAATCTGTTTTTTGTCTTGTGTGTCGATTTAATATAAAATATTTACTTTTACGAGGTCAACAAATTGTATAGAAATTATGAATTTAATTACTCGATATCATTTAAAACTAATGTACATATTATGTTTATGGATTTTCTTTATACAAATTAAAACATTCTATACTAAAAAATACTAAAAAATACATCAACTAAAAAATACTAAAAAATACATAAACTAAAAGTCGTGGAAAAGCTACATGCCATTGCCGTAAAAAACTATCTTATAAAATTTGGTAATAAATTTTAGCTAAATTATTTATTTCAGCTTTGTCATTTACAGCTGTGGGGTTGTTCTTAATTTGCATCATTTCGTGTATAATGCGTTTTCTTTGTTGATTTTCTTTTTTCAATATACTAGTTTGATTGTAGTTGAAAACATGTCCAGTATTATTTACATGTTTCTTTAATGCTGTTATATTTTTAGCGTATTTGTGACCTTTAATTCTTTCTTCCAACAATTGTTGGGTTTGTCCGATGTAACATTTATTACAGTCCCTACATGGTATTTTATAAATACAGTTTGTTTGTTTTAATGTAGGAGTGTTATCTTTAAGCTTAGTGTACATTAAATTTTTTAGATTATTGTCATTTTTGTGTGCAACAGTGAACTCGTACGGTTTTAATATATGTTGAATAGATTCTGTTAGTTTGTGGACGTATGGTAAGGTTATGTATTGTGTCGTTGTTGCTTTACTATTAGTGGTATTTTGCCCGTTATAATGTTTGTATATTCGTTGTTTAAATATTTTTTGTATTAAGTTGTTTGGGTAGTTATTATTAATGAGTGCTTTTTTTGCTTTTTGTAGTGTATGAATTCGGTATTGTGGATTAGTAAATATTTTATATTAAATCGACACACAAGACAAAAAACAGATTTTCGAAGCATTATTAAAAAATTTTTTTAGATTTGTACGAAAAACGTTGAATGAACTCACTTCACATTTGCAACGCGAAAGACTAACACATAAATGTAAGTAATTTTACGCTTCAGTTTGTATTCAAAAATTATTTGTTTTTAAAGTTTGGTCATGAAACGGGTTTCAAAATGTTTTGTTTAAATTTCTCTTTTAATCTTAACGATAGTTTCATTTATTTTATTGGAAAATCAAAGAATTTTAACATGTATTTTATGCATAACTTGTATTTTTTTTTTTTTTTGAGACTTCTGTTAAACAATAGTTATTATGTAAATGTATCTCATGTGGTTCGTCTGTTTTTCGTTTAGTGCTAATTTGTAGTGATTTGTATTGTTTTAGTTATACTTCTGAAGAAGACAAAAATCTTGTCGAAACGTAAAAATAAAAATAACAGTGAAGTCATAAAACAGAACAGTTTTTATTTTATTCTACATAAATGCCAAAATAACCCAGCACTGGTATAAAATAAATACCAAAAAATCAAATAATATTAAAATTAATTTGGCAAGAAATATATGAAAAATATATAATTTACAATTATATATATATATATATATATATATATATATATATATATATACTCACCGGCAAAAAAAGCGGATCACTTACAATTACTGATGTTTTGTTAGAAAATGGCTATATGAGCTAAAGATAAAGTTACTACTGATACTTGAGAGTGTCAACCTATAGCATTCTATATGCTGCAAGAGCTATTCGTGCACCCTACACAACCGTTCATCGAGCTATCGATAGATTTCAAGAAACTGGTACCTATCGCGGAACCGCATTGATAACGCTCAGTAAGATTCTTTTATATTGTTACTATTTGCCTATCCAACGAATTGTCTATTTATAAGCTCTGCGTCTTGCCTGAACTCACGATAAATATAATATGTTTATTTATTAAAATTTAACCTGAGATAATTTGAGTCTATGTTCGTTGTTTGATTTTGAATTGTGTAAATTTGAGTTTGTATTTGTATATGTGTACTTTGTCTTTAATAAATAAGCCATTTTTGTATACCTGTGTATTTTTAATTGTCTTTGAAAGCGACTTTCACAATTCATTTAATTTTAATTATTAGAATAGACTTAAAAGCAAATAAATGCGACGCTGCGACGAGAGTAGAGATCAAACCGTGTAGAGAGATTCGGCATCGTAATGTTGCTCCGAAAAATGGAATTTACGAAATTTATTACATGTAAATAATTGAACAAATAGGATGTTTGTCGTATAATTAAATTAGTTAAGTCAGAATATAAGTAGGATTCGATATAATAGAATACACGATTTATTCGCATCGTGGGAGCCATAGGCGGGACTCCGAGAGGTGGCTCACAGCACCTGGTCAAAAGCGCTCGAAAATTAATTTCGCCTTGGTAGCAATTGCGTTCTATCACCGCGCGTAGAACCGGCATAGCAACTTCTTTCCGTTGCAAATATCCAATAGCTATTCGGCACTGATGCCTTTCGGGAAAATTTAGATTAAAGTTTAAAAATAATGTGAAGTAGCATCGGGTATATAAGCCGACCAGTATCCGTACGATTCCGCTTCGCTTGCGACAATAATATTCGAGACTCCAGAAGTAGAAATCAGTAAGTGCTTTTCAATTTATTTGTTGTTAACAGTATTCTACTAACAGAACACTGACGTATCGTCAGTGTACTGTTGTCAGTGGTTCGTTAGGAGTGATTGGCTCGCGCCAAGAAGTTTTGATGGCCATTACATGTAAAGGTATTTCAACAACTAAGGTTTTTGGTAATCGCTACTGACGAAGGGTAATAACCCAGAAACGATATAAACCAGTTAGTCTTCATGGGCCTGTTTTAATTAATGTTCACTGCACCCTTGAGGTGTAAGATTCGACCATATTTCGTGTATATATATATATATATATATATATATATATATATATCTATATAAAGATTTGGTTACGAAGTTTTATTGCTGTATATTAAAAACAGAATTCGGGGTGTTGAACGATTAGGAATATAAATCACTTCAATGTTTTCTGGCTAACGTTTCGCCTCGTTTATTGAGGCCTTATCAAAGCCTATAAGGTAACAATAAACAAAAATAATTTTAATGTAAAAACAAATTTCTAGTAAGTACTTACACGAAAATTTTAGAAGATTATAGAAAAATTGAAACATTGCAGAAGCACAAACACAGAGCGACGAGTGACAGGATCGAAGGTTATGATTTAAAACACTGTAACGTCTAACACGTAAAAGTCGTTGCAGCCATTGAAACTGTCGAAGGTCAAGTTGTGCGATTTTGAACCTTGGTAACAACATATGATACACCGCGAAAAAATGAAAGTTGCTAAAAATTTATAATTGACAATTATTTAGGTATAGTTGAAATATGAAGGAAACAATTTAATTAATTTAATTGGAAATAACCAAAACACAAAGAATCACAGGAGACCAACCGCAAAGGAACCTACTAATAACCTGATTTTCATAATGTTAATTTAAACTTACTTTATAATATACTTCTAAATAACAACTATCCTTCCTTACTTTTAAAAAAATTGCGTTTCTTCAATCAACGCCCTCCACCACAACAACCACAGGTCATACAGCCAGCCGAAAAGATATACCACAGCTTATCCTACATCCAACAACTATCTCCTTCCATAAAAAAACTTTTCCGTGATACAGGTATTGTTGTCGCCGATCGAATCATCAACCCCATTGCAAGGTTCTTTACAGCTATTAAGGACAAAACTCCTCTTTTATCCCTTAGCAATATCATTTATAAAATACCCTGTGGCGAGTGTGACCGTATTTACAGTGGCCAAACAGTGCAAAGGCTCAAACAACGTGTAACACAACATAAGAGCGATGCTCGTCTGAAACCTACGTATTGTGCATTGGCATCCCATGCAAATGATAAAGGACATCATATAAACTATGATGAAGTCACGGTCCTGGCACATAACAACAAATTAAATCAGAGGCTGTTTATTGAAATGTGTTACATTGTTAACTCTAATAATGCCATGAATTTCGAAAAAGACAAAGACAATCTCAGCACTATTTACACAGGCCTCATGAGTAATTGTTCACACCTTGCTTCACATTAATTTCCTTTCATTAATAACTTTTCTTCGTCTTTAACAGTTTAGTACATGTGTGTGGAGTGAGTCTTCCGACGACTCATAACCTATATCTTTTTTCCTTATTCAATCCTTGTCTTTTCTCCTAGGTTATTAGTAGGTTCCTTTGCGGTTGGTCTCGTGAGATTCTTTGTGTTTTGGTTATTTCCAATTAAATTAATTTAATTGTTTCCTTCATATTTCAACTATACCTAAATAATTGAAAGAAATTTGTTTTTACATTAAAATTATTTTTGTTTATTGTTACCTTACAGGCTTTGGTAAGGCCTCAATAAACGAGGCGAAACGTTAGCCAGAAAACATTGAAGTGATTTATATTCCTAATCGTTCAACACCCCGAATTCTGTTTTTAATATACAGTAATAAAACTTCGTAACCAAATCTGTAACTATAACGAATGTTATACGTGGGACTTTCCATTATATTCATTCATTCATCTCAGCGCTCCAGGCCAAGTAGGCCCATGGCTTCTTCTACTGCTTTTTTCCATTTTTTCCTCTCTTGCGTTTTCGATCTCCATCTTGTAATTTTACCTTCTTCCAAGTCTTTAATCACTTCGTTCTTCTATCTCGATTTCGGTCTTCCCCTTCTTCTTCTTCCCCCCGTATTGCTCTCGATTAATTTCTTTGGTATTCTATTACTTTCCATTCTCATTATATGTCCCAGCCATCTTAATCTTTGTCCCTTTACAATTGCTACTATGTTTGGTTCTTGGTATAATTCATATAATTCTTTGTTTGATCTTCTTTCCCATCCTTCTTGGCATTTCTTTCCACCATATATTTTCCTTAGTATTTTCCTTTCCCATACTTTTAGCATTTTTTGTTCTACTATTCCTAGTGTCCAGACCTCGCTGCCGAATATTGTTATCTGTCTTATTATTGTTTTATATAATTTTAGTTTTAATTTTCTCGTGACGTTCTTGTTATGTAGTATTTTTTTCAGTCCATATACACAGTTGTTGCCTTTCATTATTCTTGCTTGTATTTCTCCTCTTGTATTTGGTTCTCTACGAAATTCTGTGCCTAGATATATGTACCGTTCCAGTTCCTCGAAATTATAAATTTTTCCTTTATTATTTGTTACTGTCAATTTCGCTAATTTATTATAATCCTTGTCTGTCCACGTCATAGCTTTCGTTTTGTTTTCGTTTATTTGTAGTCCTATTGTTTGGGCGGCTTCTTCCAGTTTTAACATACATTCATGCAGTTCATTTTTACTCCGTGTTAGAATCACTAAGTCATCTGCAAATGCTAGGACTTGGTGTTTCTTGTGATACAATTTCTATGGAGTCCTGCTCGTCTTATTACTATCTCTAGCGCGCTACTAAAAAGTAGCGATGACAATGGGTCGCCTTGTCTTACTCCTTCCTTGACTGTGCACTTGTCTGATGTGCTGTGTCCTATTCTTACTCTATTTTTTGTTTCTTTTAAGGTTAGTTTTATTAGTCTTACCAATTTCACTTCTATTCCTAGTTCTATCAGTGCTTTGTATAATTCATTTCTTTTAATTCTGTCGTATGCTTGACGAAAGTCTATAAACATTAAATACGTTTCTTTCCCATATGCGTGACTTTCTGACTGGATTTCTCTTAGGGTATATATTTGGTCAATTACTGACCTGCCTTTTCTAAATCCACACTGATATTCTCCTATTTCCTTTTCAATTTTACTAATTATTTTGTCTTTTAGGAATGTGGCTAGGATTTTATACGATATATTTAACAGTACAACATACAATATATTTACGCTATTCCTCTGTAATTTGCACAATCTGTTTTGTCACGTTTCTTATATATTGGTACCAATATGGCTTCATTCCAGTCCTTTGGTAATGCCTCTTGTCTCCAGATTTTCACTATTAATATGTGTATCCAATTATTTAGAGTCTCTCCCCCGTATTTATATAGTTCTCCTGTTAATTGATCATTACCGGGGCATTTGTTGTTTTTCATGTTTTTGATTATTTCCTCTATTTCCTTTAGGGTAGGTGGTTCTTCTACATTTTGTTCTTCCTCGCCTATATGTTGCATGCTTTCTATCTCCTCTTCGCTTATTGATTCATTTAGTAATTCGCTGAAGTGTTCTTTCCACAAATCTAATACCTCTTCTTCCTCTCCTATTAGGTGACCATCTTCACTTTTATAAAATACCGGTTTTGTAGTAAATTGTTTTCGTTCACTTTTCAATCCTCGATATAAATTCCTTATCTCTTTGTTTCTGTAATCTTCTTCTATTTCATCAATCAGTTTTTCACTGTATGCCCTTTTTTCTTTCTTAGCATTGCTTTACATTTTCTTCTTTGGTGTTGGTATTGTGCTTGTGTTTGTGTGTTATTGTTTTTTACCCATTTCATTCTCACCTTATTTCTCTTATCCAATTCCATTAGGCATTCCTCATCCCACCAATTTTTATGTCTTTTGTGTTCCTTATTTATATATTTACTTGCTACCCTTTCTATTTTCTCCTTTATATTGTTCCATAACTGATCTATTTCTTCCTCTTCCTTTATCAAACTCAACTGTTCTTCTAGCCTGTTTTTACAATCTATTCTATCTTCCATGTCTATCAGTCTTACCGTCATGTTTCCTGTTCTCTTATTTTTTCGTCTGTTTCTTTCGAACGGTAATTCCTGTTTCATTCTAATTCCCACTAAAAAATGATCTGTGTCTGCGTCTGGTCCTCTGTAGCTTCTTATATCCTTTATGGTCATTGCTACGTCTTTCTCTATAAGTACATGATGTATTTGGTTTACATATGTTCCGTCTGGTGATTTCCATGTCCCTTTATGGATATTTTTCTTATCAAAATATGTGCTCTTTATTACCATCCCATTCTCTTTAGCGAAGTCGATTAACTTCTGTCCATTCTCGTTTGTTTTCTCGTGTTTGCTAAATTTTCCTATTGTGGGTTTGTATATTTCTTCTTTTCCTATTTTCGCATTCGTGTCCCCTAATATTATTTTGAGATCGTATAGTGGAATTTTTTCGTATTCCTTGTCTAATTGATTGTAAATCTTTTCTTTCTGTTCTATTTCTTTTTCTTCTGTTGGCGCATGGATATTTACAAATGTTAATTTCTGATATTTTCCACGCATTCTTAGTAAACATATTCTATCTGTTATGGGTTTAAACTCAACTATTAATGACTTGTATTTTTTTATTAATGAGGAATCCTGTTCCGAATCTTCTGTTTTTACTCCCACTGTTAAGGAATATATATTCATCTATTTCTTTAATTTCAGTCCCTAGTTGTTTCGTTTCTTGGATCGCCACAATATCGTATTTATATTTTTTCATTTCATTTACCAAATGCTTTAATTTGCCCTCCTCATACGTTCCTCTAACATTCCACGTTCCTACTTTAATTTCTTTATTTGTTTTTTCTGTGTCCTTGTATGTCGTTTCCTTGTCATTGCCAGAATTCATTCCGTTTTCCTTATTTCCTTCATAGTTTGCTAGTTTTTTGGAATTTGTCTCTCGATCTTCTCCGTTTTCTTATTCCATCTCCATTCATCACCGTCTACTATTGCCTTACTATATCCCATTTTAATATCCTTTCCTTTTTCTCTTTCTGTTCTGGCAAAAAATCTTGTTTGTTTTTGTTTGTTTCTTTCCATTGGTGTCATGTCATCATTTATATAGACATGATCCCGTTCCATGTTCTTCAGTTTTGCTTTGTTTTTCATAACTTTTTCCTTTTCTTCTTCGTTGCTTAATTCTATCACACATATTCGTTCTCCTATTTTTTTTACTGATTTTGGTATTATGTCTATTTCCATTTGTTCTTTTATGAATCCTTTGATTCCTTCTCTGAGGGTCGTTGGATCTCTTGTATCCATCTTTAGCCCTTGTAATATGACGTTATTTTTTCTTCTTTCCTTTTCTATCACCTGGACTGATTTTTCTATATTCCTTAGGTCTTCTCTTATTTTCTCATTTTCCTTCTTTATTTCTTTATTTTCATTTTTCAATGCTTCGTTCTCCTGTTTAACTCTTATAATTTCCATTATATATATATATATATATATATATATATATATATATATATATATATATATTGAAAATGTGTCTTGTCAAATATGACAGAAAAATGTAAAATTTACACGAAAGATGGTCTAATCTTACACCTCAATGGTGTAGTGAACATTAATTAAAACAGGTCCATGAAGAATAACTGGTGGATCGCTAGACAATATTGTTTCTGGGTTATTACCCTTCGTCAGTAGCGATTACCAAGAACCTTAGTTGTTGAAATACCTTTACACGTAGTGGCCATCAAAACTTCTTGGCGCGAGCCAATCACTCCACATTTGACAGTCGTCTTGTTTACTCGCCGCGAGGTGTTAGACAAGGTATCGTCTTGTCAGTGTTCTGTTGTCAGTGGTTCATTAGGAGTGATTGGCTCGCGCCAAGAAGTTTTGATGGCCACTACGTGTAAAGGTATTTCAACAACTAAGGTTCTTGGTAATCGCTACTGACGAAGGGTAATAACCCAGAAACAATATTGTCTAGCGATCCACCAGTTATTCTTCATGGACCTGTTTTAATTAATGTTCACTACACCATTGAGGTGTAAGATTAGACCATCTTTCGTGTATATATATATATATATATATATATATATATATACACACACACACAAATATATATATATATATATATATATATATATATATGTATATATATATGTGCTTCTTGGTTCTCGGGTTGTGAACCGCGTTGTAGAAATGTTCCCCGAAGGGTCGCTTCGACGTTTCGGCAGAGTCCCATCTGCCATCTTCTTCGAGACCTAGAAGAGCTTCCTGAAGATGGCAGATGGGACTCTGCCGAAACGTCGAAGCGACCCTTCGGGGAACATTTCTACAATGCGGTTCACAACCCGAGAACCAAGAAGCACAGATTTCAGCCGCGAGAACTTACGCACCAACATATATATATATATATATATATATATATATATATATATATATATATATACCACTGTTTTTTGTTTTATGACGTTGATTGTATAGATTTCTTTTTGTTTTTGATGGTTCTTTACGCCAAGAAAATTTAAACTATTTTAGTTGTTTAACATTTTTATTGTTACGTTTCGCAACCGTCCGGTTTGCATCATCAGACACTATAATAAACAACCAAAAGTTACATAGGAACATAATTTACAGTTAATTGAGTTAATTTAAAATTTGACAAGTATAGTACTTACATTATAAATTTTGGAAGATGTTTCCAACCAACATTATGTCTTTGTTGATGTGGTCAATTTTTAACACTTTAAAATAAACTAGTTTGAACATTTATACGTTACTTTACAATGGTTTTTCGAGACGCGATGTGATATAGTCGTCGTCTTTGTTTCGTCTCTTTACACTTAACTGATAATATCGGTTGATGTTTTATATTTTATGTCAACAAAAACTCGTGACCAAAAACGTCTGTTTATGTGCGTGTATTATTTTATTTGTATGGAAATTTTCAATTTATTGAAATTTTCAATGTAAAATTTGGCAAGTCGACTGTGTCTTTTTTATTGTTTATTGCGTGTTTTTCCATTTTTATATGAATCATTTCTGATATCAGCCGTTTTTTCTGGTTTTTTCCATATCAAGTGTTACATAAACCAACAGCACAGCACTAGCAAAACATGTAAAAGAGGAAGGACATAGTTTCAATTACGAAGGGACTAAAATACTTGATATGGAAAAAACCAGAAAAAAACGGCTGATATCAGAAATGATTCAAATAAAAATGGAAAAACACGCAATACACAATAAAAAAGACACAGTCGACTTGCCAAAGGAATATGACAATATTCTGACCAAATCATACACATACCATTTTACATTGAAAATTTCAATAAATTGAAAATTTCCATAGAAATAAAATAATACACGCACATAAACACACGTTTTTGGTCACGAGTTTTTGTTGACATAAAATATAAAACATCGACCGATATTATCAGTTAAGTGTAAAGAGACGAAACAAAGGCGACGACTATATGACATCGCGTCTCGAAAAACCATTGTAAAGTAACGTATAAATGTTCAAACTAGTTTATTTTAAAGTGTTAAAAATTGACCACATCAACAAAGACATAATGTTGGTTGGAAACATCTTCCAACACTTATAATGTAAGTACTATACTTGTCAAATATTAAATTAATTTATTTATTATCAAATATTAAATTAATTTTATTGATTTATATTCCTAATCGTTCAACACCCCGAATTCTGTTTTTAATATACAGTAATAAAACTTCGTAACCAAATCTGTAACTATAACGAATGTTATACGTGGGACTTTCCATTATATTCATTCATTCATCTCAGCGCTCCAGGCCAAGTAGGCCCATGGCTTCTTCTACTGCTTTTTTCCATTTTTTCCTCTCTTGCGTTTTCGATCTCCATCTTGTAATTTTACCTTCTTCCAAGTCTTTAATCACTTCGTTCTTCTATCTCGATTTCGGTCTTCCCCTTCTTCTTCTTCCCCCCGTATTGCTCTCGATTAATTTCTTTGGTATTCTATTACTTTCCATTCTCATTATATGTCCCAGCCATCTTAATCTTTGTCCCTTTACAATTGCTACTATGTTTGGTTCTTGGTATAATTCATATAATTCTTTGTTTGATCTTCTTTCCCATCCTTCTTGGCATTTCTTTCCACCATATATTTTCCTTAGTATTTTCCTTTCCCATACTTTTAGCATTTTTTGTTCTACTATTCCTAGTGTCCAGACCTCGCTGCCGAATATTGTTATCTGTCTTATTATTGTTTTATATAATTTTAGTTTTAATTTTCTCGTGACGTTCTTGTTATGTAGTATTTTTTTCAGTCCATATACACAGTTGTTGCCTTTCATTATTCTTGCTTGTATTTCTCCTCTTGTATTTGGTTCTCTACGAAATTCTGTGCCTAGATATATGTACCGTTCCAGTTCCTCGAAATTATAAATTTTTCCTTTATTATTTGTTACTGTCAATTTCGCTAATTTATTATAATCCTTGTCTGTCCACGTCATAGCTTTCGTTTTGTTTTCGTTTATTTGTAGTCCTATTGTTTGGGCGGCTTCTTCCAGTTTTAACATACATTCATGCAGTTCATTTTTACTCCGTGTTAGAATCACTAAGTCATCTGCAAATGCTAGGACTTGGTGTTTCTTGTGATACAATTTCTATGGAGTCCTGCTCGTCTTATTACTATCTCTAGCGCGCTACTAAAAAGTAGCGATGACAATGGGTCGCCTTGTCTTACTCCTTCCTTGACTGTGCACTTGTCTGATGTGCTGTGTCCTATTCTTACTCTATTTTTTGTTTCTTTTAAGGTTAGTTTTATTAGTCTTACCAATTTCACTTCTATTCCTAGTTCTATCAGTGCTTTGTATAATTCATTTCTTTTAATTCTGTCGTATGCTTGACGAAAGTCTATAAACATTAAATACGTTTCTTTCCCATATGCGTGACTTTCTGACTGGATTTCTCTTAGGGTATATATTTGGTCAATTACTGACCTGCCTTTTCTAAATCCACACTGATATTCTCCTATTTCCTTTTCAATTTTACTAATTATTTTGTCTTTTAGGAATGTGGCTAGGATTTTATACGATATATTTAACAGTACAACATACAATATATTTACGCTATTCCTCTGTAATTTGCACAATCTGTTTTGTCACGTTTCTTATATATTGGTACCAATATGGCTTCATTCCAGTCCTTTGGTAATGCCTCTTGTCTCCAGATTTTCACTATTAATATGTGTATCCAATTATTTAGAGTCTCTCCCCCGTATTTATATAGTTCTCCTGTTAATTGATCATTACCGGGGCATTTGTTGTTTTTCATGTTTTTGATTATTTCCTCTATTTCCTTTAGGGTAGGTGGTTCTTCTACATTTTGTTCTTCCTCGCCTATATGTTGCATGCTTTCTATCTCCTCTTCGCTTATTGATTCATTTAGTAATTCGCTGAAGTGTTCTTTCCACAAATCTAATACCTCTTCTTCCTCTCCTATTAGGTGACCATCTTCACTTTTATAAAATACCGGTTTTGTAGTAAATTGTTTTCGTTCACTTTTCAATCCTCGATATAAATTCCTTATCTCTTTGTTTCTGTAATCTTCTTCTATTTCATCAATCAGTTTTTCACTGTATGCCCTTTTTTCTTTCTTAGCATTGCTTTACATTTTCTTCTTTGGTGTTGGTATTGTGCTTGTGTTTGTGTGTTATTGTTTTTTACCCATTTCATTCTCACCTTATTTCTCTTATCCAATTCCATTAGGCATTCCTCATCCCACCAATTTTTATGTCTTTTGTGTTCCTTATTTATATATTTACTTGCTACCCTTTCTATTTTCTCCTTTATATTGTTCCATAACTGATCTATTTCTTCCTCTTCCTTTATCAAACTCAACTGTTCTTCTAGCCTGTTTTTACAATCTATTCTATCTTCCATGTCTATCAGTCTTACCGTCATGTTTCCTGTTCTCTTATTTTTTCGTCTGTTTCTTTCGAACGGTAATTCCTGTTTCATTCTAATTCCCACTAAAAAATGATCTGTGTCTGCGTCTGGTCCTCTGTAGCTTCTTATATCCTTTATGGTCATTGCTACGTCTTTCTCTATAAGTACATGATGTATTTGGTTTACATATGTTCCGTCTGGTGATTTCCATGTCCCTTTATGGATATTTTTCTTATCAAAATATGTGCTCTTTATTACCATCCCATTCTCTTTAGCGAAGTCGATTAACTTCTGTCCATTCTCGTTTGTTTTCTCGTGTTTGCTAAATTTTCCTATTGTGGGTTTGTATATTTCTTCTTTTCCTATTTTCGCATTCGTGTCCCCTAATATTATTTTGAGATCGTATAGTGGAATTTTTTCGTATTCCTTGTCTAATTGATTGTAAATCTTTTCTTTCTGTTCTATTTCTTTTTCTTCTGTTGGCGCATGGATATTTACAAATGTTAATTTCTGATATTTTCCACGCATTCTTAGTAAACATATTCTATCTGTTATGGGTTTAAACTCAACTATTAATGACTTGTATTTTTTTATTAATGAGGAATCCTGTTCCGAATCTTCTGTTTTTACTCCCACTGTTAAGGAATATATATTCATCTATTTCTTTAATTTCAGTCCCTAGTTGTTTCGTTTCTTGGATCGCCACAATATCGTATTTATATTTTTTCATTTCATTTACCAAATGCTTTAATTTGCCCTCCTCATACGTTCCTCTAACATTCCACGTTCCTACTTTAATTTCTTTATTTGTTTTTTCTGTGTCCTTGTATGTCGTTTCCTTGTCATTGCCAGAATTCATTCCGTTTTCCTTATTTCCTTCATAGTTTGCTAGTTTTTTGGAATTTGTCTCTCGATCTTCTCCGTTTTCTTATTCCATCTCCATTCATCACCGTCTACTATTGCCTTACTATATCCCATTTTAATATCCTTTCCTTTTTCTCTTTCTGTTCTGGCAAAAAATCTTGTTTGTTTTTGTTTGTTTCTTTCCATTGGTGTCATGTCATCATTTATATAGACATGATCCCGTTCCATGTTCTTCAGTTTTGCTTTGTTTTTCATAACTTTTTCCTTTTCTTCTTCGTTGCTTAATTCTATCACACATATTCGTTCTCCTATTTTTTTTACTGATTTTGGTATTATGTCTATTTCCATTTGTTCTTTTATGAATCCTTTGATTCCTTCTCTGAGGGTCGTTGGATCTCTTGTATCCATCTTTAGCCCTTGTAATATGACGTTATTTTTTCTTCTTTCCTTTTCTATCACCTGGACTGATTTTTCTATATTCCTTAGGTCTTCTCTTATTTTCTCATTTTCCTTCTTTATTTCTTTATTTTCATTTTTCAATGCTTCGTTCTCCTGTTTAACTCTTATAATTTCCATTATATATATATATATATATATATATATATATATATATATATATATTGAAAATGTGTCTTGTCAAATATGACAGAAAAATGTAAAATTTACACGAAAGATGGTCTAATCTTACACCTCAATGGTGTAGTGAACATTAATTAAAACAGGTCCATGAAGAATAACTGGTGGATCGCTAGACAATATTGTTTCTGGGTTATTACCCTTCGTCAGTAGCGATTACCAAGAACCTTAGTTGTTGAAATACCTTTACACGTAGTGGCCATCAAAACTTCTTGGCGCGAGCCAATCACTCCACATTTGACAGTCGTCTTGTTTACTCGCCGCGAGGTGTTAGACAAGGTATCGTCTTGTCAGTGTTCTGTTGTCAGTGGTTCATTAGGAGTGATTGGCTCGCGCCAAGAAGTTTTGATGGCCACTACGTGTAAAGGTATTTCAACAACTAAGGTTCTTGGTAATCGCTACTGACGAAGGGTAATAACCCAGAAACAATATTGTCTAGCGATCCACCAGTTATTCTTCATGGACCTGTTTTAATTAATGTTCACTACACCATTGAGGTGTAAGATTAGACCATCTTTCGTGTATATATATATATATATATATATATATATATACACACACACACAAATATATATATATATATATATATATATATATATATATGTATATATATATGTGCTTCTTGGTTCTCGGGTTGTGAACCGCGTTGTAGAAATGTTCCCCGAAGGGTCGCTTCGACGTTTCGGCAGAGTCCCATCTGCCATCTTCTTCGAGACCTAGAAGAGCTTCCTGAAGATGGCAGATGGGACTCTGCCGAAACGTCGAAGCGACCCTTCGGGGAACATTTCTACAATGCGGTTCACAACCCGAGAACCAAGAAGCACAGATTTCAGCCGCGAGAACTTACGCACCAACATATATATATATATATATATATATATATATATATATATATATATATATATATACCACTGTTTTTTGTTTTATGACGTTGATTGTATAGATTTCTTTTTGTTTTTGATGGTTCTTTACGCCAAGAAAATTTAAACTATTTTAGTTGTTTAACATTTTTATTGTTACGTTTCGCAACCGTCCGGTTTGCATCATCAGACACTATAATAAACAACCAAAAGTTACATAGGAACATAATTTACAGTTAATTGAGTTAATTTAAAATTTGACAAGTATAGTACTTACATTATAAATTTTGGAAGATGTTTCCAACCAACATTATGTCTTTGTTGATGTGGTCAATTTTTAACACTTTAAAATAAACTAGTTTGAACATTTATACGTTACTTTACAATGGTTTTTCGAGACGCGATGTGATATAGTCGTCGTCTTTGTTTCGTCTCTTTACACTTAACTGATAATATCGGTTGATGTTTTATATTTTATGTCAACAAAAACTCGTGACCAAAAACGTCTGTTTATGTGCGTGTATTATTTTATTTGTATGGAAATTTTCAATTTATTGAAATTTTCAATGTAAAATTTGGCAAGTCGACTGTGTCTTTTTTATTGTTTATTGCGTGTTTTTCCATTTTTATATGAATCATTTCTGATATCAGCCGTTTTTTCTGGTTTTTTCCATATCAAGTGTTACATAAACCAACAGCACAGCACTAGCAAAACATGTAAAAGAGGAAGGACATAGTTTCAATTACGAAGGGACTAAAATACTTGATATGGAAAAAACCAGAAAAAAACGGCTGATATCAGAAATGATTCAAATAAAAATGGAAAAACACGCAATACACAATAAAAAAGACACAGTCGACTTGCCAAAGGAATATGACAATATTCTGACCAAATCATACACATACCATTTTACATTGAAAATTTCAATAAATTGAAAATTTCCATAGAAATAAAATAATACACGCACATAAACACACGTTTTTGGTCACGAGTTTTTGTTGACATAAAATATAAAACATCGACCGATATTATCAGTTAAGTGTAAAGAGACGAAACAAAGGCGACGACTATATGACATCGCGTCTCGAAAAACCATTGTAAAGTAACGTATAAATGTTCAAACTAGTTTATTTTAAAGTGTTAAAAATTGACCACATCAACAAAGACATAATGTTGGTTGGAAACATCTTCCAACACTTATAATGTAAGTACTATACTTGTCAAATATTAAATTAACTCAATTAACTGTAAATTATGTTCCTATGTAACTTTTGGTCGTTTATTATAGTGTCTGATGATGCAAACCGGACGGTTGCGAAACGTAACAATAAAAATGTTAAACAACTAAAATAGTTTAAATTTTCTTGACGTAAAGAACCATCAAAAACAAAAAGAAATCTATATATATATATATATATATATATATATATATATATGTATATACATATATATATATATATATATACATACATGAAAGATGGTATAATCTTACACCTGAAAGGTGTAGTGAACATTAATTAAAAAAGGCCCATGAAGACTAACTGGTGGATCGCTAGACAATATTGTTTCTGGGATATTATCTTTCGTCAGTAGCGTTACCAAGAACCTTAGTTGTTGAAATAATAACCCAGAAACAATATTGTCTAGCGATCCTGGTCATCACCACAGTTGCGTTTCCCTTGTCAGCACGTAGAGCGATGATATATTTATTCTTATGAAGTTCTTTCAATGCATTTTCTCCTGTCCTTGAGATATTTCTAGTTCCTCATTTGGGCAGAGTATTTTACACGATTCGTGTCACATTTGCTCTGCTGCTCTGCTGGTAGAGTCCTTGATGCACATGTGATTATTTCGTCCATTGGTATCCATTTCAACAACCACGACAGGTGTAGCGGAAGATACATCTTTTCGTCTGTTTCTTTCGAACGGTAATTCCTGTTTCATTCTAATTCCCACTAAAAAATGATCTGTGTCTGCGTCTGGTCCTCTGTAGCTTCTTATATCCTTTATGGTCATTGCTACGTCTTTCTCTATAAGTACATGATGTATTTGGTTTACATATGTTCCGTCTGGTGATTTCCATGTCCCTTTATGGATATTTTTCTTATCAAAATATGTGCTCTTTATTACCATCCCTTTCTCTTTAGCGAAGTCGATTAACATCTGTCCATTCTCGTTTGTTTTCTCGTGTTTGCTAAATTTTCCTATTGTGGGTTTGTATATTTCTTCTTTTCCTATTTTCGCATTCGTGTCCCCTAATATTATTTTGAGATCGTATAGTGGAATTTTTTCGTATTCCTTGTCTAATTGATTGTAAATCTTTTCTTTCTGTTCTATTTCTTTTTCTTCTGTTGGCGCATGGATATTTACAAATGTTAATTTCTGATATTTTCCACGCATTCTTAGTAAACATATTCTATCTGTTATGGGTTTAAACTCAACTATTAATGACTTGTATTTTTTTATTAATGAGGAATCCTGTTCCGAATCTTCTGTTTTTACTCCCACTGTTAAGGAATATATATTCATCTATTTCTTTAATTTCAGTCCCTAGTTGTTTCGTTTCTTGGATCGCCACAATATCGTATTTATATTTTTTCATTTCATTTACCAAATGCTTTAATTTGCCCTCCTCATACGTTCCTCTAACATTCCACGTTCCTACTTTAATTTCTTTATTTGTTTTTTCTGTGTCCTTGTATGTCGTTTCCTTGTCATTGCCAGAATTCATTCCGTTTTCCTTATTTCCTTCATAGTTTGCTAGTTTTTTGGAATTTGTCTCTCGATCTTCTCCGTTTTCTTATTCCATCTCCATTCATCACCGTCTACTATTGCCTTACTATATCCCATTTTAATATCCTTTCCTTTTTCTCTTTCTGTTCTGGCAAAAAATCTTGTTTGTTTTTGTTTGTTTCTTTCCATTGGTGTCATGTCATCATTTATATAGACATGATCCCGTTCCATGTTCTTCAGTTTTGCTTTGTTTTTCATAACTTTTTCCTTTTCTTCTTCGTTGCTTAATTCTATCACACATATTCGTTCTCCTATTTTTTTACTGATTTTGGTATTATGTCTATTTCCATTTGTTCTTTTATGAATCCTTTGATTCCTTCTCTGAGGGTCGTTGGATCTCTTGTATCCATCTTTAGCCCTTGTAATATGACGTTATTTTTTCTTCTTTCCTTTTCTATCACCTGGACTGATTTTTCTATATTCCTTAGGTCTTCTCTTATTTTCTCATTTTCCTTCTTTATTTCTTTATTTTCATTTTTCAATGCTTCGTTCTCCTGTTTAACTCTTATAATTTCCATTATATATATATATATATATATATATATATATATATATATATATTGAAAATGTGTCTTGTCAAATATGACAGAAAAATGTAAAATTTACACGAAAGATGGTCTAATCTTACACCTCAATGGTGTAGTGAACATTAATTAAAACAGGTCCATGAAGAATAACTGGTGGATCGCTAGACAATATTGTTTCTGGGTTATTACCCTTCGTCAGTAGCGATTACCAAGAACCTTAGTTGTTGAAATACCTTTACACGTAGTGGCCATCAAAACTTCTTGGCGCGAGCCAATCACTCCACATTTGACAGTCGTCTTGTTTACTCGCCGCGAGGTGTTAGACAAGGTATCGTCTTGTCAGTGTTCTGTTGTCAGTGGTTCATTAGGAGTGATTGGCTCGCGCCAAGAAGTTTTGATGGCCACTACGTGTAAAGGTATTTCAACAACTAAGGTTCTTGGTAATCGCTACTGACGAAGGGTAATAACCCAGAAACAATATTGTCTAGCGATCCACCAGTTATTCTTCATGGACCTGTTTTAATTAATGTTCACTACACCATTGAGGTGTAAGATTAGACCATCTTTCGTGTATATATATATATATATATATACACACACACACACAAATATATATATATATATATATATATATATATATATATGTATATATATATGTGCTTCTTGGTTCTCGGGTTGTGAACCGCGTTGTAGAAATGTTCCCCGAAGGGTCGCTTCGACGTTTCGGCAGAGTCCCATCTGCCATCTTTTTCGAGACCTATATGAGCTTCCTGAAGATGGCAGATGGGACTCTGCCGAAACGTCGAAGCGACCCTTCGGGGAACATTTCTACAATGCGGTTCACAACCCGAGAACCAAGAAGCACAGATTTCAGCCGCGAGAACTTACGCACCAACATATATATATATATATATATATATATATATATATATATACCACTGTTTTTTGTTTTATGACGTTGATTGTATAGATTTCTTTTTGTTTTTGATGGTTCTTTACGCCAAGAAAATTTAAACTATTTTAGTTGTTTAACATTTTTATTGTTACGTTTCGCAACCGTCCGGTTTGCATCATCAGACACTATAATAAACAACCAAAAGTTACATAGGAACATAATTTACAGTTAATTGAGTTAATTTAAAATTTGACAAGTATAGTACTTACATTATAAATTTTTGAAGATATTTCCAACCAACATTATGTCTTTGTTGATGTGGTCAATTTTTAACACTTTAAAATAAACTAGTTTGAACATTTATACGTTACTTTACAATGGTTTTTCGAGACGCGATGTGATATAGTCGTCGTCTTTGTTTCGTCTCTTTACACTTAACTGATAATATCGGTTGATGTTTTATATTTTATGTCAACAAAAACTCGTGACCAAAAACGTCTGTTTATGTGCGTGTATTATTTTATTTGTATGGAAATTTTCAATTTATTGAAATTTTCAATGTAAAATTTGGCAAGTCGACTGTGTCTTTTTTATTGTTTATTGCGTGTTTTTCCATTTTTATATGAATCATTTCTGATATCAGCCGTTTTTTCTGGTTTTTTCCATATCAAGTATTACATAAACCAACAGCACAGCACTAGCAAAACATGTAAAAGAGGAAGGACATAGTTTCAATTACGAAGGGACTAAAATACTTGATATGGAAAAAACCAGAAAAAAAACGGCTGATATCAGAAATGATTCAAATAAAAATGGAAAAACACGCAATACACAATAAAAAAGACACAGTCGACTTGCCAAGGGAATATGACAATATTCTGACCAAATCACACACATACCATTTTACATTGAAAATTTCAATAAATTGAAAATTTCCATAGAAATAAAATAATACACGCACATAAACACACGTTTTTGGTCACGAGTTTTTGTTGACATAAAATATAAAACATCGACCGATATTATCAGTTAAGTGTAAAGAGACGAAACAAAGGCGACGACTATATGACATCGCGTCTCGAAAAACCATTGTAAAGTAACGTATAAATGTTCAAACTAGTTTATTTTAAAGTGTTAAAAATTGACCACATCAACAAAGACATAATGTTGGTTGGAAACATCTTCCAACACTTATAATGTAAGTACTATACTTGTCAAATATTAAATTAACTCAATTAACTGTAAATTATGTTCCTATGTAACTTTTGGTCGTTTATTATAGTGTCTGATGATGCAAACCGGACGGTTGCGAAACGTAACAATAAAAATGTTAAACAACTAAAATAGTTTAAATTTTCTTGACGTAAAGAACCATCAAAAACAAAAAGAAATCTATATATATATATATATATATATATATATATATATATATATATATATGTATATACATATATATATATATATATATATACATACATGAAAGATGGTATAATCTTACACCTGAAAGGTGTAGTGAACATTAATTAAAAAAGGCCCATGAAGACTAACTGGTGGATCGCTAGACAATATTGTTTCTGGGATATTATCTTTCGTCAGTAGCGTTACCAAGAACCTTAGTTGTTGAAATAATAACCCAGAAACAATATTGTCTAGCGATCCTGGTCATCACCACAGTTGCGTTTCCCTTGTCAGCACGTAGAGCGATGATATATTTATTCTTATGAAGTTCTTTCAATGCATTTTCTCCTGTCCTTGAGATATTTCTAGTTCCTCATTTGGGCAGAGTATTTTACACGATTCGTGTCACATTTGCTCTGCTGCTCTGCTGGTAGAGTCCTTGATGCACATGTGATTATTTCGTCCATTGGTATCCATTTCAACAACCACGACAGGTGTAGCGGAAGATACATCTTTGCGGAACAATGGCTGTGAAAGCCACATTCGAGTATTATTTATGTAGTTGGAATAAAACATGTACCACGTGGAGTCGACAGCCATTTACTGGTAAGAATACCAGTTTTAATTGTTAACCTTTAGGAATCGGAATCGCGTTAGTCATTTATAGCTTTGAGTAATAGATGTAGGGTGGAATTCATAGACGCTACTTGAGGCGTCCTTACACTCACCTTATCCTCACCTCAACCTTGAAATAAATTTTTGAATTCATGAACGTTCCTCGAGTTTTCTCTCAAGTGTCGGCCATATTGAGAGTTGAAACTGAGTGAAAAGTAAGGAAGCGCAACTGTCACCTTGTGCGTTCGTTTTGTATGTTTATTGTGGCATTTGGCGTATAAATTGTCATATTTTATCGTGAAATGAATACTATTTGTCGCCTTTAGTGTTATTTTTGTTATTCGTTAATATTTGCCATTTTTATTTATATATTGTTGAAATGGAAAACGATTTTTTGGATTTTGTGCAACATGTGGAATACGAGGACGTATATTTATATGCACCAAGGTAAGTTTATTTCAAATATTTAACCTACATGTTATATTATAGGGCTCTATCAAACATAATAACTAGACGACGCTCGATACTTATGCAAATTTATTAATTATTTTTAGGTTAATTTTAAGGGATGTGCAAAATCTGTTGGAGAGGTACACAAACAAAATTAAAACAACGGTTTCGGTTTTCGAGATACGCCATACAAGAAATATTGCTACCGTTAGTGTATCCCAATCCAGCCGAGCATACACGTAGAGGACATCCTGTACCACAGACATTGAATTTATGTGTTGCTTTGCATTTTTATGCTGCAGGTAGTTACCAGGTAAATGTTTACTTAAATCTGTAAATGCAGGATAATATTCAATTGTCTTTTCTTTGCAGAGAGATTGCGGTGATCTGCAAGACATTAGTTGAAGCACTAGTTGGCGAATAATCAGTGAAGTGTCAAGACCTATCGCAGATGCTCTCCCGGTGTACATCAAATTTCCAAGTACACCTGTATGCAGTCAATCACAACAAATTTTATGCATTGTCACATTTTCCGGCAGTAACAGTAAGCGCATAGAAATAAAAAGTCCAACAGCAGAAGTGTATCCTTCTTTATGCGACCCGCATTTTCAAGACAGAGGTGTTGCAGTGGCAGCAGCCCCGGAAGAACAAAGGGGATTTCGATTCGGCAGCATTTATACAGCGACATTTTGTCCAATAATATACATGTTAATTTTTGTGATACGTTTTACAAGTGCATCTTAGTTCTTGTGTGTATGGTTGCATATTAATATTTATAACAAATTGTACATAATAAAACACAAAATGATATTTTAATTTGTTTTGTTTGTTTTCTCTTTTGCCAATATTTGCTCCTTTTTTAATTTTCCCGTGCTGACGAACTCTTTTAAAAACAATTTCTCTTTACCAGAGAAAAACTGGTGAACTCCATATTATTTCAAATACCTATAACACTATACTGCTGGTAACGTTCAACACAGAATTAATGCCATTAAAGGCGAACGATAGCAGTGGTGCCAACCATAACCACTAAAATATCTGCTTCGTTATGACGCAATTAATGACGTAAACCCCTACCGTCTGCTCGAGAGTTACTCACATAAGGAATTGTCTCTGAATACGAATTATCAGTCTAAGGTGAGGACGTGCTAAGTTGAGTTCGAGGTGAGTGAAAAGTGAGTGGAGTGTAAGGTCCACTTAAGGAGCGTTTATGAATTAGACCCTTAGACAACCTATTACTCAAAGCTATAAATGACTAACGCGATTCCGATTCCTATGGGTTAACAATTAAAAATTGTATTCTTACCAGTAAATGGCTGTCGAATCCACGTGCTTAGGAATTAAATAGTACAATTCTTACCAATAAATAACTCCAGAATTTAAACGATTGTTACTGCCCAACTGCGTTTTCATCGTTATCATTTGACATGTCATGTTCAATTTTTGTTTTTTCATCCAACGATAATCCTCATACTAAAATTCATTCATATGTCATTTACAGCCGTGCTTCAGTTAGTGGTATGGTTTTTTTTCATTTGCGTGACCTACCCGGTGAAAAACATTTTATTCTGTGTTCAGAAAACAGGGGAAAGGAGAAAGGAGGCGAAATGAGAATTAATATCTGGTAGTCTGGTAAAGTAAACGTAAAATTATAAGAACAATTTTACCCCATCCCGTGCTAGGAAGCCACCTAACGAATCCCGTAAAAATGGTGTTAAATTAAATCACCGTGTACGCAATACAAACATATTTGCGAATAGGGCAGTAGTATTTTTTTGCAATACTTGTATTTGGAAGACTTTTTTACTACCAAGGCACATATTTCGCCTCCACCTTGTATATTTTTATAACAAATAAATAGAAGTCAGTATTATTAAAGTTTACTGCTGTACAAAAGTGTATACAAATACATTGTCCTTTTAACAAGAATTATCATTGATACTATAATTCTAGATAGGTATCTCTGCTGCCGTATATTTCAATATGTGTCAAGGTCGGGCGAGAGAGCGACCAGCGGTGAAATTAATCGAAAACAGTGCTCGGCGTTTAATAAACTAGTCATTCATCCACGTCGAAATTATTTATTTAAAACGTCAGAGCCGTGCCTGTATTCCCATCGATTATCGGTAGTTCGAACGCGCGGGGTTCGAATTGACTCAGTGAATAACTTTATTGTATTGTGTGGGTTTTGTAAATATTATCTAATGAAATCATCCGCTACAACTTCCCCAATGTTTAGGTTTTCGTATATATATATATATATATATATATATATATATATATATATATATATAACTTGTGAGAACGTAACGATCGTACAATTAGATAATTTAAAAATTCTTGGGGATGACGATCAACAGGCTTCTACTTATTAAAAGAAACTCATTTGTTTTTATTCAATATTTCGCAATATTATTTATTGCTTCTTCAGGAATAACTAAAAAATGACATCTGACGTACATATAACAATTATAAAAGATACTTACAACTAGAGGAATAAAACAAGGTCGAAAACAAATTATAAAGATAAGGTGCTAAGGCTCTGAATATTAATGGAGATAAATATAAATTTTGATGATGAATGACAATTTTCAAAAATGTCGACGTAAACGATATCTAAATATGAAAAGTGAAACCCTAGAAACGAGTACAACGTAAAAATGTTACTGTACATGTTGTATAACGAACTCACTAAATAAATTAAATTCATAACTCAATCAAAAACGATAAGAAAACCAACTAAATAGACTACAAATAACTACAAACTCAAAATGTAAGAATAAATGGTACTAAGTTTCTGAATATCTGAACGAGAATTTATAGAATTTATATTTTTATTGATATGAACCATCTCTAAAAACATCCTGCTATTATAATTTTTCTCTTCGGCCAAAACAGTAGTACTAGTAAAGTCAAATTGATGCTTCAAATTAAAACAATGTTGAGATATCCTAACGTCACTCTTGTGTTGTATTAAACGAGTGTTTAACCACTGACTAGTCTGGCCAATATAACATTTATTACAATCTATACATGGAATTTTATATATAACATTAGACTTTTGGAGAAGAGAATTTTATCTTTCAGTTTTGAAAATAATCTATCTAAAGACATGATGTTGTATTGACCTATTTTGATGTTATCATTTTTTCAAATAGTGATAATTCTATTTGTTAAATCTTTTATGTGCGGTAATTTCTTATAAATGACTACATTTTCTGTAGAGATAGGAACAGCTTGTGAAGAAGAATTATAAATTGGCTAACAAATTAATTTATAATTCTTATATTATATTGGACACAACAACACAATTGGCGACAATATTAATTCAATATTAATAAATCAAAATTAATATTAGAAATTAATATTAAAGCCACAAAACTCCCATTGTGGAAAGGCTAGCTAAGAAACTATTAATAAAAATCTACTAGAATGACCAATGTTTAATTCATTAAAAAAAAATAACATTAAAATAAAGCAAATCTCTAAAATTAAAATGAATTCAACATTTGTCATACCTCTTAAAAAATATAAATCAAAACTTAAATTAATGTGACCAATAATCAACTGAAACGCAGGACCGCTCTAAAAAGATAATGTATAAATTCCAAGTTAATACCAATACCAAATACCATAAAAAATGACCATGCAAAAGTAAACACCAGCATGAACCAAAAGAGAACCACACATCAACCTTAAAGATCAGCTCTACAATGAGTTCATTAAAGGCCACATCTCTTAAATAGTAATTACTAATTTGATCAATACAAGGTTTTCCCTAGTTCTTGCAGTAAATACTGGGATATATAGAAAGTCGGCCTTGTTACCGCGATAGGTTTTATTTAATGCCATTTGTCATATTAATGTTTATTGCTTGACAAAGGTTTTCGAAACACCTTTTTGCAAAAAAAGGTGTCGCAATAAACTTTAATATTGCTAAAAGTGTTTTATTCAACGACTGACTGCTCATGATACAAGATAAGTACCATTTTACATTTTGCTGTCAGATTTGACAAGACACATTTTCAATATATATATATATATATATATATATATATATATATATATAGTATGTATTTTGTATTTTCTTTACCAGTTTCTGTATTAGGTATGTGGAGGTTATTGGGTTTTCTGGTAATAATTAATTAAACTAATGATTTTTTTCCATTAACGTTTCGACTCTTATTTGAGTCTTCCTCAGAATTTTTATTTTTCCTATATCTATAACAATTAAGAGAAAATTAATTAAATTAAATTATGATACATATTTCAAATTATGTGCATAAAAACATTCGACAATACAAAATTGGTGTGTAAAACATTATTTACTCTAATGATACGAAATCTAATTACAAACAGACTTAAAGTAAAATTCATAAACAGAGCGACTTACCGAATCGAAATTACTCTCGTGCATTTCACAAACATCAAACTCCGAGTTACATGGTCAAAACCATATAACAGGAACAATGGTCGTATACACAGTACCATGTATTATTGTTATTTTGTAAAAAAAAATTAAAATATCCATTATATTAACTCACATTTATTAAAACACATTTAACCTATAAACCGAATTGCAAGTGGTCAATCGTAATTTTGCGTATGGTCAATGTAACCAATGAATTTCCAAAAATAGATGTCTGAAAATAATATTTTAAAGAAAACTGAAAACTGAAACATTGAATAGATATAATAACGATAAAGTTGAAATACCACATAATTAACATCAACCCGTTTGTTATTCTAGAATAGTGAGTATAATATTTAAATAAAATTATAAATTGATGTTTGAATATCAGTTCTATTATTTATTGCGTTTTTATGTTTCTTTATCTGAATCATCTCTAGGACATTTCTTGTTAATTCTTTGTTTTCTCTTTCTAATATGTTAATATCTTCGATGTTGAAATTAAAACTATGTCCGGTGTTTCTTATGTGACTTTTCAAAGCTGTACCATTTTTTGAATATTTGTGACCTTTCAACCTCTCTTCTAAATATTGCTTAGTTTGTCCTATGTACACACCATTGCAATTGTTACATGGAATTTCATATACTATATGTGTCATTTTGTTTTTAGGGATATTGGTTTTTAATTTAGTATATAGGTTGTTTAGGTTATTTTTATTTATGTGTGCCAATTGTAACTAATAAAACTAAAGAATACAAATATATTTCCATACCCTATGTCAACAAACTATCTGAAAATATCAATAACATAATAAAACCATATAATTTACTCAAATAAGAGTCGAAACGTTAATGGAAAAAAATCATTAGTTTAATTAATTATTACCAGAAAACCCAATAACCTCCACATACCTATATATATATATATATATATATATATATATATATATATATATATATATATATATATATATGCGTTTTCTTTCGTTTGGGAATTTTCGGTCCAACTGTACATATGTAGGACAATCTGAGCAATACCTACACAAAAGAATGTACGCCCACAAATACAGCATGACCTCCAAAACTGGTGACACTACGGCTCTTTCCAAACATGCAAAGAAAAAGCAACACACGTTTGATACTAGCAACCCAAAAGTGTTGGAAATTGAAAAACAATATAATAAAAAATTGTAAAAGAAATGATATACATAAAGAATGACACTAATACCATTAATTTTAAAACTGACACTCAAAATCTAAGTTCCATCTACAATAATATCATAAAACAATAATACGCGTTCCATCTCATATTTTATTTTTGTTCTGGTCTCATTGCCGATATATTTTTTTTCTCTGTATATATATATATATATATATATATATATATATATATATATATATATATATATATATATATATATATATAGGCGAGGAAGGCGGAAGCGAGTTTAAGAAACGTCCTATGGGGTAAGAGAAATGGGGGATTTGAGGAGACGAAGAAGATATGGGATGTATGTGTGAAAAGCATATTGATGTATGGGGTAGAAGTATGGGGAGGCAAGGAGCACAAGAGCATGGAGAGGGCACACTTAGGGCAGATTAAAAGGTCACTACGTCTGGAAAGATCGACGCCCGACTATATAATAAGACAGGAGACGGGGTGCGAGAGATTAGCAGTAGAGATGGGGAGGAGAATGCTGAGGTATGAGTTAGAATTGAGAGAGGGGAGTGAGGAGAGACTGGGGAGAAAGGTATTGGAGGAATTAGACAAGAGGGAGAGGACGGGAGGAAAGTTATCAGGGTGGGAAGTAGCGAGGATAAGGCTTTATGAGAAGGCGGGGCTGTCGACAGTAGAGGTGGAAAGGAGGAGAAGAGAGGGGAGACGGGTGGAAAAGGAGGTGGTAGAGAGGTGGAAGCAGGCGGAAGCGCAGGAAAGAGAAGGGAAGATACGAGATGCAAGGTACAATGGGAGGTACAGAGCAATACAGACATTTGGGAGGAGGCCAAGGTATTTGGGTGGATGTAAAACGGCGGACGAAGAGAAGCTAATAGCAAGGTATAGATGCGGGAACGAAGAGAAGGCAAATAAATATTGGATGGGAGAAGAATACAGAAGATGTGAAGCATGCGGGAAGGGAAGAGACGAATGGAAGCATTGGTGGGAGGAGTGTGAAGAAATGGGGTGGAGCAAGGAGGAGGAGCGGGAGGGCAGAGATTGGAGGAAGGCATTGGGAGAGAATGGGGAAGGGATACAGATATTAGGGGAATTAAAAAGGAGGAGGGCTGAGGGTAGGAAAAGGAGGGTAATTGAGAGAGAAAATTGATATGTTACAGGAAAGGTGAGCAGTCGAGGGCTGGAGAGGGAGGTAGCGGACGAAACGAAGAGAAGGTGGAAGAGATGGAGTGAAGTGGAGAGAACGAGGTGGACGAATAAAAGAAATAAAAAGGCACAATGTAACATGAATTAACTAGAAATGCCAAATAAAGGTTGTTTTTTTTTTTTTTTTTTTTTTTTTTTTTTTTTTTTTTTTTTTTTTTTTTTTTTTTTTTTTTTTTTTTTTTTTTTAATATATATATATATATGCGTTTTCTTTCGTTTGGGAATTTTCGGTCCAAAAATATTTTTTTTAAAAAACTAAAACATAACACAGTTTGTTTAACTATGTTTTTATTGTTTTATTTTTTTGTAACTCACTACGTTTCGAATTGCGTATAAATTCATTCTCAAGTGTCAGCTACTAAAGGTTCAAAAATGCATTAGTACAATTTTAACAATCAACCATTAATTTATTCTACTTACATAAATTGACAAAATTTACATTATCAATAGATAGTTGTCATAAATGCACAAACGGTTTAAAATTTTCATAATTAAAATCATATATTCGCTATCGGTATTATTTGTCGTAAAATATAAACGTTCTTAACTTGATGTGAGATACGTTCGGAGTAAAATATTTATCCAGGTACAGTTAGTTTTTGCGAATAATGTTTTTGTTGATTGGAAACCAATGGTTCCCAACATATTCTCGTAAATATTTTAAGATTTTAGATTGTTAATGATGAGTATTATTCGCGATGCAGACAAAACAATATCAACAATTATAGATAATTAAAACATAAATACAAATACAAAACAAAAAAATAGCTATACAGAGAAAAAAAAATATATCGGCAATGAGACCAGAACAAAAATAAAATATGAGATGGAACGCGTATTATTGTTTTATGATATTATTGTAGATGGAACTTAGATTTTGAGTGTCAGTTTTAAAATTAATGGTATTAGTGTCATTCTTTATGTATATCATTTCTTTTACAATTTTTTATTATATTGTTTTTCAATTTCCAGCACTTTTGGGTTGGGTTGGGTTGGGTTGGGTTGGGTTGGGTTATTGTATTTTATAAATTGCATGCATAGTTTTGATTTAAGTTTTGAAAAATATTGTCCGTTGTTATTAATATGTTGTTTATGTGCTAACTTTATTTTGAAATCTTTAAGTGTTTTTTGTATTTTTTCGGATAAATTGGGGATGTAGTTTATTGAAATGCATTTGTCATTATCATTATTAATATTATTGTCCTTGTTTGTTGACGTTTTATTGCTGGTGATGCTACTATCATTGGTATCTGTGTTGCTACCATTATTATGTGAAAGCTTTTTTAATCTTTTTTTTAATATGTATGTCTACAAATTCGTCTGGGTAACTATTTTGCTTTAGGTATTTTTTCATTTTATTTAATTTTTTATCCAAAAAGTCCCCGTCTGAAAATATGTAACATCTGTCTATCAAATTGTTGACTGTGCTGATTTTGTGGATATTAGGGGCACACGAATGATAGTTCAAGTATCTGCCAGAATGGGTCGGTTTAGTGAACCAATCGGTAATAATTTTTCCCTCTCTATGTATTATCCTTATATCGAGGAAATTTATTGATTTATTATGTTCTCTTTCCAGAGATTTTTTTTTCTCTGTATAGCTATTTTTTGTTTAGTATTTGTATTTATGTTTTAATTATCTATAATTGTCGATATTGTTTTGTCTGCATCGCGAATAATACTCATTATTAACAATCTAAATCTTAAAATATTTACGAGAATATGTTGGGAACCATTGGTTTCCAATCAACAAAAACATTATTCGCAAAAACTAACTGTACCTCGATAAATATTTTACTCCGAACGTATCGCACATCAAGTTAAGAACTTTTATATTTTACGACAAATAATACCGATAGCGAATATATGATTTTAATTATGAAAATTTTAAACCGTTTGTGCATTTATGACAACTATCTATTGATAATGTAAATTTTGTCAATTTATGTAAGTAGAATAAATTAATGGTTGATTGTTAAAATTGTACTAATGCATTTTTGAACCTTTAGTAGCTGACACTTGAGAATGAATTTATACGCAATTCGAAACGTAGTGAGTTACAAAAAAATAAAACAATAAAAACATAGTTAAACAAACTGTGTTGTTTTAATTTTTTAAAAAAATTATTTTTGGACCGAAAATTCCCAAACGAAAGAAAACGCAAATACACAACAATCGGTCAACCATTCCAACAAAGGAAGGGAAAGAAAAAAGGAAAAAAAAAATATATATATAATAATAATAAAAAAAGACAGGTGTATAACGCGGGGACAATGAATTAATGGAAAAGATATAGCGGCTCAAACCCGCAAGGAAGCACGCAGCCGCCGACACGTGTTTCAGACTCATTAGTCTTCATCAGCCGGCGGCTGCGTGCTTCCTTGCGGGTTTGAGCCGTTATATCTTTTCCATTATATATATATATATATACACGAAAGATGGTCTAATCTTACACCTCAATGGTGTAAGATTAGACCATCTTTCGTGTAAATTTTACATTTTTCTGTCATATTTGACAAGACACATTTTCAATATATATATATATATATATATATATATATATATATATATATATATATATATATATATATATATATATATATAATGTGTCTTATCAAATATGACAGCAAAATGTAAAATTTACACGAAAGATGGTCTAATCTTATAACCTCAATGGTGTAGTGAGCATTAATTAAAACAGGTCCATGAAGACTAACTGGTGGATCGCTAGACAATATTCTTTCTGGGTTATTACCCTTCGTCAGTTCGATTACCAAGAACCTTAGTTGTTGAAATACCTTTACATGGTATCGTCTTGTCAGTCATCACTCCTAACGAACCACTGACAACAGAACACTGAATTTTGGATCGATACGAATTTTGTGAAATCATCCATATTAAATTTTGCAATATTTGAGCTTACTCCGGATACTGGACAAATCGTCCAACATGTTTTCAACACCGTCATTGTTTAATTAGGTTAATTTTTAAATTCATTTCGTCTCATGGTTCACTTCTCCCTACACAACGTGGGTGTCACCTTCGGTTCTGGTAATGTATACGCCAAGAAAAACCAGCTATTACTATTCTAAATTTTATATTAGAAATGTAATACAGCTCCTGCATTAAGTTCATTGCCTTATTATATGTATTCAATACTGTTCTCATTGTTTTACTGTTACCAGTTCGATATTATTTACCTATTTCTTCTCCGCTCACAACACTGGTCCGGGACCAGTTCCCGTTGTCATTGGAGAATGCTACCAACAAAAAACAGCTGTGCTCATCTGTTTTAATAGCAACTTTTATGACATAAGTCCTTATTTAGATGGTAAGGCAAAAGTTATTTGATACCAAGAAAGTCACTTAATACTTTTTAATAGTTATTTACAGTCGAATGCGGGACTTAGAAGAACAGTTCTTCTAAGTCAGCGAGACCTAGAAGAGCTTCCTGAAGATGGCAGATGGGACTGGGATATATATATATATATATATATATATATTTATATATATAATTATTTGAAATTCGTAGGATTTTCGGTGTGTTTCTTTTTATTTTCAATTTTAAAAAGTCATTACGCGTTTCGTTTTTATTTAAAACATCATCAGAATCTACAAAATGTATAAAATATAAAAGACATATAAGATTTAAAATTGTAACTATAAAATATAAAAGAAAAAACATTTTTTTTTTCTTAGATAGAAGTGTGTTTATGATATAATTAAGGTTAAAAGTATGTAAAATAAATTTCAGAATAGTTGGGGGACATCAGGAAACAACATAAGGGGGTCGCTGCGACAATACACTAAAGGAGTTGCAATTATTTATATTTAATTCCCTTTATATTTTTAGTATTCTATGGTTGAATTTTATTTTACAGGCGAACATGGCGAAGATCAAAATCAAAATCAAAAGAAAAACTTACTTGTTGTAGATGGAGCACGTAGTTTGGTATAAAATTATTGTAAAACTTTTCATTTTAACATTGCGATGCAGCGAAACGTGTTCAATCGCTGTGCGAACTGTATGCATGAGCGGTGTTTACTGGAATGATCAGATTTGCTGGTTTTTGCTTTGTTAAAATTTGGTAGTTTTTGTTTTGAATTTGTACTAAGGTATATGTCACGTGGAATTGTTTAATCTTTGTGATGATTGGATTTATAAAGTTTATTTGAAATGTTTGTAATGGTTTGGCGAAATGTTGATAGGAGATTTTGTGGTTTTAAATATACATGCTTAATTTGAATTTAACATAGATTGCCTAAACTATTATAAAATAGGAAATAAACAAATATAAATTAAAATAAACTAAACTAAACTAAAACAGAAATAATAATAGAAATAATCTACATATAAGTTATTTCCAACGTTCGTTCAACCAAGTTTTAGTTAACTGAGGTTTAATAGGTTGTTATATATATTGTTCAGATTGTTTGTGTCTGTTTTATAATTTATATTTGTTTTGTGTTTGTGGATTTGTATCATTTCTTGTATAATTCTATTTTTATATTTTTTCTCTATGTTAAGGATATTTACGTTATTGAAATCAAAATTATGTTTTTCTTGGATAGCATGTTTTGATAGAGCTGTGTTATCGCCCTTTCCTGTTGTTGAATGTTTGTGTGCATAGGTTCTGTTTTTTAAGTATTGTTGTGTTTGTCCGATGTAGACACCGGGCAATCCAAACAAGAAATTTTGTATATTGTGTGGGTTTGTAGGGGTGGAGGTATTTTGTTTTTTAGTTGTGTATAATTATTTTTTGTTAATTTATTTGGAATGTGTGCGATTTTTATGTTGTATTTATTAAATAATTTTTCAATTTTTTCTGATGTTTGCGGGATGTACGGCAGTGGTATATATTTTTGTTGTTGAGTGTTTTGCTGGTTAGTGTGTAAATTTGTATTGGTTTGTTGTGTATTGTTGGTTAATTTATTTATTCTTTTATTTATGATTTTGTTGTAAAATGTTTCGGGGTAGTTATTTTTTTTTAGAATGGATTTGATTTTTATTATGTTTGCTTGTCTGTTTGATTCGTGTGAAAGAAGTATGGCTCGGTCAGTTAAACTGGTGATGACGCTTATTTTATATGTTAGAGGTATGTTGGAATGGAAATTTGTGTATCTTTGCGAATTGGTTGGCTTTGTGAACCAATTTGTAAAGATTTTACCTTGGTGGTGTTTTATTGTAACGTCTAGAAAGTATATTTGTGATTTTTTTCTTCTTCTATTGTGAAATCAAGTCTGGGGTGGAAAGATTTAAATTTTTCGAGAATATCATTGGATTTATCTTGAGGAATACAGGTAATAATATCATCCACATATCTTTTATAGAAAGGTATACTGTATGTGATTTTTTTTAAGGTGTTTTGTTCTAGTTCTTCCATTACTAAATTGGCAATATGTGCGGCAATGGGGGAGCCCATAGCTAGGCCAAAAATCTGTGAGTAGACTTTTTCTTCGTATAGGAAGTATGTGGATGTTAAACATAGTTCTATCGCGTCGATGAATTCTTTTTTATTTAACATGGTGTATTGTTTTATTGTGTTCCATTTCTTTTTTAGTATATCTATTGCGAGGTTGATTGGTATATTTGTGTACAGTGATTTAACATCTAGTGATATTAGTTGAAAGTTTGGTGGGATGTTTTGTGTTTGGATAAATTTAGTAAAATCCCAAGAATCCTTTATATGGTGTTTGGTTTTTCCTACAATATTTTCTAGTATGTTAGATAAGTATTTAGAAAGGTTGTAAGTGGGCGCTTGGATGTTGGATACTATTGGGCGTAGTGGGGTGTTTGTTTTATGTATTTTAGGTAGTCCGTATACGGATGGAGTGTGGCTGTTTAGTGTGCATAAATGTTGTTTTGTTTTGTAATCTATGATTTCTTTTTTATACCAGTTGTTAACCATTGAGTTGATTTTGGTTTGAATAGCGTTTGTCGGATTTACCTTTAATATTTTATATGTGTCTGTATCTTGTAGTAGGTTCAGCATTTTGTTTTTGTAGTCTGTTTTTAGCATGATGACTGTGGTGTTGCTCTTGTCAGCATTTGTTATCAAAAGGTCTGGATTTTGTTTTAAATATAACTTAGTTTCTTTATTTAGTAGTTTGTATTTAGTTTCTGTAGTGTTATTTTGCATTTTTGTTGATATTTCTTTTTTTTCTCATTTGTTAAGATATTGGTTATTTTGTTGCGTATTTCTATTTGTGCCTCTAAAGTTTCATCGGTTATTCCTGCTTCGATATTTGTTATGAATCTGTCGATTGGTATTGTTTTGTTTGGTAAAGAGAAATTGTCCCCAAGGCTTAAGAAGTATTCTACGTTATGTGGTATTGTTTTGTTGGTTAGGTTTATTATCCAATTTTTATTGATTATTTTGTTGTTGTCATTGTCGACTTGTGTTTGTTTGTTAGTTAATGTTTTTAGTTTCTTTATTTGTTTATTTTTAATTTTTGCGAAAGTGAGTTCGTAGTTATGCTTTTGTTTTTGAATAAATGATTTAAATATGTTCGGTGATGTGTTATTTTTTATGTTGTCTTGTAAGTATTTGGTTTTTTTTTCTAATTGGGCTAATGTAAGGTAACAATCTGATATTTGTATGTTTAAGCATTTATTTTGAAATGTTTTGAGTATTTTGATGTATTTATCTTTGTAATTGTTATTGTGGTATTGAAAAAGTTTAGATTTGGTGGATAAGAATTTTGGAATTACCTTATTTGTTCGGCATTTGATGAGGTAAATTCTTCTATTTTTCTGCTTGGCGATCCGGGTTTGTAGCTTTATGTATTGCTTCATCAACCCCAACATGCTGGGTTCCAATTGTTTTATGTGGTCGGTGTTGAGGAAATTATACGTTGTGGCGTGATTATTCCTGGCCATGGCGTTTGTATGTATTTGTTGGGTTTTCGACACCGTATGTATTATAATTATTTGAAATTCGTAGGATTTTCGGTGTGTTTCTTTTTATTTTCAATTTTAAAAACTCATTACGCGTTTCGTTTTTATTTAAAACATCATCAGAATCTACAAAATGTATAAAATATAAAAGATATATAAGATTTAAAATTGTAACTATAAAATATAAAAGAAAAAACATTTTTTTTTTTTAGATAGAAGTGTGTTTATGATATAATTAAGGTTAAAAGTATGTAAAATAAATTTCAGAATAGTTGGGGGACATCAGGAAACAACATAAGGGGGTCGCTGCGACAATACACTAAAGGAGTTGCAATTATTTATATTTAATTCCCTTTATATTTTTAGTATTCTATGGTTGAATTTTATTTTACAGGCGAGCAAGAGGGTTATGGTTAAAGAAAAGAAGTAGGAAATCACGGCTCTCTGTTCACATGTATTAAAACACCACCACAAGTTTGATTTTTCCAAACCCATGATTTTGGATACACAAATAAATTTACATAAGAGACTAATTCTCGAATCCTTGTATATTGCCGTTATCCCCAATACTTGCAACATAAAGAATGATAATACATTAATTTCATCAATTTATAATAATGTACTAAACATATTTAGGTAGTCGGTATTCCATCTTTGGGGTTAAATAATTTTATTTTATTTAGCTGAAGAAATAATATCGTTTTTTCCACGCGCTTTGAGCGTTTTTATTAAAAAAGTCTTGCTTTTACTTTAATTTACATTTGACTTGTGTCGAGTTCACATCAATTTTTAAACAATTTTAAAGTATTTACGTATACGTCGTCAAAAAATATAGGTGATTGAGGAACAATCTTTACATTTGTTTGTGTGTTGAATGTTATTTTATTCATGTCATACGTTTATTCAATTATTATTACATTAGGTGAGTTGTTTATTAATTTAATTGCTGGTTTGTTAACATATGTTGTAATCATTTTTTAGTATGAAGATGCCTTTCATATTAAAGGCGAAACGTCACTAATGTAATTATTGTTTAATTTCGTTACCTGTCCAAAATTTCCGAAGAAACATTTTCGTTATATATACCAGTGGACAAGAAGTGAGAATCATATTTATATATATATACAATTATTGTACAAATTCTCGACTGTAAATCACTTCAAATGGTACTTATCTTGTATCATGAGCAGTCAGTCGTTGAATAAAAATTTTTATCAATATTAAAGTTTATTGCGACACCTTTTTTTTGCAAAAAGGTGATAAAAATAAAGTGCCATTCTTGTAAAAAATGAACCGAAACGACAGTGGAAGTGAAGATGATGTTTGTATTGGAACTCCACCAGAAATTACTCAAGCAGCGGCAACGGAAACTGCTAGTTTGCTGCCTAATAAACTCGTGACTAAAATTACGTTTGTAAAACTTGTTGCATAATATACTATTATATTAATATGATATTGTGCAAATATAATCTCATTCAAAAGAAGGCATATCTCTAGACTAGAGTCTAAAGATATGCCACGCCATTTATAAATGGAGTAGTTAACTAGTGTAGTCTCTTCTAATCAAGTTCTATCCTTAATTGATATTATTTGCGCAATAGGTTTCTATATAGAGCTTTCACACACAATTTTACCATCGATTCAATTTATAAAACAGCACATGCTTTATACCTTATACTATTCTTTTCCATATTTCTTACCTTATTTATTAGTCATGCTTAACGACTACCGTAGTATATATATTTTCACATTTTCAATATATATATATATATATATATATATATATATATATATATATATATATATTGAAAATGTGTCTTGTCAAATATGACAGAAAAATGTAAAATTTACACGAAATATGGTCTAATCTTACAACTCAATGGTGTAGTCTTCATGGACCTATTTTAATTAATGTTCACTACACCATTGAGGTGTAAGATTAGACCATATTTCGTGTAAATTTTACATTTTTCTGTCATATTTGACAAGACACATTTTCAATATATATATATTGTTTATGTTTTTGTTTTTCTTGTATGTTCTAAATGAGCCAAATGTTTATGTTTATTTATTCTTTTTTTATGTGTAATATAGAGCAGTATCTGAGTGCTCTTGCTCAGGGTATATCGTGGGCGGATGCGAACACAATAAATCTCAGATATTCCGATAAAGGTAACAGATAACTTCGGTTTATTAACAATCAAATAACTACTGGTATAATTTCCAAATTTTAAACGGTGGGTGTATAAAAATGTGCAGGGAGTATATTTTGCAACTAATCCCCTATAGGAATATATTTTTCTCACTAAACATTTTATTAGTGAACCAGCTGGTGTGTAAAATGTTAATTCTAAGTGTACTGTGGTATTAGTGGAGTATATGTTTATAAATAAACTTAATTAAGGTGAGTTAAGGTGTGCAGTGTATTCTTATATCTACGTCTACCTGGTAAATTGTAACGTTAGGTTAAGTTCGTGTGTACCCAGCGGTTAGCGTCCAAAATGTCTGCCGCTTGGATCGCTGGATCAACTTTTCCGGGAGCACCGTGGCGAATATTTGGTTTTCTGTACCTCGGGAACCGGCGTCGGGCTGTAGGGTCCTGGCTCTGCAGCTCAGCAAGGAGCCCCTGGGTCCGGAGTTTATACTCTTCGTTTTTTTTTTCGTTTGGATGTGGGAGGTTAGTTCTTTATAGTTCGTATCACTTTGTTTACATTTATAATTAACTTAGTTTATGTTTATAGGTAAGAATATGGTTTAATCGGTCTGTATTCTAAATTGATCGATAAAAACTCCCCTTGTTTTTAATATATCTTTTTCGTCGTTACGGGTAATCAAGGCATTGCTTATTTTTTTACAAAAACGTTTTTGGAGATGATCGAATGTTTCCTGGGTTACGGCTTACATGTTAGTTGATGGTAACAATTATTGTGGTGACGTTTTATGTGTATTTAAATTTGAATATACGGTTCTATATTTTCTACACTATGATTACGAATTAAGGTAACTTAATTTTTATACAAACTTATTTATAAAAAATGAGCGTATAACTATTTAACTATGTGAATTATTAGATACCTGTCCCAATTTTGACGTTGACATACCCGAGATATATTGCATTATTTGTAAAGCGTACATCATTGTATTTTCCGATATGCCCTTTTTATTTTTATGCATGTATAGATGCAATATCATTACAATATATATATATATATATATATATGTTCTGCTTTTTTCTCGGGTAATGAACCGCGTTGTAGAATTATCCCTGTAAGGGTTGTTCCGACGTTTCGGCAATGTCACAATTGCCATCTTCAGGTTGGTCTTCTCGGTCTAAGCGATCTAGAAGAACTGACGTTAGAAGTTACTGCTCCGTCTTTATATGCTGTGGTTTCGTTCCGGGTCGATGTGCATGCTTGGTTTCTACTCTGGCTTCGGGTCAGTGGGCCGTGTCGTTCTTGTAGCTCAGTGGGTGGTGATATTTTCTTTTTGTCTGTCACGGACTTGTTATTTGTCCGGCCAGCAAGTGCTGGTCTCCATGTTCTTGGAAGTCTTTGAGCATCATCCCGTTTGTTCATATTTTGTGGCTGCTTTTCTATTTCAATAGCTTCCCGTATTATCCGTGTCGAGAAGTGTGGTATGTTAGCTATGGTTTTCGTGTTCTCAAAATCTATGTTGTGCCCCGTGTCTAATATGTGCTTCACTAGAGATGATGATGTATCCTTTTGTTTCACTGCTCTAATGTGTTCTTTCTTTCGGATATCAATTCTTCTGTTAGACTGCCCAATGTACTTGCTGTCACAGTCTTTGCATGGAATTTCATACACACCTTGTTCCTCTAAGGGAATTTTACTTTTCGGATTCCTCAATAGCGCTTCTATCTTCAGGTGTGGTTTAAATACCGTGTCGATATTTTCCTTGCGCAAGATTCGACTAATTTTGTCCGTAGTTCCCTTGACATACGGCAAGAAAGCTGTTGCTATAGGCTTCCTGTCTGCATGCAAGAAATGAAGAATATACACCAGGCATTAGAAGCAAATGGCTACACCAAACGAGAAATACAAAGAGCAACAAAACCAAGACGGAAAAAAACTGAAGATGCAGACAGGAAGCCTATAGCAACAGCTTTCTTGCCGTATGTCAAGGGAACTACGGACAAAATTAGTCGAATCTTGCGCAAGGAAAATATCGACACGGTATTTAAACCACACCTGAAGATAGAAGCGCTATTGAGGAATCCGAAAAGTAAAATTCCCTTAGAGGAACAAGGTGTGTATGAAATTCCATGCAAAGACTGTGACAGCAAGTACATTGGGCAGTCTAACAGAAGAATTGATATCCGAAAGAAAGAACACATTAGAGCAGTGAAACAAAAGGATACATCATCATCTCTAGTGAAGCACATATTAGACACGGGGCACAACATAGATTTTGAGAACACGAAAACCATAGCTAACATACCACACTTCTCGACACGGATAATACGGGAAGCTATTGAAATAGAAAAGCAGCCACAAAATATGAACAAACGGGATGATGCTCAAAGACTTCCAAGAACATGGAGACCAGCACTTGCTGGCCGGACAAATAACAAGTCCGTGACAGACAAAAAGAAAATATCACCACCCACTGAGCTACAAGAACGACACGGCCCACTGACCCGAAGCCAGAGTAGAAACCAAGCATGCACATCGACCCGGAACGAAACCACAGCATATAAAGACGGAGCAGTAACTTCTAACGTCAGTTCTTCTAGATCGCTTAGACCGAGAAGACCAACCTGAAGATGGCAATTGTGACATTGCCGAAACGTCGGAACAACCCTTACAGGGATAATTCTACAACGCGGTTCATTACCCGAGAAAAAAGCAGAACAGATTTTACCCGCGAGAATCTACGTATCAACATCATAAATCTCTACGGGGAGGAGATTTTTCACCAATCGAGGACGTTCGAGAAGTTACGAACAAAGAAGGAACGATCATTGTGCAACTTATCATTTCTAAAAAGATGTCGAGATGGAAATATTATTCCTAAGTGCATGGCACTCTCACACCACAGCAAGACACCGACTACGACGAGGATTTTACGAAGAGCCAGTTCGGCATTAGTGCGAGAAGCAATACATAGAACAAGACACCAACTGGATGACATCAGCACAAATTTACTCAAGTTACGCTTGAACCTCAGCAACACCATCCATCCTTTCCTGTGGCTGAAAATCGACAACTTGGCAGAATTTCGTGCAGAAACCGAATATCGTCTATCAACAGAAAAACACAAGAATAAATTCGACAAATTAAAAGAAGACCAGAAACCAATAGTGAATATTCGTGAAAACACTACTGTGAAAACGAAAGTGGTGTACAACCTCTCGGATCTCCGGCTGGATGAAGTTTCCACGAACATTTTAGCCAAAGGTTTCAATTTTGCGGTAGCGCCACATCAGATTCCGGTGGAAGAGATTATTAGCAATGTGGAAGCAGCCTCACAAAAACTGAGCAAGGACACAGCTGAGATAATTCGTCAAGAGGTATCACGAGTCCTACGGTACAGCACACCTCCAAAAAGAAACATCACAAGAGAGGAATATCTTGCCTTAAAAAGTCTACGAGGAAACAAAGACATCATCATTCTTCGGGCTGACAAAGGCAACGCTACGGTCGTCATGAATACCGACGAATACAAGAAGAAAATGAAGACAATATTAGAAGATCCTGCATATAAACCGACACCAACAGATCCTACAACATATTTAGAGAAGACCACCAAGGACAAAATTGCAGCATCACCAATCGACCCAGAGACGAAGAAGCTACTTATACCAAGAGAAAAAGCATCAAGATGCCCGAAACTATACGGACTACCCAAAATCCACAAGCAGGATGTACCATTACGGCCAATTGTGAGTTCCAGAGGATCACCAACTCAACCACTAGCAAGATATCTTGCAAAACAACTCCAACCGTACGCTGAACAATCAAAGTCATATGTAAAAAATGCAGATCATTTGATTGAACTGTTGAAGAACCAGGTAGTACGGCCACACCAACTGTTAGTAAGTTTTGACGTCGTGTCACTCTTTACTCAAATACCGGTCAAAGAAGCCATAGAGATAATCAAACAGACGCACAAACCAGCTAAACATATAATGGATTTAGCAGAACACTGTTTGAAGAATACTTATTTCATGTACGAAGACCAACGGTACAAACAGATGGAAGGAGCACCAATGGGATCACCGCTGTCACCAGTAATTGCAAATTTATTCATGGATCACCTGGAAACCACAGCATTGCACACTGCGAAACTCAAACCTGATCTATGGCTAAGATATGTTGACGATACTTTCGTAATATGGTCACACGGAAGAACAGAACTAGCTACTTTCCTCAACCATCTAAATGAACAACACGACCAAATTAAATTCACAATGGAAGTGGAGGAATACAATCAGCTGCCGTTCCTAGACGTCCTACTTACGAAGACAGAAGACCATCGCCTGAGCCATACTGTGTACCGAAAGAAGACCCACACCAACCGATATCTCAACGCCGAATCACACCACCATCCAGGACAACTCCACTCGGTGATAAAGACGCTCATTACAAGATCGGAAAGGATTGCAGACGACACCAACAAGGCCGAAGAAATGAAGAATATACACCAGGCATTAGAAGCAAATGGCTACACCAAACGAGAAATACAAAGAGCAACAAAACCAAGACGGAAAAAAACTGAAGATGCAGACAGGAAGCCTATAGCAACAGCTTTCTTGCCGTATGTCAAGGGAACTACGGACAAAATTAGTCGAATCTTGCGCAAGGAAAATATCGACACGGTATTTAAACCACACCTGAAGATAGAAGCGCTATTGAGGAATCCGAAAAGTAAAATTCCCTTAGAGGAACAAGGTGTGTATGAAATTCCATGCAAAGACTGTGACAGCAAGTACATTGGGCAGTCTAACAGAAGAATTGATATCCGAAAGAAAGAACACATTAGAGCAGTGAAACAAAAGGATACATCATCATCTCTAGTGAAGCACATATTAGACACGGGGCACAACATAGATTTTGAGAACACGAAAACCATAGCTAACATACCACACTTCTCGACACGGATAATACGGGAAGCTATTGAAATAGAAAAGCAGCCACAAAATATGAACAAACGGGATGATGCTCAAAGACTTCCAAGAACATGGAGACCAGCACTTGCTGGCCGGACAAATAACAAGTCCGTGACAGACAAAAAGAAAATATCACCACCCACTGAGCTACAAGAACGACACGGCCCACTGACCCGAAGCCAGAGTAGAAACCAAGCATGCACATCGACCCGGAACGAAACCACAGCATATAAAGACGGAGCAGTAACTTCTAACGTCAGTTCTTCTAGATCGCTTAGACCGAGAAGACCAACCTGAAGATGGCAATTGTGACATTGCCGAAACGTCGGAACAACCCTTACAGGGATAATTCTACAACGCGGTTCATTACCCGAGAAAAAAGCAGAACAGATTTTACCCGCGAGAATCTACGTATCAACATCATATATATATATATATATATACGAAAGATGGTCTAATCTTACACCTCAATGGTGTAGTGAACATTAATTAATACAGGTCCATGAAGACTAACTGGTGGATCGCTAGACAATATTGTTTCTGGGTTATTACCCTTCGTCAGTAGCGATTACCAAGAACCTTAGTTGTTGAAATACCTTTACATGTAGTGGCCATCAAAACTTCTTGGCGCGAGCCAATCACTCCTAACGAACCACTGACAACAGAACACTGACGAGACGATACCTTGTCTAACACCTTGCGGAGACTAAACAAGAGACGACTGTCAAACGTCCAGTGTCAACATATAAAAGGATTGCTGCAATTAAGTTCAAAAACAATTCAAATTAAAAATGTATCTTGTCAAATCTGACAGCAAAATGTAAAATTTACACGAAAGATGGCCACTACATGTAAAGGTATTTCAACAACTAAGGTTCTTGGTAATCGCTACTGACGAAGGGTAATAACCCAGAAACAATATTGTCTAGCGATCCACCAGTTAGTCTTCATGGACCTGTATTAATTAATGTTCACTACACCATTGAGGTGTAAGATTAGACCATCTTTCGTGTAAATTTTACATTTTGCTGTCAGATTTGACAAGATACATTTTTAATATATATATATATATATATATATATATATATATATATATATATAAATTGAAAATGTGTCTTGTCAAATATGACAGAAAAATGTAAAATTTACACGAAAGATGATCTAATCTTACACCTCAATGGTGTAGTGAACATTAATTAAAACAGGTCCATGAAGACTAACTGGTGGATCGCTAGACAATATTGTTTCTGGGTTATTACCCTTCGTCAGTAGCGATTACCAAGAACCTTAGTTGTTGAAATACCTTTACATGTAGTTCACTACACCATTGAGGTGTAAGATTAGACCATCTTTCGTGTAAATTTTACATTTTTCTGTCATATTTGACAAGACACATTTTCAATTTGAATTGTTTTTGAACTTAATTGCAGCAATCCTTTTATATGTTGACACTGGACATTTGACAGTCGTCTTGTTTACTCGCCGCGAGGTGTTAGACAAGGTATCGTCTTGTCAGTGTTCTGTTGTCAGTGGTTCATTAGGAGTGATTGGCTCGCGCCAAGAAGTTTTGATGGCCACTACATGTAAAGGTATTTCAACAACTAAGGTTCTTGGTAATCGCTACTGACGAAGGGTAATAACCCAGAAACAATATTGTCTAGCGATCCACCAGTTAGTCTTCATGGACCTGTTTTAATTAATGTTCACTACACCATTGAGGTGTAAGATTAGACCATCTTTCGTGTATATATATATATACGAACTCAACGCATTGAATAATATATATATATAACAATTATTGTACAAATTCTCGACTGTAAATCACTTCAAATGGTACTTATCTTGTATCATGAGCAGTCAGTCGTTGAATAAACACTTTTAGCAATATTAAAGTTTATTACGACACCATTTTTTTGCAAAAAGGTGTTTCGAAAACCCAATGTTTATTGCTTGACAAGGGTTTTCGAAACACCTTTTTGCAAAAAAAAGTGTCGCAATAAACTTTAATATTGCTAAAGTGTTTTATTCAACGACTGACTGCTCATGATACAAGATAAGTATATATAATTGTGCAAATTCTCGACTGTAAATTACTTAAAATGGTACTATTATTATACTTATTATATATATATATATATATATATATATATATATATATATATATATATATATATAGCTCAGTTCAGTTCAGCGAGCGAGAAATATAAACGTTATTCCAACACACAAGCGTCGCACAATGGCTAAATTATATTTAAATTATACTACCTAAAATATATCACTATTGACTCTAATAACCGAGGTTCAACGTTTATTGTCTCAATGAGGGTAAAAAGCTCCGACCAACCCTCCCAATTAAATTATCGAAAGGGTCACCGCACCGAAGTATTAAACAACCATTATTATAATGTAATAAAATTCAATGCAACAAACAGAGGAGGTACCGGAACAATTGCCCCCCTTTTCACGACGCAAATTATTATTGTTATTATCCGTGTTCGCAATTATACGAAGATTTTTACGCGTCAGAGCGCGCTTTGATTAATTGACGAAGGCACAGTATGAATTTAATCGTCGATTAATCTCTGTGATGTTTATGCGTTACAACACTGATTGAATTATTGAATGCACATTTCTATCCTCTAATGATTTATGAATGACTAATTGACTGTTTGTTTGTTTAATGCCCGTCATAATTGCATTTCTGATAAATTTGTTTTCATATCGGTTACATGTTTGTTTGCACTGAAGGCAAGTGTACAATTAATAACGGTATACGGTTTCTGATCGGAAACGTATATTACGCGTCAATACAATTATGAAAAAATGACATGTAGCTCCTTTGGAGCAATTTGTGATTTGTACATCATAAAGTGTTTTTGGGTCATTTTATTTTACTATGTTATTTTTGAGCATTGATCTGATACATCTCCAATGGAACGCAAATATCCGTTAGGACTGGCGAATGAAGCAACAACATGAATATTAATGTATGTATGTAAGGCAATAATAATGGGAACTAAGAGTTATATAAATTATATTTTGTCAACTACAAGCATATGAGGAAATACGTTTTCGCTGGCTATAAATACAGCCATGGTGATGGACAATTTAATAAAAGGTTAGAGAATAATAGGGAAAGGAGTTAAATTAAAGACAACGAAAGAATGTGAAAAATGAGCAAATTAGAGCAAACGGTTTAACAGGTAAAATATTAAGAGTAAGAAAACATAAGACAGTTATAAAGGACGGCATAATTTTCCTATTGTATAAAACAAGTTGGCAGTTAGAAGTTTTAATTGTAATTGTAGTTAAAAAATCGGGAAATGAGGGAAAATCGTGGAGAACTATCTGTACTATTCTAATCTATTGACGCATTCTGTTGGATACGCTGATTGCGTTATTCAAAATAGAAAATAATATATTTACATGAGATTCATGGTATGTTTAATGCTACGAGTTAAGTTCAAAATACGAACGTCTTTTGTGCCTGAAGGATATAAATAAAGTTCTAAATTTAGTAAAGAAAACACCTTTACACAATAACTTTTGATTAAAATCTTTGAAAACCAAAACAAAATAAAATAATAAAAATATTATTTTGTGATGATTTGTATGAATATCGGAATGAAATTGTCCAAACATAAAGAAGATACAACTTATCGATTGGCAGTAGTAAGTGATAACCCAGGACTAACTAACATTAGTAGACAACGAAACAAACGCACATCATTTAAATATTACATGCATATAATAAATTTTTTTGTTACATTTCGCATGTTTTCTTGTGTGATACGAACCTTAGTAATGCTTCAAACATTAGTAAGAGAAAAATGAGGTTGACAGATCTAAAAATACAGATACATTATAATTATAAAACAATGAAGACGGCCAACACAAAGCATTAGTTTAAGGACATGCCAAAAATTACAAAACTGTTCTCTATTTAAAACTTATAGTAAATTACCTAGGGATCGCAAAGAATATTTTATTTAATGAAAATACCCATATTTCATTTCTTTCTCCTCCCATCATGAATACATGGTTACGTGGGATGTCCACTTTGAAAATTATTCGCTACACAGACATTTTTTTTTTCATTAGATGAAAGATGACGATCATTATCGAGCGTAAACAGTTGAGAAAACTATTATTAATGGAATTATTAAATTAATTGTAATATTATGATAAATATTTCCATCTGCAACGTAAAATATAATCTTTTCAAAATGCATAGTACATACATTACTAACTATTTCTGATGAATTTAATGTATTAAAATAAAAAATTTAATTAATGTTAGTTAAAAAGCTCTGATCCTGATATCAGTTCGCGATCATTTAAAACTGAAGAATATAAGATTTTTCAACAAGAACTTTGTTTTTCAAAATAAAATAAAACAAAGAATTTAGATGAATATGAAATTTTCATTGTATTGGAAAGAGGAAAGTTTGGCAATTAAAAATGAAAAATGATATCGGACCACGACCACGCATACAGATTTCGAGTCGTCCCAGCGGAATTGAAAAAAAAAGAAATGCCCCAATCACGCCTCCAGCCCACATAGCGCATCACGCATTGAGACGTTCAAAGGCTCCTTAACAATTACTCTTGGATTTTCAGAAGCTCAAATGCAACAATTTTTCTTCTTGACGTGTCCAGACAAACGAAAATGGTCTTCGTCTGAAAAAATTACTTTTGCAGAAAAACCAGCGGGTTGTTCTTGAATGAATTGAGCAAATCTACGGGGAAGTGAATGGTCGGTCAGCTTCAATTCATGCACCAGTTGCATCTTGTAAGGCTTCAAAGCCAAATCCTCACCAAAAAATTGTCATGTGGTTGTTGTGGATAGCCCCAAACGTCTAGGAAGTGACAAATTCGAATTTTCTTCAACACTGCGGCTCACGGCTGCGATGTTTTCACTTGAATAAACCGGTCGAACACGCGTTAGTGTTGGCACAATATGCGAGCCAGTCGACTAAAATTTATTAACTAAATCTCAATAGAGGTGTCAGAAAGACGATTATGTTGAACGAAAATATCACGAATTTTACGAAATGTAGCTTTTACAGATTCACCATTTTCATAGTGAATTTTTAATATTTTAATACGATTTTCGAGCGAAAAGCTTCTACTACTGCTACGTTATAAAATAAAATCTCGAAACTATCGGTGCTCAAGTGCTTGAATGCCCTAGAAAAAATTCTGTATAGTCACTTATTTACGGCTGTAATCACTTCTTCGTCGTTTATAAAATGATTTAATTTTAGAAACAGAAAATAGCGCTATGGGTTCAAAAATTTCCAAGCCAGTCTCTCGTTTCCTTGATTGCTTCTCGAACTTTTGGTATTTAATCTGCGTAATATTGGCCTGTTATGGTGTGCTCACGTGGTAAATAATCCACAGAAATAAATCCCTCAAAATCTCAAAAAACCGTTGCCATGGTTTTACCTGCCGAAGAAACATCACCATTCCTTACTGCGGCGTTTTTACTTTGGGTCAAAGTGATGAACCATCTAATAATGCATCGTGGTCTCTGTAAATGATTACCAAATTGGTCTCTGGGGAAAGGTGTCGGGGGCATTTTCGATCTGGCGTTACAATTTTTTTTTGCAACGTACAGATACTTTTGAGACCGAATGATTCGTGCAAAATTTTTTCGACGCTCCCAACTGAAATGTCTCCGCTATGAATCTTACGACAATTCTTCTATCATCCAGTACCATAGCATGGATCAAATTAACATTTTCCTTATTAGTCAGAGTTTCTGGTGGTCCTGCACCTGGTGCGTGTTCACAGGACTCTATTCAATTTGAAATCTCGTGATCAACTTTGAATGACCCAATACTTTAGTCACGTCCTGCGGTGATAAATCTTTCTTACAGATGTATTTTATAACAGCTCTTGTTTCAATTTGGTCCATTTTGATAAAATTACAAAAGCTCAAGAGAACTGAATTAATATTGCGAATAAATGAAAAGACAAAGAGACGTAATTTTACATATACTAATGTTAATAAATGGCCTACTATGTTAGGGATAGTGATTGACGAACCGCCCTCGTACATTTGATAGAGTATGGTACTAGTAAGACGGCAAACTACCAAACGAAGTTTACAAGATCCGCTCATCGAAAAATATTCATTTAAAGTTATATGTATGTAACTGAATATAATCGTCAAGTTTCTGTACTTTCTAACACCAAACCGCGATGCCTTTCATAAAAATCCGCGGTGGTCCGCACGAAACTTTCTTATACTCAGTTATACTACGTTTTTCGAAAAAACTTTTCAAATGAAAGTTGTTTAAAATCAATATCTATAATTTATGTAAGTATATTTTTTTCCGTAACGTGTACCGTTTTCGAGATATGGAAAAAGGTGATAAGAGTAAATCATCACTTCCGGTTGAGAGATTGCGTTCAAAATATGACGTTTTCCTCCTTGCTACATACAAATGTTAAGTCTAAAGTTTCAGAGCTCTAGCTATAATCGTTTGGACGCTAGAGCGCGCACAGACACACACACAGACAGACACACACAGACGCCATTCCGAAAATAGTCAGAAACGATTCAGGGGACCTCAAAACGTGTATATCCGTTGAAATCTCGAGTTCGAAAATTTTCATGATTCCTCTACTTATACATAATGTATAAGAAAGTAAAAATTAAAGTTCTGTGGATTTAATTAATTATATGACTGTGTCTTTGAACAAATCATGATGATAAGAAGAATGACATTATCCATATTATGTACACATAAGTAATTTTAAATTGCAAAATACCACATTTATTTTAGACACATGACGTATGAGAGTAAACGGAAAAGTTAGTGACACACAACAACGTCTTCCGTTTCACACAATTCGATAAAAATGATAATTTTCTTAATTTTTACATAAAGGATTCATGGACAGAAGAGGGTTGGAGCTGCATGCAAGGAAATCAAAAATAATGGTATTGAAGAAAGGAGGAGGGATATATATTATGAGAGATATTAGAGTAGGTGAAGGAGTGGATGGAGTGGAGGGGATAAATGATAGATGCGTGAAGAAAGACGGAGGAACGATTGATGAGAAATCTGTGGGGAAAGAGGAGAGGGGATTTCCAAGAGACATTGAAGATGTGGAATATATGCATACATAGCATTCTGATGAAGTGTGGGGTTGGAAAGAAAGTAAACAGGACTATCAACTGAAGAGCAGAAAGGGGAAGAAGAGATGGGAAGCAAGTAGAGAGGGAGATAGTGGAAAGGCGGAAGATGGCAGAAGGTCAGGAAAGGGAAAGCAAAATCAGGATTGCGTGGTATAACATCAAATACAAAAGTACAGTGGAGAATACCAACATATATGGGGGAGGGAGTTCGGTAGGTGAAGAAAGAACATTAGCAAGATTAAGGTGCGGAAGTGAAGAGAAAGCGCACAAATATTGGATGGAAGAGAGTTACTGGAGGGGTAATTTTGTGGAGAAGGATGGGATGAATGGGATCATTGGGTAGGAGAATGCAAGGAAATAAAACTGAATGATAAAGAAAATGAGATAGGAAAAGACTGGAGAAGGAATATGGGAGAAGACGGACACGGACTAGAGATGTTAGATAAAATAATGGGGAAGAAGGGGGAGAGCAGGAAAAAGAGGGTATTGGAACAACAAGAGGAAGAAGGAACCAAGAAAACAGAAAGAGGTGGCAGGAGGGGGGAAGGAGAACGCGACGGAGGCAAAATCTGTAACAAAATATTATTTACCATAACACATGTATATTACCGTCTGCTGTTGAAATCTCTATTATCACCAAATCTATCAGAGTCCAATTATATTATGCATGTGTACTTGCCGCAATCAGCGCCCTCTTGAAGTATTACAAAAGGGCCAGTGGGGAGCACATAGCAGCGGTTTCGCCACACCCGCCTATGCATCCAGCAACTTTGAAAACGCATGCCTATCCATCAACCATTCTGTACTAACACACTGATCGGAAGATACCAAAACTGGAGGCCGTAGTTCTTGTTGATACTTGTGTTACCCATCAAAATATACAACATAACATATAAGTGTCCCGAAAGTCAGTACAATATTATGTTCAGTAATAATATCATAAGAGCACTTTCGTATATTCGGATATATTTTTCTCGATTTCGATTGCGAAATTGATGCTGCAATGGAAATGTCCCGAGCGCGTTAGAGCGAGGGGTATTTCCTAAGGGCAACATCAATTGAGTATAGAAAGAGGGGAAATTTTATATATAATATACGGAATATATAATATACGGAAGTGATCGAATGATATTTGTCATGATTATGTTACGAAATAAGGTTATGACAGTTTCAAAATCCTTCACTGATGTTTTGAGAAAAGTCAATTATTGTTATTCAAGCTTGCTACGATAAAATAGATGCTATCGTAAAAGCCAATACGAAAGTGAAACACCAAACTTAATATACAGCTTTCGAAACACGCTATTGGTCATTTTGCAATAAACAACAATTTATACTCGAGAAACACCGCCATTACTGGCTCGTTTTTTTTTAATTACGAAACATTATTGGTGTATTAGATTTGAGTGATATAATCCTGGATATACATGCATCCGTTTTTACTTCATTTTAATAGTTATTGTAATTATCTTTCGTCTGAGACACTGCAAAATATATTAAGCTAATAGAAATATACGATGAAACTTACTTAGAAGTAATCTGGGTATTAAACGTTCACGCTATCTTAACGATATATACAAAATTCCGTATTATTTAAATGCTAAGTTTTCTTGATATAACAATGCATATACAATTCAAAATCCATGGTACTGTAATCATAGGTACAGTATGTATATATGTAACAGTATATTCAGTTTCTGTATATACACACGCTGATAAAAACGAGCTACGATAGTGGCAGTTGTAGCTCTAACGGATCGACATGCAATATGGAGTCGTAACATAGATTGTGTGTAACGCGGCACCTATGGCAATCGTAAATTATGAACTGCATATTAAACTCTTCGCACAATGGATTGATTTCACTCGCAAAGCCATTGTTCAACGCGCTCGTGTTTGCGTTGCAATGAGTAAATTCATTATTTAATTAATTCAGCGCATCGACACATTCCCGAAATCGTTTAATTAAATGCTATTGATGTGTTCCGTTGTTTGTTCGGTGTCAAATTCACAGGGGATTTGTCAATAATGTGACACAACCAATGGAAACAGTTTGTGTTACGTTTATGCGATCGAGATATAAAATCATGATGTGTATTTCATTGTGGGCATGCGTATGTTTCAAAAACTGTGTGATTTATTAACTTTAGTGTAACGAGGGGTGAAATTTGATTTTATTTTAGATTTGTAGTAAAGTTTGGTAATGGCGAAACATGATAAAATTCCGTGATTCTATTATTTAGTAAATTGGAGACTGTGGTTGGTAAATAAATTGAAACAAACTTTCCCTTACCACACAGTATTTTATTAACACTAGATGTACATTTCGACAACTAAGTAACACGGTATTAATAGTGTAAGTTCTTTGAATCTACCAGTTGAGCGGGGCGTACCCCAGGGTAGTATTTTGGGTCCTATATTGTTTTTGATCTTTGTAAACGATATCATTAATTTTATGTCAGGTAATGATTTAATTATGTTTGCTGACGATACTAGTGCAGTTGTGTATTCTAATAGTGTGTCAGAGAGTGAGAATAAAGTTAATAAGTTATTACTCAATATTAACATATGGTTTTCACAAAATAAGCTATTTTTGAATACCGCTAAAACTAAATGTATGATATTTCATAGTGTTCATAATAACACTCAATTTGACACTCATGTTTTAGCTGATAATGCCGAAATACAACGAGTCTCTAATATTGAATTCCTGGGATTACATGTTGATGACGAATTAACATGGAGAACACATTGTAGTAAAGTTGTCAGCAGACTTAATTCTGTGTGTTATCAATTGCGACATTTGAAGACTGTCATTGATCGCTGCAGTATACTATCATTTTATTATGCACAGTAGACTGTTGTATGGTATACCATTGGGGGGCGTCAAGTGCGAGTGGTGATGTTTCTTTGGCACAGAAAAGAATTATTCGTTGTATAACTGGAATTGACGTTAGGCAATCCTGCAGGCCCTATTTCAAGGAGTTGAAAGTTTTACCGCTAGCTGCAATTCATATATTGGAGCTATTATTAAAATTTCTTTGTAATGGGGATATTCATACGTATAATACTCGATACAAACTTGACTTTCGTATATCTAAATATTCACTGAAGGTGACTGAAAATTTTCCTTGGATCTTAGGTTTGCGATTGTTTAATGCATTGCCATACGAATTAAGAATGGCATCATGTTTGATGCATTTTAAGCGCTGCGTTAGGACATTTCTTCTGAATGAGACTATCTATTCAATTGATGAATTTCGTGATAGGTGTGATGTGGCCAACAATACCTGCAATATGTGATTAGTTGTGTATTGTTTGGTTGTATATATTCTATGCTTTGTATGTTTTATATGTAAGTTTGACATAACCCACACATTTTTTATGTATTATGGGACAAATAATTTTATTATTATTATTATTATCATTATTATTAAGTTGGCATCTTCAGCAGTGTACTAAAATTAAATTCTCTACCACTTGACTTATATACTCTAAACCGTTAATCTATCTGAACTGACCTGAACTATGGGCAAACAAACTAATTGCCTGACGGGACTAAACTACCTGCTCGCTGGTCAGTTACAGTAACTTGAACAAAACTGAATTAGGTACAGGCCCAAAATCTGAATTCATCAATCTGTTTTTATTTTTATGAATATATATATATATATATATATATATATATATATATATATATATATATATATATATATATATACTTTCATAGCCATCTAATTCAATGTTATTTGTTATACTGATTTAACTAATTTAAGTTATTCTAATCCTAAGGCATGCCCTGTGTCGTAAATATGTTGAGCCACACTAGATTTTTCCGGTCTGTTGAATCGAAAATGAGCTCCTTATAGCCCGCTATTATGGAACGTCTAGTGTGGCCAATATATTTCTTATCACATTCTTTACATTCGATCTCGTAAATTCCCGACTTTTGATTTACCTCAACTTTGTCCTTTGGGTTACCTAGTAAGTGTTATTCGATTTAAAAGCAATTCTATAACCTTGGTCTTTAAATATGCTATTCATATTTTTTTAGTCGCGTAGTGGAACGGGAGTTTGATGAATTTAGTTGATTGACTTTGTTGAGGTGACAATGTCGTGGAATTTTGAACATCGAGCTTAAATTTCTTTTTGTTAAGAATATTATTGACAATTTCGTCCGAGAAAACATTGTATCTTGCAATTTGTTTAATAACCTTGAGTTCTTTTTCATATCTATCCCTTGTAAGCGGGAAACTTAAAAAACGATGGATAAGGAAATTGAATGCAGCCAATTTGTGCTGAAATGATTTGAATCAAATGTGATAAATCTATTGACATTGGTTTCATTTCTGAAAACAGCAATTTCTATTCTATCATTGTTCCTGATGACTAAAGTATCCAGAAAAGGTATCTCATTGCGTACAAGAACGATGTAAAATATAAGTTTAAAAGTACACTATATACGTTTTTTTCTTTATATGGTATCGTAATATTACTCAGCGTGAATACGTATACGGGATAAACCAGGAACATATTGATTAAAGGCTGATGACGTACGATCACGTATGTGCGGGTGAAAATTCATTTCATGACAGTAGCGCATTCATCATTTGTAGTTGAGTTTACAAACGAGCGTCGTCATTTGGTTTTTCGGCTTTACGTTACTTTTTAAGTCTCAGCATTTGTATCAAATTCAAATTAATCGTTCGTGAATGAAACAACGTAAGACTTACCTACAGCTATGAAAGATCTACAAGAAACTCACCTGAAACAAAAAAGAACACATAGAGAAAATAATGATTTTAAAAATGGAATCGTTATAATATGCATACGTAATCAATCAAATATATAATAATGCTTTTTTTGACAGTAAGTCACAGTATATGTTGGAAATGAAATATACAACTCAACACAACAATATTTTACGAAAAGGTCTGTAAACAGTATTCTTTACGTCGTAATACATCGAAAAAACTGCAATAAAATAAACTTGTGTTTTTAACGAAAGTTCTACACCGGCATAATCTTCACGTAGCGTTTACGAAAAATTGAAATCCATGAGCTGGAGTTGTGCCAGACTTAGTAGTATCGCGCATCTAAATTATTCAAAACTTTCTTGGAACAATTTGAACAAACAGGAAATATTAACTTGCATGTATACGGTCCAATAAAACTAAATTCACTTGTACACTTGCGAAATGTACTAAATTTTGATTTATTAAACTGAAAATAATGACAAATCTTGTCGTATTGAATCGTGCAATTGGAAAACACTAAATCGCGTTTTCACTTTGTTGTATTTTGTTGTTTCTCGCATTCTTATTTTACGTTTATTTCTGTTTATTTATTTTCCATGTTGATTATCTTAATTGAGTTTAAAACAATAATAAAACACTTATTAATTAATTTGTTCCACAAAATTTTTCTGACAAATCTTTATTATAATTTCGGCAGTTACGCCATCATCAGAAGATAAGTAAAGAGTTTACAAAACAATTCTTAATTTATATACAATGTGCTTGGTTAACATTCGTTGTTGGTAGTAGGGAGAATCGGGAATTCCTTTAAAACTAGGTCTACGAACGGCGAGTGGATTACATCGAGGTATTCTTTCATTAGTAATTTGCCTGCTTTTTGGGATTTCCTAATCTCATAACCTTCTAAGAAAGTGAGTCTTAAACCTTTCTTTTCTATATGCAATGCCGACAAATTACTAATGGTACATTTGTGATTAAAATCTATCATGTGTTTGGCGACATTAGAGTTTGAAATTTTAGACATATAATTATGGCAGTGTTCTTTAAATCTGGTTCTGAAGTTTCTTCCTGTCTGACCTATATACACCGAATTACAATCGTTACATTTAATTTCATATATGCCTGAATTTAACATTATGTCTTTTTTAACTAATTTATTATTGACTAACAAATTCTTAATATTATGCTTATTGTAAAAGCCTGGAACGATGTCAAATTCTTTCCATAAATTAGATACACTACGACTAACGCCCTTAACATAGTTTAATTTTTTATAAATTAGTTCATTTTGTACCGGATAAAATGCACCTATTGTAGTTCTTCTAATTTTTTTATTTAACAGACTAATAATAGTTTTCTCAAGGTAACCATTATTTGTAGCAATTTTTAAAATTATGTCACGTTCTTTATTATAATTTAGTTCATCCATGGGAATTTTTAAAAGGCGGTCAATTAAACTATGGAATGCGGCTAACTTAATATTTCACGGATGATTAGAATTCGCCGGTATAATTGTATCAGTATATGTCGGTTTTCTATAAATACTAAACGCTAATTTACTATATTAGTATGCTCTATGGTGATGTCTAGGAAGTTTATGCTTTGGTTGACCTCCACTTCAACAGTAAACTGTATATTTTATCCAAGGAATTGAGAAAGTTTAATAGTTGATGTAGTTGGCGATCAGTACCTGTATATAGACATAAAACATCATCGACGTACCTATACCAAAAGTGCACATTCTTTATTATATTATTATTAGAATTAAGAAACGTATCTTCAAAATGATTCATAAAAATTTCTGATAAAAGGGGTGACAAGGGAGAACCCATAGACAGGCCTTCATTCTGTTGATAACAAATGTCATTAAAGCAGAAGTAGTTTTGGACTAGGCAAAGTTCCAATAATTTTAAGACTTCGGAAGCTATGATTGGATTTGTGTTTTTATCCTTAAACTGATTTTTTTTATTATTTCTAGCAGCTTAACAATAGGAATAGATGTAAATAAACGTTTTACATCAAAAGACACAAATTTGTTTATTTTTAATTATTTCTATTAATTCTACCGTATTTTTTACACTGTGTTTGGGATTGAAGTCAAGTAATTCGGGAATTAAATTGTTTAGGAATTTACATAATTTGTATGTCGGTGCATTAACATGAGAAACTACTGGCCTAATTGGGATATTTTCTTTGTGTAATTTAGGTAAGCCGTATAAAATCGGTATAGAGGGGATGGTGAATTTAAAATGGTCTTCTTTAGGTATTACATTTGAACAAAGTTTAAGAACAGATTTGAATTTCGTTTGAAAATTGCTGGTAGGGTCGGATTTTAGCATGGTAATATTGCTAGCGTTTATGAAATCTTGAACTTTAGAAATATAATCCATTTTGTTTAAAATAACTATACTATTGCCTTTGTCGGCTTTGCTAAGGATTAAATCATTATCTTTTAATTTATTTTTAATATTGCGAAGGCATTTAACTTGCGAATTAGTTTTGTTTTTAGAGGAATGCTGTACTTTCCGGCAGTTTTTTTGAAAGGTGGCTAAGCACATAGATTTTTCTTGTGGTTTAATGTTAATTAATGCAATATCTGAATCTATTGCCACATTTACTAGTTCTTTTTCACTAATGTATTTCTGGGGTGCGAAAGCTAATCCTTGATATAGGAACGTTTTTTCATCTTCATCGATCGTTGTGTTCGATAGATTGACCAGCCATGGATAAAAGTTGGTTGTTGTTGCACTTTGAATGTTGACACTAGTTGACACTAGACATAGTTTAATTGACCGCCTTTTAAAAATTCCCATGGATGAACTAAATTATAATAATGAACGTGACATAATTTTAAAAATTGCTACAAATAATGGTTACCTTGAGAAAACTATTATTAGTCTGTTAAATAAAAAAATTAGAAGAACTACAATAGGTGCATTTTATCCGGTACAAAATGAAAGCACATCCAAACTAATTTATAAAAAATTAAACTATGTTAAGGGCGTTAGTCGTAGTGAATCTAATTTATGGAAAGAATTTGACATCGTTCCAGGCTTTTACAATAAGCATAATATTAAGAATTTGTTAGTCGATAATAAATTAGTTAAAAAAGACATAATGTTAAATTCAGGCATATATGAAATTAAATGTAACGATTGTAATTCGGTGTATATCGGTCAGACATCAAGGAACTTCAGAACCAGATTTAAAGAACACTGCCATAATTATATGTCTAAAATTTCAAACTCTAATGTCGCCAAACACATGATAGATTTTAATCACAAATGTACCATTAGTAATTTGTCGGCATTGCATATAGAAAAGAAAGGTTTAAGACTCACTTTTTTAGAAGGTTATGAGATTAAGAAATCCTAAAAAGCAGGCAAATTACTAATGAACGAATACTTCGATGTAATCCACTCGCCGTTCCTCGCCACTCCCTACTACCAACAACGAATGTTAACCAAGCACATTGTATATAAATTAAGAATTGTTTTGTAAACTCTTTACTTATCTTCTGATGGTGGCGTAACTGCCGAAATTATAATAAAGATTTGTCAGAAAAATTTTGTGGAACAAATTACCTAGTGTTTTATTATTGTTTTAATCATGTTTCACCGAGTGCCTACAGCTTCATCAATTGAATTTATTAATTGAGTTTCTCTGTATATTTTCAGCTTTACATTTGAACAAAGCTCACACTAGTATGGGTTAGGCCAGTAATTCAGAAAATATGACGTTAGCGCTGAACATAATCAACGCAAGAACAATTTTTTGCTAATATACCCTGTGTACTGATAAGACTACTGTTTTCAATTATGTATTGAATTTTCATATATTAGGCTATTTTTTGGAAGATGTGTAATAAAGAATAATTGGGTATAATGTAGTTATTAGAGCAAACCTTACCAATGATATACAAAGACACATTTTGTCCCTAAATATAATCAATGAAGAATAAATAATATCAAAATTAATTTATATAACACAAATAAATAGGTTCTACTCAAATGTTAAACATCAACTGTGGAAATGTAGTGTTACCAAATACAAAATTTTCCACCATTTCAATATTTTGGACATTCAATCTGCATAAATATATTTAGAAAATTATAAAAATATAGAACAATGTGTTATGTATTTCATGGTTATGTAAATAATTTTCGCCACAAGGTTGAAAATATATGACCTCTCTGCAAACAATGTCAAAATTGTATTAGAAAATTGAAGTCGAAACGCCATACAGATTATGGAACATTACCAAAATACGTCTAAAACGAGATGAACTGGCCATAAAGCACATAATCGAAAACAACGCAAAAAATGCAATTGGTATCATTAATTAGGTTAAAAATTGGCGGAGCCTGTGGTTTTACTATAAAGAAAAAAGAGAAAACTTATAATAACAATTATAAGATAAAAACCGCTTACCACACTTGATTTTTACAAATCTAAATACGTATTTCGGCAACTACGTTGCCATCTTCAGTAGAATCTGAAAGGATGAGTGTTAAACATAGTATTTCTAGTTAAGGTAAAAACCTTTGAAGATATTCTCTTCACTAGATCACCAGTGGGATAACACTACAGAGTGTTATCCCACTACAGAGTGTTATCCCACTGGTGATCTAGTGAAGAGAATATCTTCAAAGGTTTTTACCTTAACTAGATATACTATGTTTAACACGAATCCTTTCAGATTCTACTGAAGATGGCAACGTAGTTGCCGAAATACATATTTAGATTTGTAAAAATCAAGTGTGGTAAGGGGTTTTTATCTTATAATTGTTATTATAAGTTTTCTCTTTTTTCATTAGGTTAGCAAGTAATCTAATTATTGCGAAAAGAACTTTTGGCATACACCGGTGCTGAATGCGCTTTATGTACGTGTGCATAAGAATGGGAGATTTCATCGAGAAGAATTATATTCTTATTATATTCGAAGTACTTTTGACCGCTGCCGTTTTAAATCAACACACTAAATGCATCTTCGTGCCACGCTCATTAAAAATTCCTGACTTAAGGGGGGATCCTGCTTTAGAAGGCTCAAAAAATTTTATTGCTCAAATCTATGCCTAATATATCTAAGAATATGTATAAAAAATTATAGCGTCTAATTCGCAATATTTTGAAAGATACAGCACTAAACACAGTGAGGTGTCGAGCAAAAAATATACGAACGCACGAACGCTCGGACAAACCAAGCGCGAGCCCCTCCCCGCAGAACAACACCGAACTATGTACTTAAAAAAGTTCAATCGGTCGTTCGAAACAATAATATTTTGAATTCGTAAGAGCTATATTAGGATTATAACGAGATATTCCGTAAGTAATCGAAAATTAACATTTTTGCTGATCGTAAACTTTAGAGCGCGTTTTCTCGAGTTTTCGTTTTTACGATTTTTCTAAACTGGTAATCTAATTATTGCGAAAAGAACTTTTGGCATACACCGGTGTTGAATGCGCTTTATGTACGTGTGCATAAGAATGGGGGATTTCATCGAGAAGAATTATATTCTTATTATATTCGAAGTATTTTTGACCGCTGCCGTTTTAAATCAACACACTAAATGCATCTTCGTGCCACGCTCATTAAAAATTCCTGACTTAAGGGGGGATCCTGCTTTAGAAGGCTCAAAAAATCGCAGAACAACACCGAACTATGTACTTAAAAAAGTTCAATCGGTCGTTCGAAACAATAATATTTTGAATTCGTAAGAGCTATATTAGGATTATAACGAGATATTCCGTAAGTAATCGAAAATTAAAATTTTTGCTGATCGTAAACTTTAGAGCGCGTTTTCTCGAGTTTTCGTTTTTACGATTTTTCTAAACTTTTTTCTAAACAACTTTTTTAGCAAGTTGAAATGATTTTCTCTTCCTGCAACGAGCACATTTATTTTCAAACCTGAGAAAAATCTTGAATTTTAAAATTTTGGTTTTTTTTTAGTTCACATAGAAGAAAATATATGAGAATTACCATTTTCTTTGGTTTTTTTTGTTTCAGACAAAAATTACGGGCTACATCTTTCCCACCGATTGTAAATTGCAATTGAAAGGTGTTGCACAAATGTGCATAAACATCGGTTCCGTTTAAATATTTTTCTCTCCAAATATTTTTTTTTAATGCTCAAATATGCAATAAGATGCTCTAAAAAGTTCACTAGACTTGCAAATTTTTTTCTGTCCTAAAAAAAATCCCCCAAAAACGCTATTTTAAGGCCTCCTAAAGCAGGATCCCCCCTTAAAGGCTTGGTGTGACCGATGTGGTGTCTAACCTATATTTCTTTTATGAAACGACAAGCGTAAATAGAAATACCCGTTGTTGGACACTAAAAATTGGAACACAAACATTCCGGTGACAAACATAAGAAATTGAGGAAAATATTTATATAATTAAGTAGAGACAACATTTATACAATAAAATAAAGAATCGCAAGAATGTTAAAAATTGTGAAAACACCTTCATAATATTTCGATAATAATGATGAATGTAGCCATAACGATGTTTTAGTTCTTATTTAAAACTTAGTTAAGGTAATTAACATCCACGCGAAACCCATGTTTTGAATTCCGCCCTGCTTGGTCTGAAACTTATTTTCAGTTTATTTTCGATTTTTTTAAACGAAGTAGGTCTTTACTGTTGTGCAAATACTATTTTAGGTTCTAGGTAAACTGCCTTTTCCGTTCACAGTACGCCGAAGTGTTACTAAGAAAAGTTGTTCGGAATGTAAAGTTATGTAAATTTTCAGACAAACAAATATAAGAATTTTTTAATTAAATTGTTAAAACAAAAAAAAACTATTAAGTTATTCTATTCTAAGCCTCCACCTTCGTCGCGTTCATAAGTAAAAGTAAAAGTTCATATGGTGCACTGATTTTAAGGGATGGATTTCCGTCGGTCTTCAATTCATCTACCGTGAATAGTTTACCCGGACACTTACGATTTAAAAATTCTTTAACTTGAGCGATTTATGTACCGATTTCCGAACGTCCTAAATATAACCATACACGTTTAGGGGCCGCCTTTAATTCAATTGATTCTTCTGTACCAATAATTATTTTATTTTTTGATTTAATGTCTCACGGAATACTATTTACAGTTTCCTTTACTCTGTTTTCACTATTACATGAACAAGCTCTTTGGTACATTAAAAGATTAGCTGAAATTTATTTCTTAAGTCAAAAATTGAAAATGTAACGACAAATGTGTGCATTTTATTGTAAACATTATATTATAAAAATCCGCGGTGGTCCGCAAGAAACTTACTTATACTTAGTTATACTATGTTTTTCGAAAAAACTTTTCAAATGAAAGTTGTTTAGAATATTAATATCTATACTTTATGTAAGAATAGTTTTTTCCGTAACGTGTACCGTTTTCGAGATATGGAAAAAGGTGATAAGGGTAAACCATCACTTCCGGTTGAGAGATTGAGTTCAAAATAGGACATTTTCCTCCTTGCTACATACAAATGTTAAGTTTAAAGTTTCAGAGCTCTAGCTATAATCGTTTGGACGCTAGAGCGCGCACAGACACACACAGACGTCATTCCGAAAATAGTCAGAAACGATTCAGGTGACCTCAAAACGCGTATATCCGTTGAAATCTCGAGGTCGAAATTTTTCATGATTACTATACTTACTTATACATAAAGTATAAGTAAGTAAAAAGAATAAGGAATCTCATCATGTATGTCTTAAGTCTATGCAATTATCATTAGTGCTTGCCACAAATGACTAGACTTAAACTACTAACTACTAAACTATATGAGATACAACTGGACTATATTTTTATTTAAGAATCATTAGTTCGTATAACGACACGATGCTTAAACAAGAATTCAGTAGATACAAGTTAAAAGATTTGGCGTACTTATTGGCGAAATTATTGGTTTATAATTCAAAAATGGTGTGGTCAAAAATAATCTGTCATGATCTCTTTGATGGCATATACAGATATAAACTCGGTTCTACGTCACTTTAAATGTAATGGTATATTTAATGTGTAAATTCGTGAGCGACCATCTATATTAGGCTCAAAGCACAACCGTTTTCTTGGTACAGTACCTAGTACACATTTACGAATAGTAAAGCATTTTTATTACAACAAGAAACGCATCCAGAAATAGCTGCGATCATTATTATGTTGTATGTTTGAAATACAACGCCGACATCAAACACATAAATCGCAGCGACATCCACCTCCCCCATCCACCGAACATTTCGCAATCTTTTTTCCCGGATCCAATTCGTTAATAATTTCGATGTCGTTCTATATTGTATTTATTTATCTTCAAACAAACTCGTTCGAACGTATGGAGGAACATTCTACTACAATAAAATCATGAAAATCGTAATGCAGCTCCATTTGGCGTCCGGCCAACGGATCTGGTCTCCTTCTATCTGTCTCGTTCTTTCTCTGAATCGACGAGAAATTTATAGTTGATAAGAAACCACTTCGCCGGCTATATTGTGTTATGCATTTTAGCCTTCACATACTTTATTACTGGATACTTTATTATTTTGCGAACTTAATTACAAATTGCAAATAAACAGTGATTATTATTAAATAGCAGAAGAGATTATAGAGACGGGGCTCGTCAAGTAAAGACAAGTTGCAAATAAGTTTAATAGACGAAAAGAATTGTGGAAGCAATAAGGCATGTAATGTAATGAAACGTTATACCGAAGAAGAAAAAATAACTGCCACTAAATGTTAATTTATAATATACATACCCATTTGTTATTGGGAACAATAGTTTAGAAATAATTTTTAGTAATGGATTCAAATCATTTGAATTTTATACGAAAACACATCTCGAGCTTTTTAATTATCGTTAATTATGCGCGACTGATTCCGGATAAGGTTAATCTCATCTGGCAAGCGGCGATAAATACATTGTTAAAAGACCGAGCATCCGTGACAAATTAAAAAATCCGCGGTGGTCCGCACGAAACTTACTTATACTTAGTTATACTACGTTTTTCGAAAAAACTTTTCAAATGAAAGTTCTTTAGGATATCAATATCTATAATGTAAGAATTTTTTTTTCCGTCACATGCACCGTTTTCGAGATATGGAAAAAGGTGATAAGTGTAAACGTTGTCGTGTAGGACGTTTTCCTCCTTGCTGCATACAAATGTTAAATTTCAAGTTTCAGAGCTCTAGCTATAATCGTTTGGACGCTAGAGCGTGCACAGACACACAGACACACACACACACACAGAGATACACACACACAGACGTCATTCCGAAAATAGTCAGAAACGATTCAGGGGACCTCAAAACGCGTATATCCGTTGAAATCTCGAGGTCGAAATTTTTACTTACTTATACGTTATGTATAAGTAAGTATAGGAATCATGAAAAATTTCGACCTTGAGATTTTAACTGATATACGCGTTTTGAGGTCCCCTGAATCGTTTCTGACTATTTTCGGAATGACGTCTGAGTGTGTGTCTGTGTGTGTGTCTGTGAGCTCTGAAACTTTAAACTTAACATTTGTATGTAGCAAGGAGGAAAACGCCCTATTTTGAACGCAATCACTCAACCGGAAGTGATGGTTTACTCTTATCACCTTTTTCCATATCTCGAAAACACACGTTACACGTTAGGGAAAAAAATATTCTTACATAAATTATAGATATTGATATTTTCAACAACTTTCAATTGAAAAGTTTTTTCGAAAAACGTCGTATAACTACTTATAAGTAAGTTTCGTGCGGACCACCGCGGATTTTTCATGATTACTATACTTACTATAACTATATATAAGTATAAGTAAGTAAAAATCCGCGGTGGTCCGCACGAAACTTACGTATACTTAGTTATAGTACGATTTTCGAAAAAACGTTTCAAATGAAAGTTGTTTATAATTTCAATGTCTTTAACTTATATAACATTTTTTTGATAGCTCGTACCGTTTTCGAGATAATGAAAATGGTGATAAGAGTAAACGATCACTTCCGGTTGAGCTATTGCGTTCAAAATAGGATGTTTTCCTCCTTGCTACATACAAATGTTAAATTTAAAGTTTCATAGCTCTAGCTATAACCGTATGGACGCTAGAGCGCGCACAGACACACAGTCACACACACAGACGTCATTCCGAAAATAGTCAGAAACGATTAAGGGGACCGCAAAACGCGCATATCCTTTGAAATCTCGAGGTCGAAATTTTTCATGATTACTATACTTGCTTATACATAAAGTATAAGTAAGTAAAAATCCGCGGTGGTCCGCACGAAACTTTCTTATACTCAGTTATACTACGTTTTTCGAAAAAACTTTTTTAAATGAAAGTTGTTTAAAATATCAATATCTATAATTTATGTAAGAATATTTTTTTCCGTAACGTGTACCGTTTTCGAGATATGGAAAAAGGTGATAAGAGTAAACTACCACTTGCGGTTGAGAGATTGCGTTCAAAATAGGACGTTTTCCTCCTTGCTACATACAAATGTTAAGTTTAAAGTTTCAGAGCTCTAGCTATAATCGTTTGGACGCTAGAGCGCACACAGACACACAGACACACCCACATACGTCATTCCGAAAATAGTCAGAAACGATTCAGGGGACCTCAGAACGCGTATATCCGTTAAAATCTCGAGTTCGAAATTTTTCTTGATTCCTATACTTACTTATACATAAAGTATAAGTAAGTAAAAATGAAAATCGCACGACCGATTTTTATTGAGATTAATTGCGTTTTCCCATAACTGCAATTGTCAACGATAATCTGCCGCATAATTCGCGCGATGTAATAATAATAAAGAGTTTTCATTAGCGCCGGCCGTAAATTACACTTCGCAACGTAATTCAGAACTTCAACTTCGCAGTCCATTAAATCTAACCCGGCCGTATTTCACTCGAATTATTCTGGCATAATCCCCCCGCACATTCCGCGAACGTTGACATGATATTCGCCGGCTTTGTCCACATGTAGGTGCGTGCGTCTGTGTGTATGTGTGTGTGTGTGTGTGCGTTGCGAAGGGGTCGGTGTATGGGAAACGTCGTATGCGATGACGCAGATTAATTTATGTAAACAAAAGACCAGGGAATGCAAGGAGAACAACGTGTCCGTGTCTGCAGGAGAGCGATCGATGAGCACCGAGAGGAATAAGAGAGAGTTCATATGTACTAGAGAGTGAGAGGATTAGTGTAGGGAAGGAAATAGACTGGCGACGTCCTGGGACGCCACGAACGCCAGAACGGCGGTGGTCCCGAGTAGTCGCAAACGATGCAGTAATTAAATAATCTCTATGAACTCGTATTTATTCACACCGTATAAAACCCATACCATTAATAGGGTAATGGTAGTTTATATAAAGTCAGTCCTGACACTACAATAGGATTTATTTAATATCACTTCCGAAATACCATAATCTAAGAAACACTTTAGTATTACGAAAAGTGTTTTATTCAACGACTGAATAAGACTGACTGAATAAGATAAATACGCTTCTGCGTTGCACTCGAGATTTTAGAAATAAATCAACAACAATTATTAGTTGAGATTAATTAATTCTTTTCTGTTGAATTTTTTTAAACTATTTGGTCCCAACTTCGAAAATGTGTATTGTTTTTATGCATGTGTATGTGGAGCAAGTAATCGTTAATATATTGATAATAACGTATTATATCCAAAATAAAGAGAATTGAAATAAGAAAAATAAGAGATGCTTTCACGTTAGCTATAGTACTAGGCAGTAGGACGTTGTCTATAAATAAAATATTGTGCCCCATTAAAAATAAATCATAGGACGGAATGTTAACACGTGCGTCATCTGAAATTACTTAATCTTACTAGACGGCGAGCGAACCAAGCGGTTGGTTCTTCATTTCATCTATAAACAAGATGCATTTTAAATTAACCGCGCTTAAATCAAATTATATGATACATTTAGTTCAAAAATTGGACCAAGTAAGTTGAGGGTAAATGACTATTAAGGCGAACACAGGTGGCTTTTGCAAATACGATGTAAGTTTACAAAAATGAGATTATTTATGCAGTTGTCATTACATTTCACGATTGCTAATGATGTCGTATGACATTCATGCAAATACTACTAAATTAAGAAAAGATCGTGTCCAACAAAAATGTTTTCAATTGGTTTTTCAAATACAGTTCTAATTTTTTTTTCATTTTTTTGCCCCAACTCCTCCTTTACTCATCGCTTCCCTTCAATCACTCCACACCCCGTAGGCTGTAGAGCCACCAAGAAGGGCGACTAACCTCTTATAATTATTATTATTTTAATAAAAGTTAACGAAAAATATTACAAATAACTACCAGTTACATAATACAAGTAATAATAATAATACAATATCCAGAACCAAAATTAAGAGAAATTTGAAGAAAGCAAAAAAAGTCAAAATCAGGTTGTTTGTGCCACTAAGCCGTAGCTTATCAGTGGCAAAAAAACGGTTCGTTGTCAGATCAAGCTAAATAAATCGTCCTTGGCTATCCTTATTGATCAGCCACTTCTTTTACCTTATGAATCTTATCTAAGTCTCTGATATCATGAGGAATTTGGTTGAAAATTATGGTATTACCGACGATAAAGTCCTACTACCGTATTTATTGTGAAAAACGTATTCTTTATAATGACCACCAAGTCTCGCTCTAGTTCTGTAAGCGTGGCCTAACTCAACTTTGAACTCACTCGAATAATACTTATTCAACACGACGCATCTTCTGCACTAACATCTCCAGGCACCATCAATATTGCGATCAGTTCTGCTGAGTTTGTACTCGTTCTATCAGGTAATTCGAAGCACAACCCCAAACCGATATGGTATAACACATAACGGATTCAACGAGAGCGTAGTGTACAATCTTTAAAATGTTGTTTCCATTATTTTTATCGATAATGACCCCAAGATATTTGTGGGTTGACACCTCATCAATCAGCCTACTACAACCGCAGTTAATTTCGATGACCGATTTGTTGTCGTGAAGATATTTCGTTGAATGGTAAACAATTTGAATAGGCCTGTTGTTTGATAGTTTTGGTGGCGAGACAAGTTTAGTTTTACTGCCGAAATCACCAATTCTTTGTCGTGGGCCCACTTCTAGAACCTGATAAATTCGTTTTGGAGCATTTCTTCCGCTATTTCCAGGTCCTTGTGAATATATACAATCGCAAAGTCATCAGCATACAACCAGTACTTACAAATGTCGAAGCATATACCAACATCGTTGACGTACAGTAATAACAGCATTGGACTCAGTATGCTCCCCTGCAGGACCCCTTTCTTCACGCCCACAGTCGATCCGATCTTGACGGCAAAATACCTATTCTTTAAGTAATCCTCATACCAGCCGAGAACGTTACCTGTCACTCCACATCTTTCCAAGACCTTCAGAAGCGTGGTTTATGGTATCAAACGCCTTGGATAGGTCAACAAACATACATATAACGTGCTTCCTCTCGTTTAATTTCGTATTAAGAGTATGCGTGAAATTTTCCAGGAGCGTTATCGTACCCTTTCTTTTCTGAAATCCATGCTGGTTCTGGTCCACAAGTTTAAATTTATCTAGGTATGACCAAGTTTGTTTCGCAACATAACTTTCCATGATTTTTTCCAGAACAGGTAGTAAAGAAATCGGTCTGTAGTTGCAGTATTCTTTATGCGTTCCTTGCTTGTATATATAACGAATGATGGCTATCTTCATATTCATTGGCACTCTACCCAATACCAAAGCCGAGTTTATTACATTTGCCATATGAGGGCCAAACCATTCGAAGGAATCTTTAATATCAAGTGGTCTTATGCCATCCATCCCAGCTGACTACTTGTCTTTCATCCCATAACTATGTCAGCAACCTCGTCCAGAGAAATCTCCCCTATCACCATCGATTGAGATTGCCTTCTGTTATACACCGGTGATAAAGTCTGTGGACAGTGATGCACAATGTCATCCACCTGATTAGTAAAGACATTCACAAAGTCGTCCGCAATCACATTCTCAGGTTTCCTTATATTTTGCATCGAGTGAGACGAACTTGTCACTCCAGCCTTGTCTGATAATGGTGAAATAAAAGACAAATTTCTACAGGCGTTACATTCAGATATCACCTTAAAAAGAGTCCACAGAATGAAGGATATTGACTTTCAGAAACTACCATATATCGACGAAGTAGTAAAAGAACATCTGAAAGAAAACTGCACATTCGATGAAATTCTGAAGGCAGTCAATGCAGCAGCGCTCGTACTCACGAAAAAAAAGACAACAACACTACTGAATATTTAAAGTAAAGAGAAGATTAACTCAGATATCGGACAAAACATATAAAAGAACACGCAGCATTGACCTCCAAATTAAGAAAAATTAAATATATCGTGAAATGTAAATACCACACAAGTAAAACAGAAACTCTAAAAATCATTTACGAACACAACATAGACAAGATTCGATCATTAGCGGAGATAAGGAGGAAACTAGTAAAGCGGGAAAAATTTATTTCTTAAAATAGCAAATTTGCTAGTTCGCCTGGCCGAGTATTTGGTCCAAATAGCCAAAATAAAAGTTCCGTAGAACCGTCAAAAGACGAAACCTATAATTTCTGGAAAGGACTGTATGAAGGAGTAAAACCATGCAACCTAGACACAGCAACAACTGAACTCTTCGACAAATACTGCAGGGAGTTCGATCTCGAAAACTCCGAACGTCCCGAAATTATTGAAGTTAAAAGAGCTATAAAACTGCATCGAATTTCACGGCACCCGGACCAGATCGCATACAGTACGTGTGGTGGAAGTACTTAACAGCTGCACATAGACATGTCGCCAGAATTTTAAATGAATTCCTAAAGAAACGGACTGAAATCCCAGATGCATTTATTGCAGGCATTACGGTACTTCTGCCAAAAGATGGCGATTTAAAGCTGCCTAAAAACGTCAGGCCCATTACTTGCCTCAACACGCTGTACAAACTATTCACCAGTATCTTAAACGAACGGTTATTAGCGCATATAAGACCTGTGTGGAAAGATGCGTACGAACAACGCGGCGCAAAGCGGGAGGTCAACGGGTGCAAAGATAATTTCTTGGCAGATCGTTGCATCACACAAGATGCAATAAGATACAAAAGAAGCCTATCGACTGGATGGATCGACTATGCAAAGGCATGTACACCCAGAATTGGTACAAACGATCAAAGACATAATGGCGAAATGGAAAACTAGATTTCTAGTAAACAGCGGACAAGACACGACTGAGCCAGTTCGTTTATTACGAGGTGTTTTACAAGGCGACTCCCTAAGGCCAATATTATTCTGCAGCACCCTTCTTCCTTTAACCGTAGCACTGAGAAAAATGGAAGGTTACAGAGCGGGTCCACCAAATAATAGGTCATTCAAGATGACTCACCTTCTATACATGAACGACCTCAAACTTTACGCCGGCAACAAGGCTGGTCTGCAAGCAGCTTTTAACGAAGTGGCATCCTATTCGAAAGACATCGGATTGGAGTTTGGAACCAAGAAGTGCGCAGCGGTGCACATTGTACGAGGCAAATACAAAGAGGAGAAAGGAGATTTGGAAGTAGTCGATGGAATTCTAATAAAGCAGCTAGCACCGGACCAATCCTACAAGTACTTGGGATTTAATGAATCGCATGTCCAATACGTAAAAGAGATAAAATCAACACTAAAGAGCAAATACGTAACATTAACAAGAAACATCTGGGCATCCGAACTATCTGCTAAGAATAAAATTACAGCCACTAATATCTTGGCAATACCAATACTAACGTACAGTTTCGGCGCAGTGCGTTGGACCAAGGAAGAACTTAGGAACCTGGACGAAAATACGAGATCAATCCTGACTGAGCATCGCAGCCACCACCCAAAGGCGTCAAAGGAAAGGGTATACATATCAAGATCGAAAGGTGGAAGAGGATTATTAAATGTAGAGAATCTGTATTACAGAACAGCCGCAACTTATGCAATAACAATAGCTGTATCCCACGATCCCTTGCATAAATTAATTCACGCACACGAACTAGCTGATAACAACGCATTTTTGTACAAAGCCGCGAAAGAAGCGTACGCAGAGATGAATTTAAAAATTGAGCTAAAGAATCCTGCAGCGGCCAATATAAGCCAAGGACAAATCAAAGATCTTAGAAGAAAATTCGAACAGGATACTCACAACACAACACAACACGAAAACAAACCACTACACGGACACTACTTTAAAAATATAGTGGAATATAATTGGTCGCACAAGCTTACATTTCAATTTCTCTCAGTGGCTGGAATAAAATCTGAAACTGAGGGATTCGTCATCGCTGCACAGGACGGAGTAATAAGTACGCTGTCATACCAAAGGCGAATCATCGGACGACAAATTGCGAACAGGAACTGCCGTGCTTGCAAAAATAAGGAAGAAACATTAACACACATATTGTCGTCGTGTTCCGTTTACGCCAAGAACGATTATATCTATCGCCACGACGCAGCTCTACGAGTATTATATTTCTTCTTGAGGCACATATATAAAATCGACCAAACATCAATCAGTCCATACTTACCTGAAGCCATCGAATCGGTAGTCGCCAATGATAACTGTAAAATTTATTGGAATTTCGGTTTTTCCACTACCAAAAAAAAATTGAGGCAAACAAGGCGGACTTGGTAGTAATGGACTTAGACACAAAAGAAATGTTCGTAGTAGAGTTCTCAGCGCCGGCTGATGAGAATATAACTAAAAAGGAGACGGAAAAAGTAGACAAGTACAAAGATTTGATGTTTGAGTTGAAACGAACATACCATGAGTACAAAATAACTTTTATACCACTAATAATAGGTGCTTTGGGGGCAATGAATAGTAGCATCAATAGTAGCGCGGAGTGTCGGGCTAACACACCCTAACCTCCGTATAGCGTGTTCGTGACAATGAACAGAGCAAGGCTGCCCACAGCGTGACCCGTTGGGAGAGTTGGGAGCAGCAAAAACAGCCAATCCCGCACAGATCAGGATTCCGTGCGGCCCGAATGGACCCCAGAAGTATGCTTTGATTTGCTCACTTGCTACAACTTAAGCGAGCCAACCAGGAGGGGATACATGAAACGAATGCATACAAGATGGATTGAGATACGACCTGAATACAATAAACTAACACCTCAAAATCTCAGGGATCAAGTCGCAGCATTGAAAAGACGTGGATTCCAGTACCCGGTAGAAGTAGAGCAAGAAGCTGCGGCTGAAATAGATGATGAAATACCAATGATCGACAAAGAACTAGAAGAGCGATTTGCAAAGTATTACTCCGCAACTGCACAGCAACGTGTGAGAAATATTCACTACAAGCAACCAATAAAACCAGAAGTATTAAAAGATCTAAATATACTTGTAAATAACTACTTATCGGCAGACAGCTATCTCTCGGCAGTCAACTGTGCGTTATATGCGGCAGCTGCAGCTGCTACAAAACCCAAAAGTAGACCGAGAAACATTAATGAGAAAAGAAAGCGAATCAATCAAATGAAGGAAAAAACGAAAATTTATCGTAAAAGAGCCTCACAAGCGCAGAGCCTTTTAGAGTATATGAATACAGGCAGACAATTTACTAGCAAGATACGACGAATAGCCAATGAGATCAGAGCCGTGCACCATACGTTGAATACAAACACCATAGTCTTGATCAAAGAGCAAGCAATAGACAAGGTAAGATCTCTCACAGCAGCAAGGAGAAAAATGTGTAAAGCTCTGAAAAGAGCAGAGCAGAATTTCGAATTTTCCAGAAACCCCTCAAGATTCCTGCGAACGGAAAATTATATGCCAAGACAGAATTCCAGTATTAACGATATCGAGCAATATTGGGAAGGACTATACGGAACAAGTGTGCAAATTAATGAAAAGAACACAGCTTTGGAGAATTTTAAAGAGAACTGTGAAAAAACCATTACGAACGATGGTGAATGCCGACCAATTACAGCGGACGACGTACGACGAGCAATTATCAACAAGCCGAACTACTCAGCACCGGGACCAGATGCGATCAATTCGTTTTGGTTGAAGAAGGTTGATGTAGTGCACTCACATTTAGCACGAATATTCACCGGATTTGTAAGCGGAGCCGCAGATATACTTGAGTGGTTGAGCGAGGGTCGTACAGTGTTAATACATAAAAAGCTGACGAAAGGCAACCTGAAAACTACCGGCCAATAACGTGCCTTAATACAATGTATAAAGTGTTCACCACAATCTTACAGGAGCGCATACTTGACACCATCCAAAAGGTATGGTCAGAGGTTGTTGAGCAGAGGGTCGAAAAGAGGAATTGCTGGTGTACAGGAAAACATAATTATCGATGGATGTGCATGCCAGGACGCTATCACATATGAGAGAAGTCTATCGATGGCGTGGATCGACTATAAAAAGGCGTACGACTATTCATCACATAGGCTTTGACACTACTCAGATACATAAAAGTACACCCAAACATATTGAACACGATTGCTAAATTAATAAAGAATTGGAAAACGAGGGTAGTGCTAGGAGGGGGAAATGGCGAACAAAGAACAAAGCACATTACTTACCTGCGAGGTATATACCAAGGAGATTCGCTCAGCCCACTTCTATTCTATTCTATAAACAAGTGGATAATCTCCGTAAATATTTCATGGAGAAAGCAAATACGAGCTCGCTCCACAAAGCAATAGCCGCTGAGGATAAAAAAGTTACGCCTCTACAAATGTCTACACCGAACTACAGACCAATGGCTGAAATATCAAATGAGGAAACGTTAATGTGCCGATGGAGAAGTAAACCGCTGCACGGTAGGTACAGAGCTATTTTAGAAACACAATACATAGACGCAAATAAAACATTGCAATGGTTACGCAGCGGAAACCTATTTAAGGAAACAGAAGGCTTCCTATTTGCAATTCAGGACCAGGTCATAGCGACAAGGTCGTATAGAAAACGAATTATGAAACAAGACATTGACAGCATAAGGTGCAGAATGTGTGGAAAAAAGGAAGAAAGCCTAGATCACCTAACGGGCGGATGTGAAACCCTGGCTCCGAAGGCTTACCTGGAGAGACACAATGCGGTAGCCAAAATAATACACCAGCAACTAGTGAAAATGTACACTCCCGACAAGTATGTAAAAACACCATATTATGAATACGTCCCGACCTCAGTAATAGAGAATGAGCACACAAAAATATACTGGAACAGGAAAATAATAACGGACAAGACAGTCCAACATAACATACCGGATATTTTGCTTACTCAGAAGGACAAAAAGAAAGCGTATATTATAGACGTAGCAATACCGCTCGCAGCGAACGTAGAAAATGCGTACAGAGAAAAGATAACCAAATATGTACCGTTGGCAGATGAAATAAAGCAAATGTGGAAGTTGGAGTCTGTTAGTATTGTACCAGTAGTACTTGGCGCAACGGGAGAAGTACCGAAAAAACTCCAGAACAGCATGGATACATTGAAGTTAAATGAAAATCTATATAAATTGATGCAAAAAGCTGTGGTGTTGCATACCTGCAGTAGCCTTAGACGGGTGTTAGATCATGAAGACATGCCTCATCTGGAGCCTGTAAATGAATGATGGTTAAATATTAAAGTAGTCTGTGGGTAGAGTGGACTTTATAATTAGTTAGACAATTTTCAAGAATTCTAATTGTTTTAGTTATACACTAGTCAGTTTATGTTTAGTTTAGTATATTTTTAATTTATTGTCCATTGTCGTATAATTGAAACATTGTAAGGAACTTTTGAAATAAAATAAAAAAAACATTTCATCCGAGCCCAATCTGCTGGCCTTTCAGGCCCCAGATGGGTGAAAGATCCCTTCGCACTTGGCGAGCGGAGTGACTGAAATTCGATAATATTATTACTATTATTATTATTATTCATTCCCTGGTACCAATACAGTATGGAAAAAGTCAAGATTACATATAAGTATTAAAATTAATAAAACAAATAAACCAATAGTGGTACAATACGACATATTAAAACTTATTTTAAAAATCTGCAGTGGTCCGCACTGAACTTTCTTATACTTAGTTATAATACATTTTTCGAAAACAAATTTCAAATGAAAGTTGTTTAAAATGACAATATCTGTACTTCTGTAACAATATTTTTTCCATAACGAGATATGAAAAAAGTAATAAGAGTAAATCAGATTGCGCTCAAAATAGGACGTTTGCCTCCTTGCTACACGCAAATGTTAAGTTTAAAGTTTCAGAGCTCCTGCTTTAATCGTTTGGGCTGTAGAGCGCGCACAGAGACACACAGAGATAATTCCAAAAATAGTCACAATCGATTCAGGGGACCTCGAAACGCGTATATTCGTTAAAATCTCGAGGTCGAAAATTTTCATGATTCCTATACTTATACATAAAGTAAAAGAAAATAAAAATTACTGTTAAAAAAATCATCAAGTGTATAAAATGCATTATTCAGCAAATGGCGCTCCAAGTAAAGTTTGAAACGTTTATCAGGTTTTTATTATGTCAGGCGGAATGTAATTATAATTTTTTTAAATTATTTATTTTTGTTGACGAGGTAAGTATTTTTCGTTCCCCGTGTCTTGTGACGATTATTGAGTTGGTATATCTTTAGGAAAGCCTTGTAATACTTTTTCGCGAACTTTGCACATTCCACTGCGGAGAGTCCCGTTAAAGTATGTATTTTGTTTGATTTAAAAACTTGTCTGCATTCGATTCACATCCACACTATTTCCGCAAAATATAATCCCATACTTGATTCGTGAGTTCACGTAAGCATGGTATACAGCCAGACTCGCATCTAGATTTACTGATGAAGATATTCTAAGAGCATAGCTGAATGGTCCCAGCTTAGCCGCTAAATATTCAATTTGCGACTTCCAATTTTTTGATGCGTCAATTTTTTTCCCCAGAAAAAGAGCACCCTCACATGAAGTTAGTTTCTGATTTTCGTATTTGATGCTCACGGTGTCTACATGCGTTTTCGAAAACATTACCAGTTTAGTTTTTTCGACATTTTATTTCAAATTATTTCGTATGAATCATTTTTTCATTGCTATTAGGGACTGTTCCACGAGTTGATTCATCAAATCCTTATTTGCTGCCTTCATACCTGCAGCCGTGTCGTTGTATTTCAGGCAGATCGTTGACATATAGCAGGAACAAATTCGGACCCAAAATCAAACCTTGTGGTACTTCTCTATTTATCGACCTCCAGAAATCTTACTTCGTTTTCATTTAATGCTACTATGCATTGTTTTCTGGCAGCTATATATGAATTAATCAGTCTCAGAGTTACCCCTCGAAAACCGATAATTTCCATTTTCTTTAATAGCATACTATTGTTTACGCTGTCAAATGCTTTCGTAAGGTCCAATAGCACTTGGTAGATGGTTATATTGGTTGATTTCCCTTTCTGATAGGCACTTTGTCTGTCATTCAGGATATTGGTTGTTTCCAGAAATAAATTTAATCTGACCAGTATTATTTTTTCGTAGATCTTGGATATGTTTGATAGTATAGCTATTGGCCTGCAGTTCATTATATTAGCCGTATCTCCTTTCTTGTCGATGGGATGGATGATCGTTCGCTTTAACGGTCCTGGAAAGATTCCACTTTTTAAAGTAAGGTTTATTAAGTGCGACAACGGGTTAGCAATGAAAGGAGCTGCTTCTGTGATGATGGCAACAGAAATCTCATCGTGGCCGTCGGCAGAAGTGACTTTCAAGGTATAAATTAAGTTTATAACTTCCTTCCTATCAGTAGGCTTTAGAAAACACGCTCTTTGGTTACTTTTAATAATATTTTCGTGAATTTCTTTTGATGGTTTCATGTCAGGACACATTCACAATTAAACGGTTATTGATATAATCCAGTATAATGTTACAAACTTCTCTACTGGTTCCAGTTATCCTTCTTACCATGTCCCAGATAGCTCGAGTTTTGTTTTGAGAATTTTGTATATAATTAGAATTGTATTCTAATTTAACATTTTTTATTTCCTTCGCTAAGTATTTGGTGTAGGAAGTATACGTTTCTCGGTTTATATTTTTTTCATCATGCCTTCATAAAGCTGTCTCTTTAGGGCACATTTGCTTTTTAATTTATTATCGAACCAATTATTTTATTTTATTTGTTTCCTGTTTAACAATGCCCTGACAGAAAATGATTTCAGTTTACGTGCTGTGTAGGTTCTTCTCCTTTGTATTTTTGTTTTATATTTAGGCATCTCCGAATTACATTCAATTGATATGAATTGGCCCATGTGATAGGAAAGACCCGTGGAAATATTTTACTCTTTTCCTATATTGGCAAAACTATTGTCACGTAAAGTAGACGAATTTCCTTAAACCCGCATAGCTTCTGTGATTGAGGTTTCAGATTAAAGGCACTTAATAAATCAATAAAATTGTTTGTTTTGATATCTGAAGTGTTCAATAAGTTTATGTTGAAATCACCCATGATAAGTATCGTAGAGGTACTGTATTTTACCGTTATATATTCTAGTATATGTTCTAGCCAAACTAGAAACAATTTTTGATTTCCCGTTGGGGGTAGGTACATATTTAGCATTCTAGTTTGCAAAAGAGTTGATTTTATTCCACTACACTCAATGGTAAAAATTAATCTGAAACAATATTATAAAACCTAAGAACAAGTAATAACAATATGAAAAAATCCGCGGTGGTCCGCACGAAACTTACTTATACTTAGTTATATTATGTTTTTCGAAAAAAACTTTTCAAATGAAAGTTGTTTAAAATATCAATATCTATAATTTATGTAAGAATATTTTTTTCCGTAACGTGTACCGTTTTCGAGATATGGAAAAAGGTGATAAGAGTAAACCATCACTTCCGGTTGAGAGATTGCGTTCAAAATATGACGTTTTCCTCCTTGCTACATAAAAATGTTAAGTTTAAAGTTTCAGAGCTCTAGCTATAAACGTTTGGACGCTAGAGCGCGCACAGACACACAGACGTCATTCCGAAAATAGTCAGAAACGATTCAGGGGACCTCAAAACGTGTATATCCGTTGAAATCTCGAGGTCGAAATTTTTCATGATTCCTATATTTACTTATACATAAAGTATAAGTAAGTAAAAATATCTAAATAGGCAATACTAAAATATTTTTTACGTATGGTTATTATAAGAGATTAAGGAAAGTTTCGAATATGATAATTTCAAAATTCAGGAACCAGTTTTAGTCAACATTAAAATTTACAAAATAAATTAATTAAATTTGCTATGTGTGCTATGTGTTCAATGAAACCACTCAAAAGATTAAATTTGCGAAAATGTTAATTTAAATGACAACTACTTGGCCATGGTACATGTACTAATAAATTGCATAGTTAATCAAGTTGACAATCTCTTACTCAAAGAGATTGTAAAGTCCAAAATTTTTAATAAAATTTATATTTGCAAACCACTTTACATGCTATGTATATGCGATGTGAAAGCTAATTTTAACTTTTTGGGCATTGCAATAAAATGTAGGCTGCCGCGGTATTCCTTACTTTAACGTGAGAGAAAATATTGACATTCAAATAATATTAGTAGTAATAATAATAATTTATTGATTCCATCAGCAAATAAACATAGAACATATCGCAAATTACAATAAGTTTCAGCCTTTGGGGAAAAATTGAAATTCCTCCATCCAATGAAAAAACTTCTAGTATGAAGAATTTGCCTAATAGATGAAAAATACATAAAAAGCATGAGTTGCAGGTACAATAATACAATGTCAGAATCGTAAAATATCAATAGTAAAAATCACCTATTTTCGAAATAACCGTCGTTTCGAAACCGTCGCAGTAAGAAGTACAACAACGTTGTGCTTCTCGTAAAACTGCATTCTTTTTGATGAATGAGGTGAAGGATTCTGCATCCAGTAACGTCGATTCGTCGGTTTGGATACATGTTATATTTTTTCGGCGCGCTGCGCCTACTTTGTAGCAAGTTTCTACAAAGCTGGGGTTGAAACGAAAGAGTCTCTTGCATATATTGGAGTACGAGAGGGTGAGAGCGCAAAAATCGCGAATAGGATATCTCTAAACTACATAATTATTACAATATTTCCGCGTCGATTAAAATTTTTGTGATCGTTCAGTATAGATTATACCTCTTGTGACTTAAACTTTTAGGGGTGAATTTTTCTGACAAGGGTGCAAGCATAAAAATCAATATAATATCTTGAGAGCAGAAAATTATTGCAACGTTTTAGCATTGCTTAGGATCTTTGTGCTCGTTCAGTATAGATTTCACGTGTCTCTAAGGATTAGGGGCGAATATTTCGAACAAGGGTGCGAGCACAACAATCTGGGGTATGATTTCTTGAGAGCACCTAATTATTGCAATATTTCATTATTGGTTACGATACTCGTTCAGTGTAGATTTTACCTCTTGTGTGTCCAAGGGTTAGGAGTGAATTCTTCGAATAAGGGTGCGAGCACAAAACTCATGAGTATGATATTTTGCGAGCACATAATTATTGCAAAGTTTTAGTATGGGTTAAAATTTTGAGTTTGTGGGCGTCCCAGCTTGACCGACGACAGCAAAAATACTATACGATGCAAAAATAGATGAACATTGAAAACTTATTATCTGCAAATAACACTGTCTAGGAATAGTAACCACACATGCTATTTTGGGAAATATGATTCAAATGGTGGTAATTTATAAATAAAATTCTACAGAGATCCGCACTGAACTTTCTTGTACTCAGATACATATCCAGCAAACTGGCACAGTTGTGATGACTAGTAAATTTTTCGACAGAACTTTTCAAATAAAAGTTTTTAAAATTTCAATATATTCAACTTTTATAAGAAGAATTTCCTCGATGACTCGTACCGTTTACACGAAATGTAAAAGTGTCATAAAACTAAACTATTACTTCCGGTGGCTATATTGCTTTCAAAATATGAGATTTTCTTCCTTATTATATACAAATCTTAAATGTACAGTCATAGTGTTAGCTTTAATAGTTTGGGCACTAGAACAAGTATAGGCACATACACAAAGAGACGATGTTCCGAAAATAGTCTGAATAGATTCGGGGAAGGTTACAATGCAATTCATGTGCTAAGCATATTATACACATGTGATTCAAGGATACGAATGCACACATAATAGTAACACATAACACATTTGACAAATCATATAAAATTTGGCGAATAGAATGGACATGCATCAATAATAAACCTGGAAAGTATACTGACGACCAGTAACAATAAGATGAAGAAAGAAAACGAGACGCAGACCTAGGAAAACACGAATATAGGTATTCGACGATATAGGAGCACGGAATGGAAGCTGAAAACAGGGAACTAAATACAACTTTAAAGAGCATGAATGATTCAATGAAGTGGCGACAAAGCTTTCGAAACACAGTGAAAAGAAGAAAGTAACATGCAAAAGAAAAGAACAAGGAGAAACAATAAGTAGGAGAAAAAATTCATATTTTATTTTTGTTTCCTAACCAACAAACAAAATACGAATATTACTTATATATTGCATATTACCGGAGTTACATCTATTATGTCATTACGCGTTGTTAGCCGTTGAAGCAATTGAAAATAGTAATAAAGACTTTTCGCCAACCACAACGGTAATTTGCGAGTTATATATGATATAATAATTGTATGCATGTGTATACAGAATAAATTAGTAATGACATTGTTATATCGACCATAATAATAATTATTTGTTGGCTCTCCATTTTAACTTCTTTCATTGTATGAGAAAGGCATGCGGTTATAACAACCCACATTATTTACGAACAGCTCACTATGGTACATCCAATTAATTGCCAATGAATATGAATACCGACACAACATATTATAATTTGTCGATCCCATTCGTCGATTTACGCGACGACAATCATCGTTCACCTGCGGACACATTCTTGGCAATTAATAACCCGTAGCGTCCGCGTCTTCACATGTCCGCTACACCTAAATTGGTAGGCGGAAAAATGATTAAAAATTGCATTATTGACTCAATTACTGTGCCCATTTTCATACGTACGGGTGTCCGCAGAAATATTACGCGTTGTGTAATTAGACCCCCATGGAGCAATTTTACCAGCAGCTCCGCATTTAATTTAAAACGTTCTCTTGCATTCTGCACGCGGATGAGGCGTGGGTTTTCATACGCGCCAGATCGCGCGATAAACTTCGTTATTCCGATCTAATTAGATTTAAATCGCAGAGTTTATGCGAACGTGTCGCCCGGAATCGAGTGCAAAGGCTAAAAATATTCCAGCGATTGAAAGCGTAACACATATTTGTGATTGAAGTAAACAGTGTAAAAGTCTATATGTAATGGAATCGTTGGAATCAATATTAGGCGTAGTGTAGGCGCATCGAGCAGAATATCGGCGCTGTCGCTTCGTTATGGAAAATATTAGGTACATTTACATGATCTAATTATTGATCAAATAAAACACTACCATATTGGCATGTCTTGTTACGTCACAAATAGACTACATGTTAGTGTTACTTCTTCTTATAATTAGGAAGAAAAATACTTTAAAACTTAACTGTGTTGTCTGAAATTATCTCCGAACAACGCTAAACTTAAATATATGTTTCAATAACCTCTCCTTTTAAAAGCTATAAGCATAAATTATACTTCATGTAGAATTTATGTTTGGAAGAGATATTATCGACCCCTCGTTACTCCAATCAGAAACGGGATAAATATACTCAGTGTCATATAAACTGCACCACCTAGAAGGGGTGGGAATTTTTTGACCAAATTTGGCAGGAATAGAGGACTAGTCCAGGGAAATAGTTGATTAAAATTTGAAACCCAATCATCAAGTAGTCATGGGATTTTTGACGTTTGTGTAATTTTTTAGAGGTGGTGATAGACAAGCAATTATCGAGTCATTTTTTGAATTTGTTCCACTTTTTCGGATCCCGTTCTTTAGTTTAAAGTGTTTCAAGTGTTTAATGATGCCTAGAGGAAGGAGACCTCAAGTTTACCAGCAGTTGAGTGACTTTGTTCTAGTTGTAGAGAATCGGATTGTTGGTTTACGAGAAGCAGGTTTTTCGTTTAGAGAAATCGGCAACCGTTTGGGATGGCACCACTCAACAATAATGCGTGTTTATCAAGCGTGGTCTGAACATGGGGTTGAACGTCGGAGAAGAGGCACTGGGGCTCAAAGACCAACCAACGAACGTCAAGATCGCCGCTTAAGACTAATGGCCTTGAGAGACCGATTCTCTACAACTAGATCAATAGCTGATCAATGGTTAGGTGAACAAGGTCATCCGATAGGCTTGCGAACAGTTTAACAGATGCCAATGTTAATCTTTTGCCTTAGCCGCCAAGATCTCCCGATTTGTCGCCCATTGAGCACGTGTGGGACATGATGGGTAGAAGATTGAGGAATCTACCGAACCCACCGTTGACAATAGAAGCTCTACGGCATGAAATACAGGCTGCTTGGGATGCCATACCCCAAGAAGACATTGATCACCTGCTGGAATCAATGCCAAGGCGGGTCAATGAGTGTATCAGAAATAGGGGCGGACCAACACATTATTAAAGAAAAATAAAAAAGATGAAGTGTTTTCTTTATCAAATTTTAATTAATTGTTACCTTAGACTAGTCCAATGTTTCTGCCAAATTTGGTCCAAAAATTCCCACCCCTTCTAGGTGGTGCAGTTTATATGTCACTGAGTATATGTCAATACGCTAAATATCGCTCTATTGCATGATCTTTTACTCTTTCTAAAATTTACAATTTCACGTTCTAAGGCGAATTTCACGACTCCTTTGCGAGTCCCGACGGCGAAAATCGATCCAGCGCTGTAATTTTACGGCAATCTTCTTACACGATTTCGTCTGTATGTCTTCCCGTGCCAGTAAGCCTTTTAAGCTACGACCTTTGCATACGTTACTGTGATTTTTGGATTTAGCAACGGCCATTATTAAATTTACCTCGTTATATATGAACTCCACATTCAATCTACGTTAAATGTTGAAACGTGGCCGATTTGTATAAACGGAGTATTTATGTGGATGAATATTTAAAAAAGTGTTACATGTAATAATTATTCACATAAAATACCAACTAAACTTACGAACCGAATCGAATAAAATAATAGAAGTATTTAGAATCGTGTAAAGTGCGTTACTCATAGCAAGCTACCAGTTACGTAAAAAATAATTTTATAAAATAGCCATCTGTGAATAAATAAATTAAAATTAATATAATTCAATAAGCGAATTTTCTCATTAACCCTCCGGTTGACGGGCTGGGTCTGTGAGGCACAGGCAATTTTTTTTTGTTATATTTTTTTAATTATTTTTTAATTTTTCTAGCTTTTTGGTATCTTCATAACTTTAATAAAGACATGTTTTCTTTTTTCGTCTTAATTTTATCATCTGTCATTTGGCTGCCAGAAGGGCTTTGGGCCTATCAGACCCAACCCTTGTATGACTTACAGCTTCCTTGTGGAAGCTGTAAGTCGTTTGTTGCACTATCACAGCCTAAATGTAGTTGGAACTGTTAAAGCAGCAGTGTATGAGCGGGTTGGAGTATTCACAGTCAATATAATCACGTTTATTTATTTATATATTTTTCACGTTAATATGTATAATTTTTGTTACAGAGTATTGAAGTTGAACTATATCGTATGTTTTGTTATTTAAACCGACGTCTAAAAATTCGCACGTCCACCTCGATGCACGAGTTTCCCGATCACGTATACATGCTAGGTCCCGCACATTTGGAGACAGAAATGTGCTAAACTCAACTGTTCTTAACTGGAACAATACGATCCTCCACTCGAAAGTCTTTGCCGAAAGAAGTTAAAAGTGTTAACGATAGATCTGTAAGGTCTTCATTTTTTGCATTCCATGCCGATATGACACTTGCTTCATATGTCCCAAAAAAGTCAAGCAATGTATTACTTGTATCGTCAATGCGCTACGATGGCAAAATAGACGAAAATACTGGTGATAATAAAAAACCAGAGATAGTAACATTCTACAATTCCACAAAAAGCGGTGTTGATGTAGTCGACTGGATGGTTCATCTTATAATGTAGCTCGAAACACAAGAAGATGGCCATTGGTGTCAATCCAGATGGAGAATTTTCAAAAAGCAGACGACTATTTTGGAAAATTTGGGCAAAGACTTAGTGACATGAAACTACGAGAGAATATGCCAAATCCACCACGGAATGTAAGGCTATCAGTGGCTAAATTCTCAGGTATCTCAGTTACAGAAGTGCCCCGACCGACGACTTCAACTGCTAGAAGAAGGTGCAAATTCTGCAAGATATTCGTGCAAGTTTTGTGGTTTCCTGTATTTGTTTGGAACACACAAAACCACGCTGCGCCGATTGTGCGGCAAAATTTGATTAACGAAATTTTCTATTCAATATTCTGTGTGTTAAATTTAATATTTCTTCGATTTTCTCCTTGTGATTATTTTGCTTCGTATTGCTATGTATTGGTCTATGTTTTAAATTACAATCGAGCGTAACATTTTGTATAACTTAAATTTTTACCGTGCTACATAGACATATTTATTTATTTTGAGAACAGATATCAGGTGGACACGTTGAAATAAAAGATTTTCTAAATTTGTTACCTAACATTTATTTTCTGAAATTAACAAAAATTGCGTATTGTAATTAATGAAATGTACTTCGATCTTGACTCGGTCCCATGGCGTGGCCTTCGTCGCTACCTGGTGGTTTCGCCAATCGTAATCGTCGGCGCCGAGCATCCGATCGTTGAGCCTATTAAGAAAATAAACGCGCACTCGTTTTCTTGCTGCGCTCGTGGTTATTAAATGTTAACTAATACTTTTCTGTTGAATGTCTGAATGTTTCTTAAAATGTTATTTGCTTAATTTCCTATTGACGCTTACATGAGCACCAATCTTAATTATTCATTTTGACGCATACATAAGCATCAAATGAAATGTGTCTTAAATATTATTATTCTTTTTTAATCTCATATGGATGCGTACATAAGCACCAATCTTAATTTTCTAATCATTTAAAGCGTACATAAGCATTAAATGAAATGTTTCTTAAATGTTATTTGCTTAATTTCCTATTGACGCTTACACGAGTATCAATCTTAATCTACATAAATCAAACCTTTGTAATAATGATACTATTAACACGTACACAAGTGTTAAAACATTTAATAAAATTACTTTTTAATACACTACATATACTCATTTAATAAATCGAAGTGTTAATTATTTTTCTCTGAATATAAACCCGGTTACAAATTAAGTTTCTGCATACCTGTTCTATCTGGCTCCGTGGTTCTCTGGCTGCTTCCTTCTTCTTCCTTTGTTGTCCGGGAGCTCTTCGGGAACTGTCCTATTTTTCACGTCGTTTATATATTGTTATCGCTTCCCACTTCTCTAACCCCACTTAATTTTCCCTACTCTACTTATTGCCATTTCCCCCATGAAATGTAAACGAAATGTAGACGAAATTAAAACTAATGTTTTCCGTAAATAAAAATCATATTCGCTTAAAGTATTAATTTAGCAATAAATTATAAACTAAAAATATTTTTTTTCTCAATTAATTTTTTTTTATTGTTACCGTACCCTCGGAAACACAGCAGTATGGTATTTCTCATTGTTATCCCCTCAATTCTTCATTCTGCAGCTCGTATTTTGATTATGTATTTTCTGTTATGATCCACGATTCACAACCATATATGAAGATGGATGCTGCTACTGTTTCGTCCAATTTAATTTTCGTTCTCTTACTGATTTTTATTAAAACATATTTTATATAGAGGTACTACTTTTTCCGCCATTATCGACCCTATATGTTTTATTTTGTTTGTTTTTTGTATTGTGTCGTTTCCAATTTTTATTGCGGTTTGTTGTGGATTCCTGCCTATCCTTACTACCTCTCTTTTACTAATATTTATTTTAAGAATGTTGGCTATCAGTATCAGGTCGTCGGCGTATAATATAATAATATAGGCTCAGGCGCAGTGACTAGTATTTCTATTCCTTTTGAGATAGTGTTTCCTTCCTTGTCTTTTATGTTGGTAGTTCCTTGTTTGCCGCCGGCCTGTCAGCAGTTTTGTCAGTCCTTTTTTCTTCCTTTACTTTCTTGGTGCGGTGCTCGTCTGCTCCGTTTTTATTACTAGTGTTTTCTTCTCCTGGTCCAGTTTCCACATTACAGAATTTATGATCAGTTTCTGATATGCCGTTTTTGTTCTGATTCTCTTGTTTCCCTCTTCTTCTTCCTCTCCTCTGATGTATTGCTGGATTTCTTTTTTTCAGTCAGGTCCTCATTTATAAATACTCTGGCTTCCTTGCAGTCTTTTAACTTACTTTTGGCTTTCATCACTTTTATTTTCTCCTGCATAGTTTCCATTTGCACTAAACACGTTTTGTTCCTTATCTTATTTGATTTCTGTATCTTTGCTTTCGTCTTCAGGACCCTTACGATAAAGTTCTCCTGTCTATATTCACCCCTGCGACAACCAATATATTTCACTTCTTTTCTTTTTCAAGACTCTCCACTTTCTCATCTAGTCATATTTTTCTTGACTATTTTTGAATACTCACATTTCTGACTTTATATCCTTCATCATATTTTACAACATCTCTTGAATGTAGAGTAGTTTCAGTCTAAGAAATACACAATGACTCATCAAAACCTGCGCTAACAAAACTAGGCGGAGGTGAATGGGCAATATTAAGCCGGGGCGTTTATTTAAATATGGAATATTATTGAAAATAAGTGTTGGTAAAAGTAGTTGGCAGTCATAGAGAGTAAAATAAATGTAAGTTATCTGTTAATATATACTTATACACATAAATATATGCGACGTATTCACTGCACACGCTATTACTAGCAATTGTCACGCCACTGTGATTAGCGCCTCCCCCTTTATTAGTCATAATGGACTCGCTCGACCAGTTTTCGACTTCTGCGCATTTTAATGGATGTGTATTTTTTACACTGAAACTACTCTTCTCCATTTCTGGTAGTAAATCACCTGGTTTTCCTTTAACTTGGGTCCTTCTAGTTAGTTTACTGTTACTTACTCTGGGCTTGCCCTTTCTGTTGTTCTCTTCGGATCTACCCCATTGTGGATAGATCAGCATTCATTACGTCAAGTCTCGCTGCCTGCCTTAACGTAACTTTAAATAAGAGTTTCTAGTGAGAGAGAAAATTTTGCGTTGTTAGGAAGCTTGTAGAAATGGCAGCTGCAGCTGGTAAACTTCGTTGTTGTTAAACCGCATTGTGCTATTGGTGATAAAGATAAAAATTTGGCACTTCATGTTGCGTGCATAATCTGTACCACTCTACCACAGAATGCTTGAAAGCGCAGACGCATGCCATTCGCATGGTGTGAGCCAATAGACCATAGTTCACAGCGTTTGATTTTTATGCAAAACAGGGCAAAATAAATTATCCAAACGTGTCTTCAGTGCATCTGCTTATGCCCAACGGTAAATATTTCGTATCCCTGTCTATAACTTGCAAGACATTTCATCAGACTCAACAACCCAAAATTATAATATTATGAACCTGACAGAGTACTATTCAAGGTAAGTACACTTTGTCTCATCTAATAGAACAAAAGACATTGTACGATTTGGTCCACGATCTAAAAACAGCAATCTGAACTTATAGCTTTAGGGAGCAAAGTTTCCAATTTTAGAACAAGAAGTAGCTCATTCGCTGAATTCCACGTGCAGAATTCAATGTATGTATGTAGAGATGTCCGGATGTTTCCAGCAAGCAGTTGCCTATACAACCTACAGAAATGGGTAGATTTTAGTGAACGGAAAACGATCTTGGCAGCAGTACTATTACATAATGACTACCAATATCCATCTGTGGATCTGGTTCATGCATTAGACATGAGAGAAATTTATAGGACAGCCGAGACACTAAGAACCATTTTAAAACCGACAAATAACCTAAGACAGAATCATTTGTTACAGAGAAAAAATTTGAAAAGACCGTGGACTGTAAAGTGGAGTAAAATTATTAAAAACTTCCTGAAAGCTTGCGATAAAGAATGCTAGGCCTTCAAACGTTACAATCACAGATTTCGTAAATTAAGTGAAGCGAAGCTGAAAGATATATTTGCTGGATCGCAAATCAGAAAATTGTTGAAAGACCTTTTGATTCTAAGCTCACAAATCTCAAATTAGCTGCTTGGTCTTCAGCAGTATATGTGTTTTGTGTGCAATAGAAAAAATGATTTTTTTTTACATTCATGACTTCTTCCCAGAAAATTTGGACGCTGCGCACGATGAGTAGTGTGAGCGCTTTCACCAAGAAATCCCACCTCTGGAAAATCGCTATCAAGAGCACATTTCAAATCAAATCGAAGATTAACAATGAAAATATAAATCAATATAATATGCAAAATAAATCCAGCAAATCAAAATGAACCCTCATGTTCAGTATTTCCAAGTGTAATTGTTTTGATTCATTGTCAACCAAGAACACACAGTATCTGGGAATATGATGTGGTAGACAAAAACTATTTTTTCTCTGCTGACTTCATATTTCAAACCAGATGCTGCAAAAATGTTGAAGATTCATGATTAATGCTTAAAATATATTTCAAGAAGAGCGAAATACGAGCCCTGCGAAATGAATCCGCAATATTGTCGTGTAAATATATTAAGTAATACATTCAGGTTGTACACGTTTGTTATCCAGGTATTTTAAAGTTGCATGGCTGTCATTTTTCAACGTTTATGAACCATATATAATAATAATTTTTTGTGTAAAAAGATAAGCATTAGGGCAAACTATTAAGGGTATTATTTTCACTCCTAAACTGCACCTTCCATATCCGGCTACTACTATACATATACAGTGGTGGCCGGCCAAAACATGTGCAACTACACCTTCTTAGATAAAAATGTGATATAGAGAGTTAATTTATTTTTCTAAATAAATTTATTTTTACAATTTTATTAATAAATAGTATTCTAAAGAACCATTAAAAGGAAAAATGTTTAAAAATATTTTTGTTTTTCATGTTTTTCCCACTTATATTGGATAAATTAAAAATTGGCCTGGCCAATACAAATACAACTTAGCTTATTTTTCAAGATACCTGTAACTTAAATGTCACTGTATTAGATTTTTCTGTGTTTAGTTAAAATCGAGAGGAAGTTATCTTCTTGTGTGAAGATTTTAACGTGTAGGTACTGAAATTGTGTCTCTTATTAATTAATGTACACATATGGTAATATGTATGGCTTGGGATAATTTTGGGGTTGAGCTTAGGAAGCGAATTGTAGCTCACTACTCTAATGGGACATCACAAGCTGACATTTCAAGGAAATATCATGTACATAAAAGCTCAATTTCACCATTATTACTCGATATAACTCGACCAAAGAAGTAGTAAATCATCGAGGAGGTCGACCCAGGAAAACTAGTCAGCGAACAGACGAACATCTTCTAGCAGGTGAAAAAATACCCTTTTGTACCTTCTTCGTGGATTGTTAAAGATCTCCAGCAACCAATTACTGCTAGAAGCGTACGTAGACGAATGGAAAATGCCTCCCTGCGCGCCCGGCGCCCCGCAACCTTAAAACGGTTAAAGAAGCACGTAAATTGGACTGAAGAAAAATGGAAGACTGTCTTAGTTAGTGATGAGCCAAAATTTAACATCATTGGTAGCGATTGAATGTGCTATGTGAAAAGATTGGCCAATAAGCGACTCCAAGCGCGCTACTGCAAAAAACGGTGAAGCATGGAGGCGTGAATGTAACGGTGTGGGGATGTTTTTCTGTTGATGGAGTAGGTCCATTGTATCATACAATACATGTCATAATGGATTAATATATTTATAGAGGCATTTTAGGAAACAGTTATGCTTCCATATGGCGAAAATAACACAATATAACGATTTATTGTGCTTTTCAGAGAGGTTTAGATGGAGCAATATTTTATTACTAATTGTGCTTCTTTTGGATAAAAAATAGTTCATAAATCCAGCCAGTATTTCCAATAACCATTAGATTACGAAAACCAACAGCGCAACATCCCATCTATAAATAACCAGCGAAGCTATGACGAGTTCCAAAAAGTCCTAATCCCTAAAATAACAAAACCCCGAAAATATTAGATAATGTTCGTAATGTCGTTTTATTTACCTCACGATCCCTTTGTGGAAAAGACGCGAGAAAAATCGAATAACAGCGTTCGCAAACAATAACAGTGGAAATCCGTCGGTCGGGAGCTCGGCGAGATTATCTCGCGATAAAATTTAGATCCGCACGTCGAATCGGAGACGGCAATGAATCCGATACGCCCGACTGTATCAGATTTTGATAAATGATACTTTCGGGGTAACACGCGCGTCGTACATCCTATAAAGTGTTTTTATTCGGACGTGCAAGATGTTTGCAACGATTTTTCAAATTGCGCGCGTTCACGCTATCGTCCAAGTGAATTACAATGTAAAATTTCGAAAATTATTTACGACATGTCGAAATTCGGAATGAATTTTATTGTCGCGTGCTATTTTTGTAAAAGATAAAATCATCGAACATCCGTTTGTGTTGTTTAATTTTAATGAGGCAGATATCGCATACAGGTATGTTTGTAGTTACATATTTATGCGCTTCGTAGATGTGATGCACTCAAAATGGTCCATTTTTTCATTTAACATCGTGAAACAAGATTGATAGCAATGAGCTGTTGCCATCGAACGTGGCAAGAGATACCAATGGACACACACTAACAATTAATTATATTTAAAACTGCTTTACTATGGGTATCAATAAGAGGTTTGACAATGTAATGGTCTACAATCGAAGACGAAGGGTTCGAATTTATCTCGGGTGTTGGAAGTTTCATTTCAGAGACAAATCTCACAATGATTAGCTGTTGAGATGCTTCACTGTGCGATTGGTTTAATCAAACCAATTATTACAAAAATAAACATGTCATGTTCTTTTCTGTTTCTGCATAATTTAACAGACTACGGTCGTTATAACGAGTTTTGTTGTACTAAAATATAATAAGTAAGTAACGATCTTGACGTTTGAATTGGTTTTATCGTCCTACTCGTGTCCACCAACTCTTTTCTCTAATCCTTTATTATTTAATGTGACCCCTGAAGCCGTTTCCAAATCGGTCGTGTCCACAGTCATGCATATTACTATCTGGCAACGTTGTAGTTCAAACGTGTGCATAATTAATAATTTTAGACCCATTAATGGAAATAAACGCCCTTGGTCTTTACATCGAAACGACATCATGAAAATTCCATAACGTTTCAATTCAAGGTCGCGGTAAATTTAACGTTAAAACTGATTCACACACAATATGAACGTTATGCCCCCTGTATTGCGAATTGACGTTTGCAAAACTTCAAATAATAGTCATTGGTGAATGCATCGCGTTCGAATCACTTGTTCGCCCCAATGCACGTTTTGCTGTGTTAAAACTCAACGTACTTATCCGAGCGAGCGTATTTTCATAAATAATCAATAAACCGCTTAGCGCAGCAAACACAACTAATAATTACTTGGGAAATATGCGACGTATTTCACGAAGTTTATGCAAGACGCATAATCGGCTATGGTTTTTATCCTGCGAGTTATGGCAGTATTTGTTTTGAGTGCACGATTTGTTAATAAATTATAGGTATACTCGAGATAAATGTGGTAACTGTATCTAGATATATCCGACAAGCGAAACATTCACGTTAAAAGCATTAAAAGTATACCAGGGTGTATTTAGCCCAGGGGCAACAAATATATCAATTAGCACGAATAGGCCACACATGGGCTATAGAATCACTATACAACCAGATCTTCCAGGACACGTCCACTTTTATTTGAACGTCTTAACTTACATAACATAATTATTGTTTACCATTAAGCAATATATAATTTTTTTATTATATTTTAAACCTTCGAACTGTATTCATTTTCATAATCGTAAATAATGGAGTATCATCTTCGACAATCAATAATTATTGTAAATATTTTTCTTGGTTGGGATTTTTACACGCGTGTTTAGGTACCATTTCCTTGGTTAGAAGCAGGTTTTTTATTTTTCGTTGGATTGTATTCTCGAGTTATCTGTACTATTACAAAAATTGCTACTCCTACTATATCGTTTTACATTGGGTTTCCAAATTTTAATTTCATTAATATTGTTATGTTTAATATGACGAAATATTACGTCAAAATTCCTGGTTTCTCTTCGCGTAATTGTCATTGTTGATTACGAATTCATGTAACTGTTGACGCTGCAAAAGCATTGAAAATCTCAAACAATTGGCCACAATCACCAATGTTAATGTTCGATCATTTTCGCGTACAAATCAGGTTTTCACAATTTACACAATTCCAAGAGATCATTCACCAAGAAATTTTATTCTTGCGTCGGGTTGGAAAGAGTATTATGAAGACGATTAGGACCAACGCCCAACAGGTGATTTTGAGTACTAGTCGAAGAGAAAGTGGCATGAAAGAGCTTTATATAATTAAATTAAGTATTACTGTTATACAGGGATAAAAGAAATAAGTGCATTCATTCTAACTGATAACAGAACTCATCCAGTACAAAAAATCTATAAAATAAGTTGTGCAAAAAAAAATCGAAGTGATACAAAAATTATATGTACCACAAAGCAAACTAAGATAAATTTTTGTTCGTTCACTTTAAGAATTAGTTTACTTGAATATATAAAAGATACAGGAAAATTTTTACGTTTAAATAATTTTATAACACCAGACATATACCAAGGTATATTTATTTGGCAAAAGTTCATTCATAAATACTACTTCACAAAATTATTCATAATACAAGGATGTACACCAACGGCTGTACACCAACACAAACTGAATATTTTCTTAATGCTATTGTGAACAATAACATTGTTATTAGATCAACGTTAAAAAAAACTTGTTGATTAATTTACCTTTGTTTAATTTGAAGACGTCGACGTCGTTTGCAAACATACTGAATTATCAACAACTCGAGAAGAACGACTTTAATCTATTAGAACAAACATTTTTGAATCCATATAAGATGGGGAAGAAACTTGTTCGTGAAAAAATGTAAACGGAGTTAATAGACAAAAAATCTTGTTTTTAGTTTTCCTATGATAAGGTAAATAACAAGAAAAAACAACTACATTCAGAGAACTGACTGTAACAAGTCAGTAAGGACTCTGATTATAGCGCTAAACGCATGGTGAGCAAATCGTGATCAATGAAATAGGGTAAATCATAATAAAGCTAAAAAATACGTAATAACAAAGTAACTATTCTTCTGATAAAACTCTCCAAATAACTAGCAGCGCTGGTGAGAGTCAAAAGACCTAAACAGCACTTTTCAACATAATCCATTGACTCAAATGGTCAATCCTCTTGGAACAGTGACAGAAAACTCCTAAAGCAATACGCACCATCGTAGCAAAACAATAGGAGCACCAGCATTATCTATGAAGCTGCAAGCAGTCGCCCTGAATGTCTTATTAATGAATTAATAAAAATATTATTATGTAATTAATCGGTTAGATATTTGTGACAGTGCAGTAATTTAAAATCATTCTATAAGTTTATAATGGAATGGTTGTGGTAATATAGAAGTATTTATGCCCCATATTTTATTTACGTGACCACAAGCTTCCACTATTTTAGAGACGTGTTTAGAAACACGAGTTTAGTCACATATGGGCTGTTGAAAGTGGATCTCGGTTTCAGCTAGTTGCGATAGTCGAATCCCCGAAACATTTTTACATCCTCAAATAAAGGGTTTTTCAATAAGAACGGGTCGATGTTGGCAGCCTGTGGCAGCCATGTTCTTCTGTTTGCGTCTGTCTAATCTGGTTTTTATTATTCAGTCACTGATGCCAAATCACCATGGCAAGGTACACGATTGAGCAGCACGTCCAAATGTTTAACTTTAAACAAACAAACAAACTTTATTATCAAAATGAGTGTTAGTGCAAACGTTGCGCGCAGTGCGTCCATTTTACGGCAAACGCGGTGGGCCTTCAAAGTCGACTCTCCAACGTTTAGTGGCCAAATTCGAGACAACCGATTCGGTACACCAATTTTGGCCGACGGGCCGGCAGGGTCATTGGGCCGTACTTTTTTGAAAATGACGTTGTTAGGCAAATACCATCAACGGCGAGCGCTACAGAACGATGCTAACTGATTTCCTTTGGCCCAAATTGAACGATATGGAGGTAGACGACATGTGGTTCCAGCAGAACGGGGCTACGTGCTACACAGCAGACCCCACGATGGACATTCTGCATGAACGATTTGGAGGTATGTTTATCTCTCGTAGAGACGACGTGAATTGGCCACCAAGATCGTGAGATTTGACCCCGCTACACATTTTCTTGTGGGGTTACCTGAAGTCGCAGGTCTATGCCAATAAGCCGCAATCGACCGATGCCCTTAAAGCCAACATAACTAATGCCATCGCTCAAATTCAGCCGGATCTATGCGGCATAATCATTAAAAATTGGACCGCTCGGATGCGTGCCATCGTGAGAAGCCGCGGCGGACGTTTGAATGATATTATATTCCATAAATAATGGCACACATGGACCTTTCAAATAAAAGAAACATTTCGTTAATACCTAACACACAACTTGTTTTATTCCATTTCAACATCGACCCGTTCTTATTGAAAAACCCTTTATCATCGCAAATGTGAAATTCTGTACTTGCCGTACTCGACGCGCTGTTACAGTTAATGGGCGTCAGCCCTCGTGCCACAATAGGAATTCTAAGGCTTTCTCGACAGATTCGGATACACCTTGTGTTCTAGGTGTAGGTTCTAGCTTTATTTGGCCACCTCAACGAAATGCAACACAATTCAATAAGAAACAGAAACAGAGAAAAATGTTTTTGTTTCTTGGTTTGGGTAAGGATTTTTATTTTCAATCTAAGTGTCTATTTTGTTGGGTTGATGCGCAATTTGATACTAATTTTGTCACTCATGTTTGCATGGCTTCGTACACTTTGAGAGCTCCACAACCTGGGTTTAGCTATGCATATGGCGAATGAGAATAAAATTATAACAATTATTCTTGAATCAAAAACACGTTCAGCCAGCTCTTATAACAGAACAACATGGTTCTAACACGTTGCGTTGATTGGAATAAGTAAGGGCCAACTTCCTTACAGCCAGATTCATCATTGGGGTCTAAGCCGTTAGTCGGACTAACTCGGTTTGCGCCTGTGCAAAGCTATTCATGAAACATACGCCTTTTTTTACGCCCCTATTTACGCCAATATTTGCGCGAAAAGTTAGACCTGCTTGTTGGGGTGTGTAAATCGTGGCGTAACTGTTGCGGTGTGCTCATTTAGTTAATTTACGCGAATTTCTCTTAACGAAAAGTACTTTTCAGTGCTATACAACATTTTCAGAGTAATCAAAGTAAGTATTAAATCACATTTTACAAATATGTTGAGTGTAAAATTTTTTTCGGCTACTAATAAGTTGCAATTAGAACTATTTTATTTCATCAAGTTTCCGCACCTGAGTATTATTCTACATTTATAACGTTATAGTAAACATGGTACCGGGTCCAGGGAAGAATATGCTTGCTCTGGAGGAGGAATATGGCCAAGGTTAGGAGCCAGGGCAAGATGTGATTGGGCAACTCCCATTGACAAATATATGAAGTGTCAGATTCTTTCACGATCGATTAGACCCACTACAAGTGGCCGAGGTGAGTAAACACTTTTCAATATGACTAATCAAATTTAAATATTACTGCAATATTATTGTAGGTACTATAGTTTGCCACGGCATATGATTATACGAGCTAATACCACACCCTACAATAAGAGAAGTTCTTTATCCGTGATGCTACAAGTACTCATTGGCTAAGATGTGTAGCATCGGATGGCTTCCAAAGCTTAATTGCAGACATTGTTCATGTGAGCCAGTCGACATGTAGTCGAGTACTGACACAATACTGTGCACCTATTGTATAAATGATCCTGGTTATATAATCGGTATTAAGAAAGTATTTCATGAAATAGATAATATTCCAAATGTGATAGGAGCCATAGATTGCAGTCGTGTATTGTTGTTGATGCCTCCAAAAGAAGATACACCCAACCATATAAACAGTAAATGCCAAACATCTTTAAATGTACAGGTGTATGTAATGCACAGCTCCAGATTTTTAATTTGGTTAGATGGCTTGGTTGCATGGTTTTGCATAATGTGTATTAATGCAAACATTAGTCTAGAGCGGGATCAATTGATTCCTCTGGATGATCAACCGAAGAGGTCGATTACAAATTATATGAATATTCACCGTTTTAAATTTGTGTCTAGAGCGTGTGTTGTAATACGTTCTAACATGCATTCCTTTTTTTGTATATTTATTTGTACGCATCAGCATTATAAATTATTAGCAGCATTATGTGCTGCGAACAACATGTAATCTACCGAATATGTTTTTATTCTGATTTAATAAATTTGTATTCTTAACAAGTTTTATTATTTTGTATACAAGCTAAGTTTTCAAAAAAATTATTTAATAGTTTTGTATTAACCCTAGTTTTAAATAGACCTTCCAAAATCATGTTTTTTTCTAAAGAAAATATTAAGAAAAACATGAGTATAATTTAAATAAAATTTTCAATTTCAATAGAACTAAAAAAGACCACTATAAATGAATTAAATGTTTAGAAAAAAAGCTTCCAAATAAACTTGATAATGTTGACATTTGTCCAGAGCAGGATTAATCGATCCTTTGGATGATCAACCGCCATCCCATGAAGTGGTTTATATAAACCTCTCACTGGCGTAAGACTCAACCTGTACCCAGTTGATTGCAGTGCAATGCTATTGGTTTACTTATTATTATAGTGTTGTATTTTGTGCAATTAATAACGGCAGTAATTATAGCTTGTGAAACTTATTTTTATAGTTTCAAATAATCCTTACGTCTGTTACGAGATAAAAAGATACAATCAAATATTTTTTATTTATATTCATTTATTTTATTTATGAAGCCAAACTAATTGTTACTTAAAAAGTCCTATCGCCTGCCTGTGCGCCCCAACTCGAGAATGGCGCTCTCACACAATTGTCAAGGTTAGACGAATTTTGTCTGGTTCATAATGCGAAACGATGACGTCGTGTATGTCGTCAGAGATTAATTTGCGCCCGGTCTACGCGATTTTCATGAATAGGCCTACACCGTTTATTTAGACCTGTGCAAGACGGGCGTAAATTTTTGGCGCAACTAGCGTTAGTCCGACTAACGTTACGCCTCGTTGATGAATCCCTGGGTTAGAATATCTATTAAATGTTAGCGGCATAAGTGCGATTGTAATGAGTACTAATATTTATGGTCTCCAGGAATTCGCAAGATTGTTCAAGCTCAAGGTCAAAAGTATTACAACTTAAAAAATCCGCGGTGGTCCGCACGAAACTTACTTATACTTAGTTATACTACGTTTTTCGAAAAAACTTTTCAAATGAAAGTTGTTTAAAATATCATATAATTTATGTAAGAATATTTTTTTCCGTAACGTGTACCGTTTTCGAGATATGGAAAAAGGTGATAAGAGTAAACCATCACTTCCGGTTGAGAGATTGCGTTCAAAATAGGACGTTTTCCTCCTTGCTACAGACTAATGTTAAGTTTAAAGTTTCAGAGCTCTAGCTATAATCGTTTGGACGCTAGAGCGCGCACAGACACAGACACACAGTCACATACACACAGACACACACACAGATGTCATTCCGAAAATAGTCAGAAACGATTCAGGGGACCTCAAAACGCGTATATCCGTTAAAATCTCGACGTCGAAATTTTTCATAATTCCTGTGCTTACTTATACATAAAGTATAAGTAAGTAAAAATGCAGAGGACTGGCCCAGAGATTCCGCTCTCTCTAATTATCCTTTAGTACTCCAACTTACTGGCCAATGCCGTTGCCGTTCTAGGTTTCTTTGTAGCCAATGACATTTCAAATTTATATATACACATTTAGTAAAACTACGAAATAGCATTTGAACATACACCAGTATTAGCGAGAGTCAGTACCAAGGCAGTAAATATAAAAAAGACTCATAATGCTTAACTCCAAAAGTAACTGAGATCTATACAAAAATACAGCCAATGAAAATACAAATCTAAGTACAGCACAAACTATCTGAGGAGCTAGAAGAAGATAAATTGAACTACATTTCAATATCAGATACAAGTATCAGCTACACCACAACAACCGCGACTTTTTCACTTGAAATCAAAAGACTAAGATGGCATTGACGTCACGCAGCAGACAAAAATAATTCAACATGGCGACCTATAAAAGTTAAAATAAAACCAACACACTCAAACCCCACAATTGCAATCAATCTCCTACACCCGGACTATAATAAGGATGAAGTAAAACAAAAAAAAATCTGATCTCAGCCGGATTCCTTGCTGAAATATTTACTCCTTCCTTACTACGTTCTACAAGAAACCAGGAAATAATTAAGCACATAAAGAACAATGGAAAAGCTGCTGAAACGATTGAATTATTTATGTACCAGGAAATCAAGATAGAAATATTCCGTTTAAACTATAAAGAATTTCTAGTCAATAGACCTTGTGGCGCAACATCGTTACAAGGGGGCTTCAGGTTAAGTTGTCCACCCGAAAACGTCAATGTGAGCCCAGAAGAGAATTTTCCCATGAGCATGTAAACATGTAACATGTAAACATGTCGGAATATTAACACTTGGGATCAAGTTGTTCTCTGGTGGATATAGATTTTGCCTGAATTCCTCTCATCGTCGTTTTAGAGTGCCCGGGTGAAGAAATGAGCGCCATGCTCAGTGTAATATTCTGTGAAGAGAAGTTTTTGGGGGTGGTTCAGTTATGATATGGGGAGGTATACGTTCTGCAGGATGCACACACCTGCATATGTCGCCAAGACGCAACATGAACAGCAGGATATATGTCCCGACCTTAATCCCATAGAACGAATACATGATAGGACTACGATTTCGAGCCCATGATCTGTAGGATCCAAAACAGCAGCTGATCACCATTTGGGGTAACATATCTGACCAAGACATTCAGTCAGTAGAGATGGAAGCACCTGTTATTGAAAATTTTACAAGATGTGCAAAGTTTCAAAAAAAAAAGATTTTTTTGTGTTTAGTCACCTGGAATTTTTCGTTTCAAACTTTTTTTGTTGCTTGTTAATCTAATCTAATCTAATGAAATTAAAAATCTAAAATTTGAATTTTCTGGATGGTACGACAATTTTTTCGATCAGTGTTGTTTTTAATTTTGAATTTCAAAAAGATACTTATTTGTATTACGGTTTGGTAACAATTTAGTCTTTATTTACTCTAGGAAAGGCGAATATTTTGTGCCCGTATTACAATCTATGAATGGGTGTACGCCTTTTATACTGTGTTGAAAAGCTACGTACACCATTATCTTAGAGAGACATATATGTTTGTTCCAAATAACCCCATTGTATTTTTTTTTAAATTATAGTCACATTGGGTAAGATATATATGACTTATTTTCAGTAACTCATTGAAAATGTATTACGTGTATATGTGTCACATATTTATAATTACACGTGGACTTCATTGCTAATATTTCATATAATATGTATGTGACTACAAGTTTCCGGCCATTTAAACCGTCATACTTGTTACATTATTCAACGACACTCTATCGGTTTCATTTCGTTCCGGTCCACACCGTTAATGACGTTAGTGCAACATCAGAGATTTTCGAGGACATCATGTGTACGTGAAGTTTCTTACTAGTGTAACAATTAACTCAATGGCAAATATAACTGTATATTTACATGTGCAATTATGTTTTGCTGTGCCCATCAGAATATGTGATGACGCCTGTGTCAAGATAATTTATCACTAATCAACCCAATGGCCCAGTTCGTACTTTACTGATCAAGCTAAAGGTATTATTACATAATATGAATGTTAACATTCTCGAGCTTCACCGCAGTCAACGTTATTAATAACTTTCACCTAAAAAGTACGAACAAAAGCCCAAATCCACGAGTAAGCGCCATAAATCTCATAACAACGTCGTAAATTACACAGACGACGGAGTTGAATTAAACGGGGTTAGGAGACAACTCTTAATTATGGACTTGTTGTGGCGGATGAAAAATATCTTTTTGCAGACAGGCTATGCCGAAACTCTTGGTAATATTGTAGGAAATTTGTTTGTGACATCCACTATCATAGCTAGGATAGTGTTGATTGTTCTTGAACAGATTATTGTTCAAGAACAGTCGGCTGAAACACAAGAAATAGTCATAGTTTAATTGAATGCAAATAGCTATCGTGCGAGGTTACTTTGAAATGTTGTATTCTAAAGTCATTTAATAAATTTAAATAAATCAATAATAATTATTATATGTGGAGGGATAAAGTTTTTAAACAAGACGATGCATTTTACGCAAGGGTACACATTAAATACAAGTTCATCGAACTTAACGTAGAACGGAGAAAGATGTCACCTCCCTCAATATAAATTGCTACTGTTCGCAAATAATATAGAGATTATTAATAAATTGACGGAGGCTGTGATTTTAAAATATCAAAATATCTGATGAATAAAATCTATGCATTTAGCAAACCCTACACACTTGGTTTTAACAAATCTAAATACGTATTTTGGTAACTAAGTTACAACTTCAGTAGAATGCCAAAAACAAACATAATATGTAACCTCATTAAAAACCACAAATGTAGGAACACAACTTCAAACCTGTCTACTGCGTCAAAGGGATCATATTGATAATTTTTTTTTTAATTGACGGGATGACGAGCCGCCGCTCGTCTTTTAAGTGTTATTCTGTTGGAATAGTGGCCTTATTAATCTATATGTCTCGCATCACTATGAAGTAGTTTTAGATAAATATGCTCCAATTATTTTTTATACAGTTCACACATTTTCAAGAAGAAAATTAAATCATCAAACCATAATGCCTTATACCGATATCAACTGCAAAAGAAAATACCACATCCGTTACGTTGTAAGCTGCACATATAACGTTCTAAGGAGCAGTCGTTTTGGAAACACAGGCACATTACCTTGAATGCTCCATCCAAAATAGATTGATTGGCCACTTACCTGAAACAAAAACCAACACTTACAATTATATATTAACGAAACCACCTGTTCTATTTATTTTCGTGACTCGGCTAAAGTTTATACTTCATTGCCAAGATGCAAAGTCATTTCAAATCTTATATTTTCATGCTAACCTTATTTGCTATTACTAATAATACTATTCTTTTTATATATAAAAAAAAAACGTTTATCGGGAGGATATTTGTATAAATAATTATATTTTTACAAATACTGTATTTGTATGTCACACATTCGATAAATTGCACATGCGATGCACATACTCTTCAACAATAGACAATTCAACATTAACATTAATGTTATCTGCAGTACAAATATGACAGTTACGAAATCGGTGTCGCAACACAGGTCAGTAACAAATTAGCGAAATATCATATCGACCATAAGTTAAATAGCTTACGATTGCGGCTGCTTTCCTATTGAATAGTTCTAGAGTTCCTGATAGTTTTTATTTTATTTTTTATGTATTTTGTATTATATATATATTATATTATATTATATATATATAAATATATACACGAAAGATGGTCTAATCTTACACCTCAATGGTGTAGTGAACATTAATTAAAACAGGTCCATGAAGACTAACTGGTGGATCGCTAGACAATATTGTTTCTGGGTTATTACCCTTCGTCAGTAGCGATTACCAAGAACCTTAGTTGTTGAAATACCTTTACATGTAGTGGCCATCAAAACTTCTTGGCGCGAGCCAATCACTCCTAATGAACCACTGACAACAGAACACTGACAAGACGATGGCCACTACATGTAAAGGTATTTCAACAACTAAGGTTCTTGGTAATCGCTACTGACGAAGGGTAATAACCCAGAAACAATATTGTCTAGCGATCCACCAGTTAGTCTTCATGGACCTGTTTTAATTAATGTTCACTACACCATTGAGGTGTAAGATTAGACCATCTTTCGTGTAAATTTTACATTTTTCTGTCATATTTGACAAGACACATTTTCAATATAAATATATATATATATATATATATATATATATATATATGTGCTTCTTGGTTCTCGGGTGGTGAACCGCTTCGACGTTTCGGCAGAGTCCCATCTGCCATCTTCAGGAAGCTCTTCTAGGTCTCGCTGACTTAGAAGAACTGTTCTTCGATTACCAAGAACCTTAGTTGTTGAAATACCTTTACATGTAGTGGCCATCAAAACTTCTTGGCGCGAGCCAATCACTCCTAACGAACCACTGACAACAGAACGCTGACGAGACGGTACCTTGTCTAACACCTTGCGGAGACTAAACAAGAGACGACTGTCAAACGTCCAGTGTCAACATATAAAAGGATTGCTGCAATTAAGTTCAAAAACAATTCAAATTAAAAATGTGTCTTGTCAAATCTGACAGCAAAATGTAAAATTTACACGAAAGATGGTCTAATCTTACACCTCGTTAGGAGTGATTGGCTCGCGCCAAGAAGTTTTGATGGCCACTACATGTAAAGGTATTTCGACAACTAAGGTTCTTGGTAATCGCTACTGACAAAGGGTAATAACCCAGAAAGAATATTGTCTAGCGATCCACCAGTTAGTCTTCATGGACCTGTTTTAATTAATGCTCACTACACCATTGAGGTGTAAGATTAGACCATCTTTCGTGTAAATTTTACATTTTGCTGTCAGATTTGACAAGACGCATTTTTAATTTGAATTGTTTTTGAACTTAATTGCAGCAATCCTTTTATATGTTGACACTGGACGTTTGACAGTCGTCTCTTGTTTAGTCTCCGCAAGATGTTAGAGAAGGTATCGTCTCGTCAATGTTCTGTTGTCAGTGGTTCGTTAGGAGTGATTGGCTCACGCCAAGAAGTTTTGATGGCCACTACATGTAAAGGTATTTCAACAACTAAGGTTCTTGGTAATCGCTACTGACGAAGGGTAAAAACCCAGAAACAATATTGTCTAGCGATCCACCAGTTAGTCTTCATGGACCTGTTTTAATTAATGTTCACTGCACCATTGAGGTGTAAGATTAGACCATCTTTCGTGTAAATTTTACATTTTGCTGTCAGATTTGACAAGACGCATTTTTAATATATATATATATGTTGATACGTAGATTCTCGCGGGTAAAATCTGTTCTGCTTTTTTCTCGGGTAATGAACCGCGTTGTAGAATTATCCCTGTAAGGGTTGTTCCGACGTTTCGGCAATGTCACAATTGCCATCTTCAGGTTGGTCTTCTCGGTCTAAGCGGTCAGTTCTTCTAGACCGCTTAGACTTTCTATATATCCCAGTATTTACTGCAAGAACTAGGGAAAACCTTGTAAAGAACTTACCTAGGATATTCGACCAACATTTAATTCACAATACAATTTGAAATCATAAAAACGACAAAGCAAAAAAAAACGCATTACACATGTTCTAAAAGCCATACGATATTATAATTGCACACACAAACTATAACACAGTTAAAAACATTTTTACACAACTTAAACCACAAATACCAAAGCAAAACCAAACACACACTATATACAAAATTAACTGTTCTAATTGTCCAGCAACTTATGTTGGTCAAACATTACAATACTTACACAGACGCATATACACACATAAATACAGTACAACATCTAACAAAACCATTGACACTGCTTTATCCAAGCATGCAAAAAACACAGGACATATTTTTGATTTCGATAACAACAAAATTCTTACAAAAGAGTGCAATTATAAAAAGCGTTTAGCTTTGAAGATGTTACATAAACCAAAAGACACTAACGCTATAAAGTCTAAAACTGACACTCTCAATCTAAGCAAAATTTATAATAATTTATTACTATGATGCTGCATCTTTCTAGATTGATTTTTTTCTTTTCCTTTTATTTCTTAATTTAATTTTAGTTTCATTTTGCTTTTTTGACCAATGTTGAAACTAACTTTTTCACTTAGCTTTAGTTTCAATATTGATCAAATTAGTAATTAATATTTAAGAGATGTGACCTTTAATGAACTCATTGTAGAGCTGATCTTTAAGGTTGATGTGTGGTTCTCTTTTGGTTCATGCTGGTGTTTACTTTTGCATAGTCATTTTTTATGGCATTGGGAGGTAAACACATTGGCATGTATTAACTTGGAATTTATATATTATCTTTTAGAGCGGTCCTGGGTTTGAGTTGATTATTGGTCACATTAATTTAAGTTTTAATTTGTATTTTTTAAGAGGTCTGACCAATGTTGAATTCATTTTAATCAATTTTAGAGATTTGCTTTATTTTAATATATATATATTTTTTTAATGAATTAAACATTGGTCATTCTAGTAGATTTTTATTAATAGCTTCTTAGCTAGCCTTCTCACAATGGGAGTTTTGTGGTTTTAATATTAATTCTAATATTAATTTTCATTTATTAATATTGAATTAATATTATCACAAAATTCCAAGTGTCCAATATTTCATTCATTATAATACAATTTTTGATTATTATTATATTATAAACTTCAGTGTTATCCCACTGGTGATCCGTTCAGATTCTACTGAAGATGGCAACGTAGTTGCCGAAATACGTATTTAGTTTTGTAAAAATCAAGTGTGGTAAGGGGTTTTTATCTTATAATTGTTATTATAAGTTTTCTATTTTTTCATTATAATTGCGGATTAAATTATTTTTATATTATATATATATATATATGTTTTCTTTATCGTTTTTGTGATTTCAAATTGTATTGTAGTGAATTAAATGTTGGTCGAATATCCTAACTAGGTTCTTTACAAGGTTTTCCCTATTTCTTGCAGTAAATACTCGGATATATAGAAAGTCGGCCTTGTTACCGCGATAGGTTTTATTTAATGTCATTTGTCATATTAATGTTTATTGCCTGACAAGGGTTTTCGAAACACCTTATTGCAAAAAAAGGTGTCGCAATAAACTTTAATATTGCTAAAAGTGTTTTATTCAACGACTGACTGCTCATGATACAAGATAAGTACCATTTTATTCTGCAATAACATAACTTCATATAATTCCCGAGAACTTTATCTATGCGATAAAATTTTTAATTGGTTTAATAACAGAAGATACTTTGTGAGTGATATCTCATTTAATTTTGCTCTTAAGTCATCGTATTCGTACCAACATATGACGCATATTATCAGTATAACTAATTCCTCTCAGCAAGAATTTTTTACCGTCCATCGTATTATCTTTCGTCATCGTCATGTCATCTAAATGATTAGGTTTTAATCAAATTCATTATTGTTATTATATATAATTGGGATCCGTAAAAATAATGGTGTCATAATTTTTGGATCATACATTTTTTTTTATATTGTTACCTTTGATTTTACTGTGGTTGACGTCAGTCGTATCATTAATTGCCTCTTGAATACTTTTTAGTCCTTCGTGTAAAAATATAAAATCTACATTTATGCTAATTAATATAAACTTCCCATCGTTTACAAAATTACATGTTTTACAAACCTTAGTTCGTTGAAGGATAGGTAAATTTACAAATGCGTTTAAAAAGTAATGCCCTTTCAATATATTCCTTTCTACTAATTTTCCTCGTGTTGCTATCTTTTTAGCGAGTTGTAAAAAAGGATCGTCAATGATAGTCTCTATAAAGTACTAATAGTTTGTGTGCATATTTATAACATGTGCATTAATATGAAAAAGGACGTCGAAAGTGCATGTATTTATTTACATTGTAATTTTCTTTTGTACTTTAATAGGTTTACATAAACTACCTTTCTTCATCATAGGAATAAAAATTGTGTCTTAAGATTCCACGTTGCCCCACTCAGGACATTTATCTAAATATGTAATTCTTTTTTCGCCGCTAACTCTTTTCGCATTTTTGTTTGCTAAGCCGTTCCAGTTTTCTTGAGCATTTAAGGATTGTATAATATCGTCACTTTTATTTTATTTATTCATATTATGTGACTTGTTACTACTTATAATTGATTTATCTGTATTAGAACTATATTTATTGTATATAATAATAATAATAATATAATATTTATTTCAAAAAAGTAATACGGGTGTGAAACAGGTCATAAATTACATGTAAATATTTAGAACAAAATTAAATTAAAAATCATGCGAATGAAATTCGGTAACAGAATAACGTAATAGTAATTCTGTAATCCTTTACTTAAACAAGCGGGATACATTTATAATTTTTAATTCGTTGGGAAGACTGTTCTAAAGCTTCCAATCAAAATAATCAATACTAATATAGTTTGAAACTCTGACATATATTCATAAACATAACACAGTGTTTCGAGTATATGAATATCGTACAAAGTTAAATAATGATATATGTTGAAAATTTTACGGCAAGAGTGCCTGTTACTCAAATTACATAATCGAATAATTGAATAATTCTTTTGCAATACTTTTAGCATTTGAACATACACCCCAATGTATTATACCACAGCGCAGTGGAATAAAAAACAGAATAGTAAAAATCCTTAAAGTCTCGTAATTCCAAAATGTTTTCAGCGATTTAAGAGCATAGCAAGTTTGTGGAAGTTTACTGCAAACAATGAGAGCGAGCCACTTTAGATATCTATCAATTGTGACACCAGCATTTTACAAGAACCACAAGTATTAACATTGGTTATCAGGTTAATATGGTCATCATAAGAACCATCAATTAATATACAAACTTTCGTCGTTTATAATTAACCTATTAACAATCATCCAATCAAATATTAAATTCAATATAACAGATGAGTTGGCAATCAACTCATCTGCAGATGCACCGGCAACTGTAATATTTGTATTGTCAGCATAATTTGTTAATATACAGTCCATTTCAGATAAACTTATTGGTACATCATTAATATAAATGTTATATAATGTCGGACCCAGTATAGAGCCCTGCGGTACACTTGTATTTGTAATATGTCCTAAGAGAGTTAATATAATAGGATCTACAGAGTCAAAAAAAGCTTTGCGTAGATCATTATAGAGTCCACGAGACGGATTACGTTCATCAAGAGATTTGCAGATGTCTTGAAAACCTGTGCAATGCAGAATCAGTACTTCTGCCAATTACAAAGCCCTGCTGATTATAGGTAAATAAATTGAAACATTGAAAGTAACAAATTAGCTTTTTATTAATAAAGAATACATAAATCAAAAAAATAGGTAGGAGGCTAATCGGTCTATTTCAATAATACCAGGGTCATTTTTTTAATGGCGCCTAATTTCAATTTTGTAGGAAATATACCATATTCAAAAAATAAATGAATTACTTGCGCTAAAATAATCCATTGCACAAAATTTAGATGAAGACAACATTCCAAATATCCGTAGCTGTAACAATAGTTACGAAAAACGAATGTCAAGAATTGTGCATTTAACTATCAATTTTCGAGTAATCATACTCCTTGGTATTCAAATTTTTTGACATTAAATCGAACACATCATTGGCAAAAGTGGGTATTAAATTCATTACATAGGTCACTGTCATTCTTGTAGATTTTTGGAGGGACATTGTTTAGTTTTGGTAGGTCTTGTCTTATTAATTAAAGACCACGCGGTTGTACATTTATTTTTTGAATTTGAAATTAAAAGATCATTAATTTTTTTTCTTCTCAGACATGACTATTGAATAGTATTTTTCGAAGTTATCGAGCTCGTTCTCAAATACATAATACCTCCTGCACATTTCATTCAGATATCCCAGCTTTTGTTTTAAACTAATTATTTCAGGAGTGGGTAATATTTATAGTAAGGGCAACATATGTCAAGATATTACATGATATTACACGTGTTCTGTTAACATTAAAATACCTATTTTCTCAGATTTAAGACTTGAAGTTGTTTAAGTTTGTTACTTAAGCATCGAATATTCTGATGCATAACGTTCGGATACTCTACGTTACATGTTTCAGATTTGACAGATCAGTTAAAAAAACAATTAATACAAACGTCCTGGGGTCATCGATGTATTTAGATGACGTTTCTTCGGTAATGTAGTTCTAATCTACCGTATGTCCCCGGATTGAGTTTACAATGATTGACCAAAAATTTTCGAATTGGAATTTCATATTTTGTGATTCCGCCCTGCTTGGTCTGAAACGTATTTTTAGTTTACTTTCGATTTTTTTAAATCAAGTAGGGCTTTACAGTTTTGCAAACACTATTTTAGTTCTAGGTAAACTACCTGTTCCGTTCACAGTACGTCAAAGTGTTACTAAGAAAAGTTGTTCAGAATGTAAAGTTACGGCGTTTGTCATTACTTCGCAATGAAATGAGTTTTGTGATATTACTTTAACGATATGAAAGATAATGACCCATATGATACTACAATAAATATTTGACATGTAATCGATGGTTTTATTAAGCCACCTCATGTTATTATTGCTGTTTCAATTGCAATACTGACCAATATTAGATTTTATCAAAGTAGGTCGATCGTTATGAAAACGTCATAACTTTACATTCCGAACAACTTTTCTTAGTTATACATTGGCCTACTGTGAACGGAAAAGGTAGTTTACTTAGAGTTAAAATAGTGTTTGCCCAACTGTAAAGGCCTACTTGATTTAAAAAAATCGAAAGTAAACTAAAAATAAGTTTCAGGCCAAGCAAGGCGGAATCACAAAACTAGAAATTCCAATTCGAAAATTGTTGGTCAATCATACCTATTGTAAACTCAATCCGGGGACATACGGTATAATAGTATATTATTATACAAGTTTAGTAGAGCAACGGATTGTCAAACGAGTGGTTTGGGACACGACGAGCTTGCGAGGACAAAAATCATAATCCCAATTACAACGGTTTAAAAATATTGACGAGTGAGTCCAATGTATCTAAGAGACTTCTCCTCGAAATGTGTTTTATCCAAAACACCAAAAATGATATGAAGAGGGTTATCGACGATATGAGCAATATGTATGCCGGGTTGATGGCTTAGTTGGCCAGCAGGGAATAATCATCCTCTGTGTCTTTTTCCCCTTTTTTTTGTCAAAAGAAATTTAAATTAGTAATTTTAATATGGTTACCATTTCGATAAATTAATTCTAAAATTTTTGGACATTTAAATTTTTCACTTTTTTCTTCTCGTTTCTTGTGTCATTTTGCCGGGTATATTTCTAATTTGTTGATAGTGTTGTTTTTTGCTTTTGTTGTTACTTACACTCACAGTGTATTTTTCTAATGATTTTATGTTTTAGTGTATTAATTAGAATTTTTGCCTTTAATCAATTTTTGTAAAATTGAATTTTAACTCTATTTGTTTTCATGTTTCCTTGTTTTTATAATTCAAACGTGTTGGTAGTGTTGTTCTTTGCTTTTGCTATTATTTTCAATTTGGTTAGTCTAAGTAGGTTTATTTTTTGACTCTTTGTAATTCAGACTTTGAATGTTTTGCCTATGTAACACTGACTTCTTACTGCGCCGCTGTTTCTGTGACGTACCGCGCAAAAAATTGTTTTCGTAAATTTCACTCTAACCGATTTGTTCGTCTTAAAATTCATTATACCAGGTCGCGCAAAAGTATGGAAACGGTCAAATATTTTTAAAACCACTTATCAGAATTAAATGAAATTTGGCACGTGAAAAATATTTAAAACAATCAATTAGCTGTAATTTTTTCAGATAAATACATTCATTTGTTTCAAAGATCCAAGGCCAACTTGCTTTTTTTTTTAAATAGCAACAGGAGTATCATTTTACATTTTTAAAAAGTATATTTTCTTCTGATTTTGACAGTGTAATACATGTTAACCTTTTTTTGTTGCAAAATGTAAAAAAAAATTTGATAACACAAAAAATTTTAGGTGAAAATTAAATGTAGTTAGCTATGGAATTAGCTGTCATTAAATTTTGACAAGTTATTAAAGAAGTGGTTGAAATTGTTGAATTTACCGAAAAATGCTTCATTTAAATGACTCTGAAAGAATAGAAATTCTCATGAATCTAGGATATGGCGACAGAAGAAGAAGTTACTCGGAAGTAGTAAACATTTTCAATGAAATTCATCCAGCTCGAGAACCAATTAGTAAATCCGTTGTGGCAAAAACATTCAAAAGATTTCGCGATACGAAATCGGTGTTAGAGAAAGACCAAAATCAGGACGTCCAAAGAGAGTTACAAACGAAGAAAATTCTCTGAATGTAGTGTTGAATTTAGTTGAAAATCCAAAAACTTCGGTTCGAGAATTGGCACTAAATAACAACATGAGTAGGCGATCGGTACCTACAGAGAATTTTAAAAAGTGGAAAATACCATGCTTACAAAATTCAATTATTACAATAATTGAGCGAAGATGATTTCGATCGGAGAACTGAATTCTGCGAAATTATGACAGAAAGAATTGACCAAAATCAGAATTTCTTAAATAGCATTGTGTTTTTCGATAAATCTACGTTTTGCTTAAACGGACATGTTAGTCGTCACAATTCTAGATACTGGTCAGACACAAACCCACACTGGATGGAAGAAACCCATACTCAAAGACCAGAAAAAGTAAATGTGTGGTGCGGCATTATCGGGCCTCATATCATTGGTCCCGTCTTTATAAACGGCAATTTGACTCCCAAAAAGTACTTGCAAATGTTGCGTGAAGATATTGTTCCCCAAATTAGAAGGTTGTTTCCAAATTATAACAACGGAAATATACCTGCAGAACAAATTTGGTTCCAACAAGACGGAGCTACGCCTCATTTTGGACAAGTGCGAGCGTATTTAGACTAAGATTTTTGCTGATAGGTGGATAGGACGAAGAGGAACTATAGAATGGTTGCAAGGTCACCGGATTTAACAAGTAAAATATACCACTGTTTTTGAACACTGCAGAATCTGATGATTTTCCCTATGAACTTTTTTTTGTCGTTCTTTTACTCCCACTTCTCGTAGGTTTTTTTACTGCTTCCTGCTATCTTTTGCTTGGTCGACCCCATCCTTTTATTGCTCCTTCACCACCCATTAACACACGTTTCATCCCTATTTCTCGGCCCATTCTTGTTATATGTCCCAACCATCTGTCTCTTTAATTATATTTGTTATTGTGGTTTTTTTGTATAGTTCCATTAAGTGCTTGTTCGTTCTTCTTCGCCATTCTCCTTCCCTTAATTTATCGCCTCTCTTCGTAGGATCTTCCCATCTTTCGAGTTTTTCTTCCTCATGGTCCATGTTTCGCATGCATACGTTACTGTAATTACTGTATGCTACTTTCGCCGCTCTGGATATATTCTTTGATTTCACTATTCCCGTTAGCTTTACTAACTTGTCTATGTCTTGTCCTTACTTCTTTATTAGTTACTGTCACACCTGAGTACTCATTGTTCAACTTTATGGCATATTGGTCCCAATCACTTACATGTATAATTAGGTTCCGCCTTTCTCCCTTGTCGTTATCTTGCATAATCATGTATTTTGTTTGACCTCATTTATTTTTAATCCACTTGTTCAACTTTCCCTATGGCATATTGGTCCCCATCACTTACCTTTAAATTAGGTTCCTCCTTTCTCCTTTGTCATTATCTTGCATAATCATGTATTTCGTTTGTCCTCATTTATTTTTAATCCGTATTCATTTGACTTTTCTTCTAGTAATTTAAATATGCCTTTAACACCACTAATTCTGATTTCGTGCAAGGGAAATCGATACTAACCTCGAAAAAGAGAAAACAAGACGAAAATGACGAACTAATTTCTATCCTGAACGAAAAAAAATCTATGACGAGAAATCTAGTACCCGTACTGATGAACCAGCTGAGTACAAATTCTTTCTCCTCTCTACTTTTAGAATACGAAAAGTTCCTGCGGAAAGAAAACGTAAGCTTCGGTCTGACATAATTGCATATATTGCTGCTGCTTAATTCCCACCTCAAGAACAATGCCCGCCCAACTTCCCAATTGTTCTACACTCGACCGCTATCCACCCATGCCAACTCAATTACAATTCTTACCACCACAAAATATTCACGATTCTGAAATGTCGTTCTCGCAAATTCAAAATTCCCCAAATTCCACGAATGAGCATATCCACATTCACACTCTCCACTCAGTCACCACAATCTTCACTAGTGTCTACTTGACTGCAGTGAGTGATTTTAAGTGCAAATGTAAAGTAACTGAATATTAAATTCAATACCAAATTTAAAAAATAGTAATTAATACATGCAAACCTTGTGATCTCAGTGTCAGATAGCGCCAGATATGTCTTCGTTTGTGTATCATAAGAGCTCGAAAAAAAAGATGACTTTCACATACGAAAATACCGATAAAAGTTAACTTTATCTGTACAAAGTTTATCAAGCAACGTAAAATACAATCCATTGCCATTGGGGGAATATTAATTTTCAGACTTCTTCTTCCTCGTTTTTTAAATAAAATAGCGAGGAGAAGCAACGATTCGTTTGATGCCTTCAATAACCTGAACAGTACTTGCTTACGCTGGTGACACCGATGGCCGATAATTACTTTCTGCTTCAATTTGATGGCTCCGTCAGTTGTGAGCACCAGTTACGCTACCAGTTTAGTCTAATAGCGGCTTGGTTGAAGGTGTGTTATCGGTATGTATTCTGTAAACGTTGCCTTTCTCTTCGTAACAATGGTTGACGGTGGCGTCAAATCTTTCAACAATCATTGTGCGTACTGGTTTTGCAATTTTCAGAGTTTCAGGGCAATTGCTTTTACATAACAAATTATCAGCCATTTTAAAGATACCGAGACACACTGAGACGCTGAGGTTTTGAGTTATTTTAACACTGCACGCATGACATGTATAATTTGTACATAGAAACACTAACACATCTGGAATCTAAGCGACATTGTACACGAAGCCTTAAATATTTATTACAGAACACCAACGCCTAACGTATTAGCGTTTTGATTAAAAAAATATTGAAATGATTTAAACGCAATTCGATGACTTTATAAAAAAAAATTGAATTTTACATCATCCGAAACGATTAATTGAAGAGATGTATGTTGCCTAACGGTAAACAGAATTTCGATTCGTCACTTTGATACGCGCCAGCGAATAAATAACGGGTGAGCAATCTTTCGTGGGCGATAAAGGCAATAAGCACAGCCAAGTTACAATTTGAATTTGCGGCATTAACAGATTACCTGCACTGCATGTATTCTATGTACGGATTCAAATCAACGACACTGTGGGTAATAATTATAGGAAGTTTACATCTCCGTTGATATATCTTACGACAAAGGAGTTGTAATTTACGACCGGGATACACCGTCGTCAATTTTAGCAGTCATCGATGACGAGATTTTAATTTACAATACATAAATGGTAAAAAAACAACTAAAGGGCCACCATCCTCGCTAACTAGTTACGAATATTAAATAAATAAATATTTATATTCCTGATAAGATATTTGTTTTTGATATTGTTTCGCCTGTTTGCGACCTTTAAGTTTTGTTTTATTTATCCTATTTGTCCTTTTTTATTATTTTTGTTCGTCTTGTCGTTGATTGCTTTTTGTATGACTTTATGCTATTATTTTGAAGCGTGTTATTCAATTTTAAAAAATCTATTATATTTACCAGTGCTCATATTAGTAACGTTTTATATTAATATTACAGGGAACACGTATGAGTCGCGAAACATATGTCCAGAATGAAAAGCGTATAACAATGTATGTGGCGAAGTCAATACGACCAGCAATTTAATAAACATTATGACATGATAAAACGATAGACTAATGTAAATTCACATTTTAGTGTATGTGACGTTAAAAAAGGATAAAGACAAGTGGAAATTATAACAACTCACCACAGGTACCTGTTCCATCGAATATTAATATTAAACGTGTATTCAATTTAAGATTGTTTTTCATATTTCGTATCTATCGTGCTTCTTATTTATATTTCATTTCATTTGTTTAGTTTACATTTCTTGTTGGTTCTTCTGTTTCTCATTGATATTCTACTTTAATTTCTGCATAATTTGCATCTTGTTTTTTTTCTGTTTCATTACAATGTGACATTGATCTATGGAATTAATGGCGTTAAGTTCATGTCTTTTACTTGCAAATTTAATGTAAAGCCTTTTCTAGAAAACTCGAAACATTGACTAAGCTCAGTTTCATTAACAATCACTTGAATTATTCAATTACTATCAAAACGCGTATAGTTTTAATAGGAACCAATACGATTATAATAAAAGAGTTGTTTTTACTGCTTACATAACTTAATTAATTTACTACGAAGTTCGTAATTTTACCAACGAAGTTGGTAAAGTGGGCAAAAACGAATTAAATTTCACAGCACCAACTCATAAATAACAACTTCATTTAGTTCTCAGAGCGACGTGAAATATCTCCGTAGTAATTGATAAAACAAGTTCCGCTTGTTTTTTACCTGTGCAAGTTTCAAGTCGAATGTTACGAAGATTAAAACCTTTTGGGTGGTGGTTGCCGGCGCGGAACTTTTAATTTGGTTCTGATTGTGGTACGTACGCGCAGGAGGTGCGGGCTTCTTGTAAGGGAGCATCTGCCGTTTCCGGCGCACGACGCTGACTGCACATCCGCCCCCCACGGAAACGCTTATTAGGGTTGTTTATATCCGCCCGAGGTTTATGTAAATAATAATTATCGCTTTCCACCCAGTACAAAGGATACAACGGTGTAATAAATTGCGGGCGTAATGTATGTTTATTAATTCCGTCCGATTTAATTTCAATGGCAAACAGACGTTTACCGATTTAGATTGATAACATTAAAATTTATTTTCTGTTATCGTTCTTTATTAGTTTTACTTCTAGAGGAAAAAATACAAACGGTTTTTGTGAAAATCTGAAGTTTTTTTTATTGCAAAATTGTTTGATTTTTTCGGGGAAATTAAAATTATCTAAAAATTTTATTTGTTACATAAATCTTTTTGTACTACGCAATCAATCGCACATAAACCTAACGTCAACTATAAAATTAAAATTTAGAAAAAAAAACTCTATACGAACTCAAAAGGCAATCCGATATAGGAAGATAATTAAATATAAATATTGATAACTTTAAACTTATATATTTTCTTTAAAAGGTTTATTAGAAAGCGCGTTATTTACCGTTGATAAATTGGATTTCTTGATGTTGAACAACTTTCTTTTCTCGATATGTAAATATTTCTTGCTTATGTGTAATATAACTACTTCCTTGACGAAAAAATCACTGACATTCTGATGCCTGTATTCATAGCAACTCGTCTACACCTAATAAGTATATAGCATCTTATTGATCACGAGACTTCCAATATGCTCACTGATAGCTCGTCTGACTGCAAAGGAGCTGTCACGTATGACTGATGTGTGTCATCTCATTTAAAACACAATTTATGTTTTTGTGGTGTTCTGAATTACATATTTAAAACATCGTAAATCAGTTTGAGTCTATGCTTACAAATGCATATACAATTGAAATTCGTATCGCTAATAACATCAACATATAATATTTATCTGTTAAATGATTTAGCATCTGGTGTTTAAAATGTCACTTGAATCAACCGCGAAATTAATCGACGCCATTTCCAGGATACTAGAGTATTTAAACGGATCCGTTTAGAAATTTAACGATTTTTTGTTGGCCGACGTGTTTGCGCGACGTGAGCGAAGGAACTTATTACTCGACTCATGGCGAGTTGTAAGTTTGACGAGAATTTCGAGTACGTCTCTCGCTCACGTAATTACGCCACTGATGTGCGCCGCTATTGTCTGAGCATTATTATATCGTTCGAAGGCTTGTTTCAGAATAAACTCTTTTAAGTTTGTACACTCTTTATTACCACTTCACTCGCAACTATTTTACAATTACAATTGGCAATGTTGCGATGTGTTAGCTTGTTCTCTACTTGTACTGGTGTATGTGATTAATACTTAAGTGAATAACACTGTTGTTAGTACTCGAGTGATTCTGATGTTTATAGTTGTCGACTGTTGTTTGGGACTAGTCTTGAATAATGCTGATGTTAAGGGGGAACATGTTCTTTAAATAATAAAGTTCGCTTGTAACATGGGTGGGAATGAATGCCCCCACTTTGGTGCAGAGGGGGTGTTAGACGAAGATCTGGTAATTTTGGCCAGAAAACGAATTCACTTCATAACTCTAAAAATTTCATAAGTAAGTATTAAAAACCCACAATATATCATGAAGAGGGGCGGGGGGATACAAATCATCTATATAATTTATTATGAATGTGCACCTCAAATCCGTTTGATATAATGGGACAGCTTTTGGCCGTTCTTGTTGTTTAAAGCTGTAACAAAACACTCTATACGATATTATACATCCTGCTGTCCTACTGTCGTGATCACAATGCAACAAAAAACACGACACTGTTTTACCTGGTTATTTTTTACAATGCTTACCAATATATGACACCAACCTGAAGAAAATGTCTAGAAAATTATTAATTACATTTAATCCATATGCATATGAACTTTGCCATGATAATAGATGAATAATAGATTACCCCAAAGCACTGAACGTAGAATGTTGAAACTTGGTGAAAATATCTAATACACGTAGAAAAACAAATGATTACATTTTTAAGAAAAACTGATAGCATTTACTTAGTTACATCCCCACGTACAGTTATGCACTGAGCAAATTAGCATACTGGAAATTAGATTAATGATATCCTCTTGAGCTACCTCATCCCAGGCTATCTGTAACTGTTGACGCAACGCCTCTAAGGTATTGTGAGGATGGGGCAAACGCCGGAATCTTCTTTCCATCATGTCCCAGACATGTTCAATGGGGGATAAGTCTGGTGATCGTGGAGGCCAGGGCAACATATTAGCCTGCCATACTGGAATGCCGGACCAGGTCCGTGGAACTTGATCCGTCGGATCTTATCCGACAGACTCGGTCCGCCGCCGTGCCCACTAACATAAAATTGAAATTGTAAGAATCCAACGGATTAAATTCACAGCCGGACTAGGTCCGCTAGTTAGTGGGGAGGAAATCAGTCACATTTGAAGGGCTCAGTCCGCCAAAACCTGGTCCGCGGGTGGGGCAATATGTTGAAGAAAACCATTGCCATTGCAGCGATCGGAATTTATGCATAGTACAGAATGCGATATAAAAGAAAAAAATGCTAAAAGAGATATCTTGATAATGATAAAAAATTTTATAAGCCGTAGATTTTTGTTTTTATAGTCCTCCATTTAACATTCCACAAGCACGGTTTAAGTTTATAAATTTCAATAAATTGTCCGAATATAGCTTTAGTCCACTCCATCACGCAAAACTAACAATACTATGAATACTACACGTTAGGACCTGTTCAATCACCGTATAATTAGTGGGGAACAAAGGATTTGGTCCGTCGGATCGGGTCCACTACTTAAAGCCAACAACAACAACTAGTTCCAACACTGAATCAATGTAACGTCTGGCGTTTAGTGTGCCCGTAATGAATACCAGACGAGATCTTCTTCCATGGCGTATTGCCCCCCGCCCCATACCATAACCCCAGGAGTTAAAGCCGTATGACGACGTTGAACAAATTGTAGGTCGGCTAGGTCGGCTAACGCTCGAACATCCGTCAGAGTTCCATAAGCAAAATCTTGATTCATTGCCGAAGAAGATCTCAATATTCTATGCCCTTGCATCAGTGAAGTCTGATGGCTTTATGTACTCTTGTTAGAGGAAGACGAAAATAAGGACGATAAGAACGTAGTCCAAACGTGCGTATTCGGCGATAAATCTTGCTCAGGGATACCATATGCCCAATTGCTCTTATCCAATTTATTCCAACGCTCGTGATGGTTCTTCCGGGTCTCTAACTGCATTTCGCCTTAATAGCCGATCTTCTCGCTCTTGCGTCACTCTCCGTCGTCCAGTACCTCTACGACGAACTTGGCGTAATTTGATGAAAATTTGCACTTCTTCCAACTCGTGGCATTTTAAAGGTCGTAACAGTTACATCAAGCAAAAAGAAACTCAATTAGTTTTTCTACGTTCACTACATATTTTCACCAAGTTTCATCATGCAGTGGTTCGGAGTGGTGTATTTTATTGAAAATTATTTTATGAAAACTAGACGCATTTTTCAAAGAAATTTATATCTTGCATTGTCAGTTCAATAGACATTTAGATATTGATTCAAATTACCAATTACGCTATCAAATCAATTTCTAAAAATTTTCCGAAGTAAATTTATAATATTTATACAAATTAATTGTCTTCTTTTGCCAACGACGTAGTTTTAATCACAATTTAATAATAAATACTAAAACGATTTTAATTAGTTCCATTTACAAATATCTTATATTTCTTTGTTATTCATTGAAACGCAATTCAAATTTACTCATTGTAAATTGAAAATTCCAATGACACTGTGTAAGATGTGAACCCATAACCTTTGAATTTCTGGTGAACGATTTAATCTACTACACGTAATGGCTGACATACTTAAAAAATTCTATAACATGCTAGTAATTAACGACTTATCATATTTAAGTGGGATTCACCTACATCGTTGCACGACAACGACCTGGGTACTTACAATTTCTAAAGCCTGTTTCGCCAAATTGCGTTGCATTTTTTCAATTTTGCAATCTCCAACAAAACGTTCAAGGGCCGAGTCGATAATTAACAATTTGCTACAACTGGCAGAGAAATTCGCCACGTAGTTTTCGAGCTGCATGGATTACGGGCGACAAGTACAAAACTTCAACTGGCATTGGTGAGCCGTTGGGAATTAGAATCGATTCAAACTGCGACAATCATTCTCGTTAAGAGTACGTCTATTGATAGAGTGGCAACCAATCTACACGAGAGTGGATTTCTCTTCCGGCAGATTCAGCATTTCGTGAATAACACAGGCGATTTTCGACCAAGTGCTATATTGATATCAATCGTCCTGCTATTTTTTAACACTAAATTTACATTAAATTATCCATGCGTAATGTGTAATTTATAATAGAGTATTGCAATTAGTATCTCTGAATTTCGGGGCACAATTCACCCGATTCGTACTCGCGATGTGAATGCGGATACTAACAAGGTTGGTAATAGTTCTAGCATCGGTAATATGCGAAACATGTCCGTGCAGCGTAGGTAAATTACTTTGCCTTGAAAACATCATTATACGTTACCCATTTCTAGTTGAGCATCAACTATGGAGGGACTAACAGATGTGTAAAAGTGCATTATGAGTTGTTTGTTCTATAATTGGTTGTCGTATTACAATAGTGCCCTGCCCTTAAATTTTTCGTTACGTAAAAATAATTAGCACAACCTATCGTAAATTAATTGATAAAAATCGATGCTAGTAACTGTTGAAACGGTCGCTGAATAAATTTGAGATATTTATTGTTTCTCTGTCGGAGTTTATGGTATATACGCGATACATGCAAATTTACGCCGTATATTGCCGCTGCAAACGCCACGACAATATTTCAAACGATTCTAAAATTTACTTCTCCATACGTGGGTAAACAACTTTTAAATTGTTATAAATGGCGGGCATTTGTCTACAATGTCTACTGAATAATGGAAAATCGTTACGTAATTTAACGCTCGAAGGGAACTAAAAGTGAACAATTTTCCAACAAAGTTTCATTTGCAATCGCTGAATAATAAATATATAGAAATTTAAAACTTTTGACTCGATTGCGATTTCGCGTTGACGATAAATATGAATTATGCAACGATGACAGTGCTGATAAAAATTTATCGTGAACATGAATTCCATTATTTGATGAATTATAATACAAATGTTAGCCGAAATACTGCCACAGTACCAAGAAAAAATCCCATGTTATAAGTTTTTATTGCGGTTTATTGATTGTCGTTAATTTCTGGAAAAGAAAATAGGCGAGCGAATATTTTTGGGGTCAAGTGTAACTTTTAACCACCTTACTTTTTAATTTCTTCATTAGGCTTGCTGCATGTTATCCACCTCAAGTCAAAGACGGACATTTGTAAAAATATGAAGTTGCAAGAGTTCGCAAATGAATATAGTTGTCATACAAGTCGGGAAATAGTAAAAAGTATATGTAACCAAAAAATAATTAACCCAATAGCACTCGAACCGTATTATGAATCGTATACGTAACTTAGGAAACTACTACACGATCTCGATTGCTCAAACGGTTACATAGCGTCAACTGATGGGAGATTACACCAGGTATGCCGAACAAGTTATTGTAAATGCTATCAACATCATCTCGCGAATTCACTGTTACTTCATGACGTACATCGACCAATACTGCGATCGATTCAGAAGCATCACATTTTACATATAGATCACATACTTTCCAATATAAAACAGCATCAAAGGTAGAAATGACCCACGACAGTTAAAATTCAGGGAAGCGCGTGATAATAGACTTGTTTGGAACCGTAGCGGCGCCACACGGCTGTCAGTTCAAATAAAGAACGGCCAGTTGACAAATTTACAAAAAAAACTAAGTTTTTATAATAATAATAATAATAATAATAATAATAATAATAATAATAATAATAATAATAATAATAATAATAATAATAATCTCTATTGTCCAACAGAAATATTCCAGTTATTGGACAAATACCGAAAAAGAGAAAAGTACAAAAAGCGTACAACTATATGCAGTGCACAAAACTTAACTTTAACTTAAGCGGAAATTTAGATACATTAAGTAAATTAAATGTTAAATACATGTGTGTGAGTGTGCATATCTATGCACAGAACTTAACAAAGGAAACACTTATACGTACATAATCGCAAATGTATACAAAACAGAAAATAAACAAATAAGTAAAACGTTGAACATTGAAGTGTCTTAATTTGCGGCACAAAAATAGCAACTCACAAGCAGTGCTGGAGTGTCTATTTGGTTGTTCAACAGCTTATATAAAAACACGATGCTCTGGAGGATTCGCCGAAAGTGAAGTGATGAAATATTACAACGAGACAACAATAACCTATGATCACAATTTCTTTGTGGGTAAGTATGATCCATTCGAAAACAAGAATTTCGCAAACCTCCTCTGAACTAATTCAAACTCACGAATGTGAGCATGACAATAAGGGTACCAAATAAGTGACGCACATTCCAAACGAGACCTAACAAGTGAATTATATATCGATTGCAAAGCCTGGATGCTAGCAAAAGATGTACAGTTTCGAATTGTAAATCCCAGCATGTTTCTTGCAGCCTTTGCAATAGATTGAATATGACCAGCAAAGCTCAACTTTTCGTCAAATAGTACACCAAGGTCCTTCATTGATTCACAGCGTTTTAAGATTTGGGAATTTATTTTATATATGAATAGAGATGGATTTGATTTGCGAGTAAATGATATTGTGTTACACTTAGTAATATTCAGATGTAGGTTATTTGACAAACACCAGCTATATATGTTGTCTAGATCAGCCTGTAGCAAGTTACAATCAGTTACGGTAGATATTTTGCGGAATATTTTTAGATCATCTGGAAAAAGCAGCTGCTTGCACTGGATAATGTCAGTGAGATCGTTAATAAAATTATTAAAAATTAAAGGTCCCAAATTTGAGCATAGAGATGGATTTGATTTGCGAGTAAATGGTATTGTGTTACTACAGTGGTAGATCTTTTCTCCCTAAATTCATGTTGGTAAGGTGGTATGTAGTTTTTTTTTATAATAGGATATATGTGGGAATAGATTGTGGGTTCAAAAACGTTGGCTAGATTAGAAAGAAATCGGTCGATAGTTTGCAATATTGGATACAATTCCACTTTTAAAAATTGGGACGACTCTTGCTGTTTTCCACATGTCCGGAAATGCTGAAGTTTTTAGTGACAAATTGAAAGCTTAGTTAAATGACCTACTAATACATTTCTACAATCTTTAATCAAAAACACGAAGTCAGGTATCTGGTCACTACCAGAAGTAAGTTTATTATTTACTGTACTTAAATTTAACATCAGATTCAGTTAAACAATTAACATACAATCCACTATCCTTCACAACAGGCATTGAGGAGGCACGTAAGACAGGAGTCGAATAAACACTATTGAAGTACTTTCTAAAAGCATCAACAATTGAATGGGGATCATTGTATTTAATGTCTTGAATGAACATGGATCCGGGTATCCGATTTCGTTGCCTCTTATACGGAATAAAAAACCAAAACTGCTTAGGTTAAAAAGGAATTTTCAACTTTTGACAAGTAGTTGGTATATGCTTCCTTAGATTGTTGTTTTACTAAAAGTCTAAGATACTTAAAGTGCAGCATATAATAATAAATAATAATAATAATAAATGCCTTTATTGTGTCCTTCATCAAAACAATTGGTAAAAATAATTTAATAATATAACAAAAACTAAAGTCACAATTACATGGTGCGGTTCAGATTAAGGTATACCTACCTCTTTCTGTTTTAATACCCAACCATGAGTATAATAAGTGTACTTAATACAAGTGAATGCATATACTAACAATAACTGAAATAGTACTTAACTTAACTTATAATTAATCTCAAATTATATAAATAAATAGTATAGTGTCAGCGATGTGCGGTCTGAAATACTGCTGTATAATCAGGTTACACACTGTGATATACACACACTAATTATACCGTGCGTTTTATTTAAGTATGGCCATAGGGATTTACATGGTAAAAATTGTACCCCACGTTAACTTTTGTTGCCGTTCAAATTTGAAACAATCGTTTGATATATATATATATATATATATATATATATATATATATATATATATATATATATATATATATATATATATATATATATTATTAATTAGTCCCTTATCAGTAGCATCAATTATATCATCTGTAATCTTTAATAGCGGAGTGGTACCTACCTGAAGCCCGACTGTACTGATGGTAATATATTGTTACCATCCACATGACTTCGGATCTGATTAGCAATAACCCGCTCCAAAATTTTCGAGGTTGTTGGAAGAATTTTGATGGGGCGCAGATTTTTAAAAGCGTAAGGTTTATTTATTTTAGGTATAGGATGAATAATAGAATTCTTCCAGCTATCCGGAAAGATGGAATTTTCAATGCAACTATTAATAATATGTGTAATATACGGAATTACTGTTGGACATATCATTTTTAACATGGTAATATTTACACCATCAGAGCCTACTGCATTAGATGTTATACTGGACAAAATCCTAGTGATCGTAGCAACATCCACATGTTTAAGTTCAAAAGTTTGGGAATTAACATTTTGTTGTTTTCTATTATAAATCGTACCCAACGCTATGTTTATAAAAAAACCTTTATTGGCATACTATATACACTTCTATTGTGCTATCTGCATTATTTTCATGTGCTTGCCCTTTCCCTTACGTCCTCCTGTTGCCCTCCTATCCTCTCCTTTTCCCTTTTCTTCTCCCTGCATCTCTTTATTTTTCTCATAATCGCCAATCCACCTCCTGTCTCATCCAAAATCTTTTTCCAATTTCTTCCCTTTATTTTCTCCTCCTTACGCCATTCTAACTCCTCACACTCCTCTATCCAATGCTTCCACTCATCTGCCCCCCCCCTCGCAGAACTCACATTTTCTGTACCCCTCATTCATCCAATATTTGTTATTTTGCTCCTCACTTCCGCACCTGAATCTCCCTATGATTCTTTCCTCCATCCCTGATCTTTCCCCTTTCAGATAATCTGGTCTTCCCCCACATGCGCAAATATCAATGTACCTTTTATTATAAATTGCGATCCTCATTTTCCCTTCTCTTCCTTGGGCTTCTACATGCTTCCATCTTTCCCCGATTTCTCCCTCCATCTCCTTCCCGTCTTCCCTTAGCCTCAGTGCTTCCTTCCAATCTATCCCTGCTTTTTCGTAAAGCTTCTTCCTACCCCCCTCCCATTTTTATACTTCTTCCTTTCCCTTTTCTGTCGTCACCATCTCTCTTAACGCCATCTTACCCAACCTCTCCTCCCCCTCCATCCACTTCCCCAGCTCATATCTGACTACCCGTCTTCCCGCCTCTAACGTCATCTTATCCTGCCCTGTCTCCTGCAGTACTATGTATTCTGGTGTCGATCTCTCTATCCCTAAAGCCTTTTTCAATTCTCCCTGCCATCTTTTCTCCATACTTCTCTCTCCTTTGACGCCCCATACTTCGGCCCCATACATTAGTATGCTTTTGACGCACACCTCCCATATTTTCATTCTCTCCCCAAATTTGACGTCCCTTTTATTCCACAAGTTCCTCATTATCCCTTCTTCCGCTTTCCTAGCTTTCTCTCCTACCTGTTTCATATGTTCGCTCCAATTATTCCCGCTCGTCCATGCTGCTCCCAGATACATCCACCCATCTACTTCCTCGATCTCTTCGCCTTTCCAAGCCATCTTCATCCCCTTTCTTTTCCCCCCACCTTTTCTTAATACCATTATTTTTTTTTCGACGTTTATTTCCATCTTCCTTTTCTCTAGGTATTTCTCCAACCTTCTCCCAGCTCCCTTTAACCCTTCCTCCGTCTCTGCCAACACCGCAACGTCGTCAGCAAATTCTAACGTCCACATCCTCTTTCGCCCTATCCTAATCCGCCCTTCTTGCCCTCTCCTTAATACCTCTTCCATCTCAGATGTGTATATGTTATATAATTTTGGGCTCAACGGGCACCCATGTCTCAGTCCTCTTGTTTTTCTGAACTTTCCCGTTGTCTGACTGCCCACTCTTACCTCGCACCATGTTTCCTCGTACAGTTCTTCCGTCTTCTTCCTCAACCCTTCTGATATTCCCACTCTTTCCATCGTGTTCCATAATATCTTCCTATCCACCCTGTCGAATGCTGCTCTAAGGTCCATGAACATCACATACAACTTCCCTCTTTTCCTTGACCTTTCCCTCTCTGCTAAGTAGTTGAGAATGTAAATATTATCCCTTGCTCCCCTGCCCTTCCTAAAACCCGCCAGTCTTTCTGGTAAAATCCCAATTCTCTCTACTTCTACGTCCAGTCTTTCCGCCATCATCCCCACGTAAATCTTATAACCCTCATCTATTAGCGTTATCCCCCATATAATTCTTGACATCTTCCTTGTTTCCTCTTTTCCATATCGGCACTACCACCCCCTTTTTCCATCCTTCTGGTATCTCTCTTCTATCCATCCATACCTCATTTATCCCTCTCAAGAGGCTCCTCCACACCTCTTCTGTCGCATATATCCATCCATTACTGTCAACTCCATCCTCTCCGAGGGCCTGCCCCTTCTTTAACTTGTTCCTCCCTTTCATTATTTCTTCCCACGTGAATTCTTCTCCTTCCATCTCCCCCTGTCCTGTCTCTTGCCTATTTTTCTCGTTTCCCCCTCCCTCATCTGATCCTCCTAGCAACTCCATATAATGCCTTTTCAATTCCTCTAATTATATCGACTCCCGACCTCGCTCTGCTCTTCCTTTTTTTCTTCTCAAATATCTCCAAATTTCCTTCTCCCCCTCTAGTCCCCTTACCTCTTCTATGTCCCTCTACGCTACGTTTATATTAAATGTTAGGAATTGCAGTAATGAAGTATTATAATTATTTTTTTCCACAGCTTTTAAACTCTCAGGTATGGTAGTATTCCTGGTCATTTGTACCTTCAAATGACCAAGACTTATCCATATCATCTTATTGTCTTGCATATTGGCGACGTATTGAAATATGCTTTTTTCTTAACATTTTGTAGTACTCCCAACTCTGTATCGTTTACTTACGTCTATATTTCGCAATAGCTTCGTTTCTCAATGACATGAGAAGCTTCAAATTGTCGGTTAGCCATGGAATACGTGGCTTTGTGAAACGACGAGTTATTAAAGGTGAATGCGTGTCGAACAAATTTAAAATATGAAAATTAAGAAACATTACATACATTGCAAATCATAGTCAAACATTTCTTCATTTATGTTTCTATAATCGCGATACGTACGCTGTTCCGGAAAGATCTTCGGTCGCGAACAACTAATATCGCAATAAATAAAATCATGATCTGAAAATTCACAACTAATCACTCCAGTATCTACCAGTCTGGATTCATCAGCAAAGAATAGAACGTCTATCAAAGTCGCCGTATTTTCTGTTAACCTTGTTGGTTGATTAATAATTTGTTTCAATCCAACGGAATCAAGGAAATCTTGAGAATATACAGTTGAGGAACAGTCAGTACATTAATATTTAAATCGCCAAAACACAATATGTTTTCAGAAATTGGTAAACATAAGGCCCATGAATTTTCAACTTCACTTAGAAATAATTTATGAATTTTGGAGGCCTGTATAATCCACCAATGATAAATTTTAAACTATATGCAGTAATAGACAACCAGATTTGTTCAATTGAATCATTAGTATCAATTAATGTGTATATGAAATGAGCACGAAGAAATACTGCTACCCCACCTCCACGTCCATTTCTATTTTTTCTGATTAAATTATATAATAATAATAATAATAATAATAATGCCTTTATTGTGTCTTTCATTAAAACAATAGGTAAGAATAATTAAATAATAATATAACAAAAACTAAAGTCACAATCACATGGTGCGGTTCAGATTAAGGTATACCTCTTTCTGTTTTAATACCCAACCATGAGTATAATAAGTGTAATTAATACAAGTGAATGCCTATAACTATACTAACAATAACTGAAATAGTACTTAACTTAACTTATAATTAATCTCAAATTATATAAATAAATAGTATAATGTCAGTGATGTGCGGTCTGAAATACTGCTGTTTAATCAAATTATACACTGTGATATACACACATTAATTATATTGTTTATCCAACATAATATACTTGAGCTTATTTCGAAAACCCATCAATCCCAGTTTTTTTAAGTCATCAGGTATATCATTGTATTTGCGGTAAATCGAAAATGAGAAAGACCGTTCATAAAGCTTCAACTTATGTGTAGGAGGAGAAATTAGCCCACGGAATCTAGTTGTAATATTATGCACATCGCACCTGAAGCGAATTTTATTATATAAATATGGCGGCGACTTAAATTGTATAATTTTGTGATACAAACATAAGACATGATGTTCTCTTCTGTCCCACATATTCAACCATCCAGCGTCTCTCAGCTTATGAGATATATGGTCAAATTTACGTATACCATATATATATCTTAAACAAGAATTCTGTATTTTTTGGATTCGTGAAACTGTAATACAATCCAGAGAAGCGTGATAAACTGAAGAACAATAATTAAATTGTGACAAAACGAAATTTTCACATAATTTCCTTTTTAATGCGATGTTTAGTGTTCTTCTAAAGGGAAATAATTTTTTTAAATAAATGTATGAATTCTTAATGTAATTGGAAACTTGAATACGAAATCTGAAGGTATTATCCAAATACAGGCCGAGATTTCTAGCTCCGTCTACAACAGGTATTGCGTCATTGTTTATGCGAATGTTAAGGACTTCCTTGAGGTTAGCACAATTTTTTGACTTTCCAAAAATAATCACCTTTGATTTATTGGGATTAATTATCAGTGAATGTGTCATAGCTACATTATATAATTTACTCAAATCATGATTTATATTATCCACTGCAACACTCCACTCTGATGGTCTAAAGGAATAGTATATCTGCGTATCGTCCGCGTACATATGTTTATTGCAAAAATCAATACACTCTAAAAACTGTGACGTATAGATAGAAAAAAGTAAGGGCCCAAGTATCGATCCTTGAGGAACTCCATTGCTAACCAACAAACCCGAAGATGTTTTAGTGTCCAGGTACACACATTGTTTACGATTAGTTAAATAACTACGAAGCAACTGAACACTGTTACTTCCAAAACCCACATACTCCAAAATTTTCAATAATAGTGAGTGGTTCACTGTATCGAAGGCTTTACTGTAATCAACTAGCACAAGTATAGTAATTAGTCCCTTATCAGAAGCTTCAATTATATCATCTGTAATCTTTAATAGCGCAGTGGTACAACTATAACCCTTCCTGAAGCCCGACTGTACTGATGGTAATATATTGTTACTATCCACGTAACTTCGGATCTGATCAGCAATAACCCGCTCTAAAATTTTCGAGGTTGTTGGAAGAATGTTGATGGGGCGTAGATCTTTAAAAGCGCAGGGTTTATTTATTTTAGGTATAGGATGAATAATAGAATTTTTCCAGCTATCCGGAAAGATGGAATTTTCAATGCAAATATTAATAATATGTGTAATATACGGAATTACTGTTGGACTGATCATTTGTAGCATGTTAATATTTACACCATCAGAGCCTATTGCATTAGATGTTATACTGGACAAAATCCTAGTGATCGTAGCAACATCCACATGTTTAAGTTCAAAAGGTGTGGAATTATCATTTTGTTGTTTTCTATTATAAATTATACCCAACGCTACATTTATATTAATGTTAGGAATTGCATTAATGAAGTATTTATTAATTTTTTCCACATCTTTTAAAGTCTCAGGTATGGTAGTATTCTTGGTCATTTGTACCTTCAAATGACCAAGACTTTTCCATATCATCTTATTGTCGTGCGTATTGGCTACGTAGTTGAAATATGCTTTTTTTTCTAACCTAAATGTCGATGTTGTCAAATTTCTTAAAGTTTTGTAGTACTCCCAACTCTGTATAGTTTTCTTACGTCTATATTTCGCCTTAGCTTCGTTTCTCAATGACATGAGAAGCTTCAAATTATCGGTTAGCCATGGAATACGTGGCTTTGTGAAACGACGAGTAATTAATGGTACATGTGTGTCGAACAAATTTAAAATATGGAAATTTAGAAATTTGACCTTCTCATCAACGTCATGAATTCTAAAGATATAATGGAATGGTATACATTGCAAATCATAGTCAAACATATCTTCATTTATGTTTTTATAGTCTCGATACGTACGCTGTTCCGGTAAAATCTTCGGTCGCGAACAACTAACATCGCAATAAATAAAATCATGATCTGAAAATTCACAACTAATCACCCCAGTATCTACCACTCTGGATTCATCAGCAACGAATAGAACGTCTATCAAAGTCGCCGTATTTTCTGTTAACCTTGTTGGTTGAGGAATCAAGGAAATCTTGAAAATATACAGTTAAGGAACAGTCAGTATTCAGTACATTAATATTTAAATCGCCACAACACAATACGTTTTCAGAAATTGGTAAACATAAGGCCCATGAATTTTCAACTTCACTTAGAAATAATTTATGATCGAATTTTGGAGGCCTATATAATCCACCAATAATAAATTTTAAACTATGTGCAGTAATAGACAACCAGATTTGTTCAATTGAATCATTAGTATCAATTAGTGTGTATATGAAATGAGCGCGTAGAAATACTGCTACCCCACCTCCACGTCCATTTCTATCTTTTCTGATTAAATTATATCCATCCATGTTAACATGGCCATCCGTGATTGAGTCATTGAGCCATGTTTCCGTCACTACTAATATATCAATATTATTGTCAGTCACAAAAAGATATAGGTCATGAATCTTCGATAACAAGGATCTTATATTAATGTGTGCAATCTTAATAAAATTATCGTTCATAATTAACATATCACATACATTTTACATATTTTAAATTAAATCAATCGAAATTACACAGCAGATCGGTAATTAATATAGAAAAAATAATGCCACGAATAAAAAAAAAATCTATTTAAAAAGAGAAAACGCAAAAAATACTTCTTTTATTTGTATTGAATCAAGCAGTTCAGTCTGTGCTGGTGGTATCACTCCGATTACTTATGTCAGTCAAAATTTTGTAATAATTGTTAATCGATGTTATTTTACTCACTTTGCCGTTGATTTTAACAAAAATGCTGCCATTATTTGTAAACACATTCTTATTCGTTAAATGTTTAGATAATTCTTTCACGCGCTCCGCTCTTTTCCGTGTTAAATCTTCTTTAATAATTATTTGAGAGCCTTTTAACTTCTTCTTTTGACTGAATATGTTGTTCCTTAATTCGCGGCGGCAGAATTTTACAATAATTGGCCTAGTAGCTCCTTCGCGTCCAGCTAGGCGGTGACAACAGTCTATATCACTTTCATTCACGTTTATTTTTAATTTATCCCGACACATTTTAATAACCAGGTCTCTAGTATTTTCGGCAGATACTTCGTGGACACCAAACACTCTAATGCTGTTCCTCCTCGAATATTGTTCTTGTTCATCTAATGCATTTTCGAGCACCACGATTTTGTCTTCTAATGCTAGTACCTTATCTTCGTACTCCTTGATTTTTACTTCCTGCATCTTAAACTTTACAGTCACGGCCTCGAGTAGTTTGTCCAAAAAAAGGGGATTTACAAGTACTTTTTCCACAATCTTTTGAACTAAAGCTTCTTCTTTATCATTAGAGTTTGATCTTGTAACTCTTTCGGCCATTATGGCTTAAATTAACAACAATATTGAAATTAATATCGGAACGACACACAGACACGTCTACTCAATGTCCGCACACATCACAATATCCAATATCCATCCATGTTAACATGACCATTCGTGATTGAATGATTAAGCCATGTTTCTGTCACTACTAATATATCAATATTATTGTCAGTTACAAAAAGATATAGGTCATGAATTTTCGATAACAACTGCTCAACAGCCTTTTGAGCGGCTTCGCGTATGTTCGGCGGGGTACACGTAAATTCAGCGTTTTCTGCCTCCATTTTGCATACAACATAGAAATTATGACGGCTATTATATTATTTTGAAATTTAATAGAAAGTGTCAATATCAGTGAAGCCAACCTACGCAAATGTTGCTAGTCTAATACGAAAACTTGAACAGGCGAAATTTCAAGAATTAGTAAAGCAAAGTAGATAAAATAGTATGTTACACTCGTTCAGAAAGGCAATATTGTCGCACTCGTTCTATTAACCACTCGTTTGCCACCAATTTGTCGCCTTACTAAACTTGTATAATAATATACTATTGTGCAATCGCTTTTACTCACTTTTCCGGTGAGGTAGGTGGTTGTTGACATTAGTTGCTAATAGACTAATGGCACCGATCGCCGAAGAAATATCATGTTGGCAAAGTAAAAAGGCGTTAGCATTGTGGTCAAGTTATTCCATGCTGCGAACTTGACTATTTAAAACGAAAATCTGAAAATTCGGTATTTTGAAACTAAAATGTCAAAATATTATGGATGTCAGTCATACCCAACCTAAGAGATTAAAACTCACTAAATGGTTTTTTTATATCTTAATATTAAATTAAATATATTAATGAAAGCGAAATAGAATAAAAAGCATGTAACAGTCGTTGTACAAGGCATCTTGTCGAACTTATGTCTTGTGCAACCAGTATTACAATATACTATTATGGATTCTGATTTAAAAATGGATCTAAGAAAACCAACTTCAGACGCCGTAAAAGAATTTGCACTTCATGCGAGAGAACTTTTGCCAATCAAATCTAAATCTCTATGCGAAAATGTTTACAGAGATTACGATATGTGGTGTTTAAAGAATAAATTTTGAAATAACATATTATGTCTTTTCAGTGATGCTATAAATCATCAGTCGAGTCAAACATAAAGATATTTTTATATTATTTTAGTATGGACAATCATTTTGCGATGATACGTTAGTAATACGCTGTGCAAAGGTGAGCTTCTAGCTTCTACTTTATGTTTACCACTGCATGTACTAAGTTTTATATTTCTCATAATAATAGAGAAACAAAGTGCGTTCGACCGCACATATTTCATATACTCAAAACCAGCCCTGGTAGATGTACATAATTAACATCTAGAAATATCTATTGTATCATTGTAAAATATTAAACACATCCTAGATTTTGGATTCATATATGCGAAGTGTTAGAACACTATAATATAATGTCAATGCTACTCATGCGAGATACTAGAGTTAATTTTCTTAAATTAAGAAAAAGCAAATAAAAAGCAGATTGCGAAAATGTTACTATTTCACGAAATATAACAGCCTCCCATATCAATTCGAACAAGCACACCATTCACAAGTATTATTTACCTAGAGAAATGTCGTAAAAGGGGGTAAATTATATCGTACGATTGTATAAGCATTAGCGTAACATAGCATATTTTTGTTATTTGTTAGTTTTTGCAAGGGAATTAACTACTATACACATAACTTAAAATGCAATGCGTGAACATACTTCAATAGTGTTATGCCGTAGCACCCCATTACTCCAACTGCAACATTCGTAACACAACACGGAAAAAAATCCTATGAACGAGTCAAGTGCCCAATAAATGTGCCGAGCACAATTTTGCATAACAATGTGACGCAACTGGTTGACAGATGTTCGCTACATCATCCCCGTGAAATTAGGTACGCAGAGGCGCAGTTTCTTGTCTTCCTTGTTCGCAGGTAAGTGAAGTTAAATATCGTCCCATCTCTGTCAACTCATCACGTTGCGCCGGGGGGCGCTCCTAGTCGCATCTCATGCGCCGCTGGTTCTATTTACGTACCGGTTAACGAATAATCCGCATCAATTTTCGACCGTGAGTAACGGGTGCGGCGAGAGATGGTTTCGGGGAGCACATTAAAACGTCGTGTTAATTGTATTCGAATTTGTAACGGGCTTCGTGACACTATCAGGTAAAACTGTTTGGAACAGTTTAGCGCGATTATGGGATTTAGTTTGGGATTAAAGTTTCGCACTGACTGAATTAGCTTTTGGTGTTACGGGGCATTGTAATAAACGTTAAACGTGGCAGAATGCGGAGATGCATTGATAACGTTTGGTCGCTTATGGGAAAAATAAAATACCTAATAAAATCATGTCATTGGTATCAAGGTTTAAAAAGATTATTACGATTTTACGAATAGATCGTGTCCATTATTATAAAGCTAACGTGACGCATGTTTTGCATCACCACGCACAATGAATAGAATAGTTGCAAAATGTTTAGGAACCATGATTTGGTTGCCTTCTCGAGATTGGTTAAAATTGTACTGCGAAAATGGGTAATACTATCTATTCATTAACGAAAATGGTGGGAGCAAATCAAACAAATTAAGTCTCCACGCCAGCGGTTACAAAGTGAAAAATTTATAAGACGAATGGGGATTTCAGCTATTAATATGCTTTGGTTCACCAAGTGGGAAGCATAAAAAATTTTCGATCATATTAGGAAGTAGCAAATAATGTTGCCATCCATTTGCGTTTTGCTGGAAGATTGCTAGATTTACGTTTTTGAATTTTGTTTGGAATTAACAATGGTTTCAACAAGTGGTAGCAAACTGAATAATTTACATTAACAGGTGAACGAATTTATAATATATTTATCAGTCGCAGAACCATTTAGAATTATTGACTAAAGCGTGCACAATTCAACTAAAACTACAAGAATGATTTCTTGATTTAGTTTGGTTTTGTTTCACATGCCCAGACTTACGTAGTACAAATGCATCGGCGCTACGCATCTGCATCTACCTAACCTATTGCACACAAATATTGAACGCATATGTCCTCTCAATCTTTGCTATTATCGAAGCAGTGTTCGTAACTATACATATTGCTTATATTTTTCGAAAAAATATATTTTTCAATGGACAATGTCTAACATAATAGAGAGACGGTTTATTCCTCATTGTTGTTATTATGCATTGATTATCATGAGTATGCTTGTGACTTCAAAAAATATATGAAGCGATTATTTCAAAAACATAAACTAAGAATATAATAATAATAATAAGTATTTTTTAGACTTTACATTTCTGCTCATCTTGTTAGAGGTTATGTACGATAATTTAAATGTCGTAAATTTAGACATTGTTAAGTGATTTGAATCATATTAATGCATTCCAATATTGCGTTTTGTTATATGTATTTTCTGTAACGAATCTATCTTACTGTAGTCGTTTTATGTAGTTTTATGCAGTTATGGTGAATCGTAAAGCAACGCCGGGGAGTTTAGAAATTTGATTACATGATTATGTCTATTTTCGCTTTTGATTTATGTTCAGAATTTTCAACCATACATTTATATTATTATAGAATTGCTATAACTTATTTCATTACCATTCGACAAGTATTCGTTTAGCCTACTCACTTGTACACCAACAATTTATTTTATTAATGGAGTTGGTTGAGGATATTTGCCCAAAATTTAACTGAGTATTCTGGCGCCGTACTTATTTGACTACTAGCTTAGTTAAAGCTAATGTCATTTCCCACCTGCACAATAGTTTGCTGGTTTATAATTCAATATTATGGTCCCCTTAAAATTTACGAATGTTGACTCGAATAAGTCGCTGTATAAGAACCATATTGATTGTATGATGCGGGTATATAGAAGCTTTATAGGCAGTACAATATAGGTCAGTACCTCCCTAAGTAGTAAGTATCGGATTGTAGGTGCTTTGCATCAATGCACCAATAAACAAACTCGTTTCGACAGCTATGGCATGCATGTATAGATTTCACACACTATGTTTCCGCATGTGCCTAGACTTTGTGCCAAATTTCTTTCGGCATATAGATCACGACCTATAGGTTCAGTCACGACAAAGCAGTGGAACATACAATTCAATGAATTTGTTGGTCACTTTTTTTACGTATGGTACGTACGAACGATAATCCCGATAATTCTTGCATTCTTTTCGAGAATATTGAACATAAAAAAGAGGCGTTATTGTTAAATTAAGTACCCTACCCAAACAAACCTAAGTCAACTCAAAGTAGCCATGTTAATCTGTTATTCCAGCTCTTCTGCTGCGCACCTGTAACATTTTGAATAATTCCTTCATACTAAGATTTAAGGGGGGATCCTGCTTTAGGAGGCCTTAAAATAGCGATTTTGGGGGAATTTTTTTATGAGCAAGTCTAGTGAACTTTTAGAGCATTTTATTGCATATTCGAGCATTAAAAAAAATATTTCGAGAGAAAAATATTTAAAGGAACCGATTTTTATGCATATTTGTGCAATACCTTTCAATTGCAGTCTACAATCGGTGGGAAAGATGTAGCTCGTAATTTTTGTCTGAAACAAAAAAAACCAAAGAAAATTGTAATTCTCATATATTTTCTTCTATGTGAACTAAAAAAAACCCAAAATTTTGAAATTCAACATTTTTCTTAGGTTTGAAAATAAATGTGCTTTTTGCAGGAAAAGAAAATCATTTCAACTTGCTAAGAAGGTTGTTTAGAATTTTTTTTTTCATTAATATTTTTAGTTCAAATCGAATAGAATGATACTGAAGCTAACAAAAGCTTTGTGTCGTTTTGATTGCTTGTCTAGTTTTCTCGCAATCACGCCAACCAGTTTAGAAAAATCGTAAAAACGAAAACTCGAGAAAACGCGCTCTAAAGTTTACGATCATGAAAAATGTTAATTTTCGATTACTTACGGAATATCTCGTTATAATCCTACTATAGCTCTTACGAATTCAAAATATTATTGTTTCGAACGACCGATTGAACTTTTTTCAGTACATAGTTCGGTGTTGTGACTGCGGGGAGGGGCGCGCGCTTCGTTTGTCCAAGCGTTCGTGCGTTCGTATATTTTTTGCTCGACACCTCACTGTGTTTAGTGCTGTATCTTTGAAAATATTGCGAATTAACCGCTATAACTTTTTATACATATCCTTAGATATATTAGGCATAGATTTGAGCAATAACAAAAAAAATCGAATTTTTGAGCCTTCTAAAGCAGGATCCACCCTTAACATAAAGTGAGTATAATATTAATACAATAATAAATAATACAATGATTACCGAATTACCTAAAATGCGTGGAACAAGTCAAATAATATAATAAGATAGACTTTTAATTGCAGCTTTATAAGGTCTATAAGGCAAAACCCTGATTTGTGCCGGCATAAAGTTGTATATTTTTATTAACACTACACTTTTTTTGCAGTTTTGACCAGTTTGCCTGCGGGGTTGATAAGTAAGTGTTACCCATACCTCTCGTGGAGTAACTGTGACTGTTCATATTTTTGCAAAACCATAGAGTAATTGCATTTTATTAATACCGCTCACTCTACACATATATATCAGCGTAAGTATTTTCTTCGTTCTAAATATGCATTTACACGAATCTCTATTATGTATGCGGAATCCACTTCTAACGCACCTTTTTTAAAGAACTAAAATTCACTTAATATCCTAACTATTTGCCCAAAACATAACACCATATTTGATGGGAGAGCCTAGTCTCTGGTTGATCAATGTCATAATCGGCCGTAACGCAAAATTAAATGGACTGAGTTTAGCTGCTAAATAATCTATACGAGACCTGTGAACGACTTAAGAATGTTTCCGTCATAATTTAAATTTACGATTTTTCTTTTTGATGTTGAGAATTTAACAAGGTTTCTTTTTCCAAAATATAACTCTCAATACTAAATATGTGTCATCCACAAATAATGCTGTGTCAATCTGTTGTATATATGGTAAGTAATTTGTGTACATGAACATGAGGAATAACTGGGGGCCCAATATGACTCCCTATGACACACCCAAGTTTATAGTGCCCTGAAATATGTTTGACCGCTATTGGACCTTACAACCGTTCTTTGTTCTCTTTCGTGCATTTGCGAGATGAGATTCAAAGCGGTACTCCGAAAACCCATGCGCTCAAGTTTCATAAAATGTCTCGTGATGTACGCAGTCAAACAAAAATCCCAAAACATTGCCCATGTTTGTCTTTGACGGCATCCGCTATTTTCGATAGCACCGGATAAACGGTGTTGCTTGTAGATTTTCCCCTCTGACACTCACTTTGATTTTCACTTAGTAATTTTTTTACTTCAAGGAAACTGATTCCTCTAATTTGTAAAATGTTTTCAAATATTTTCGATATGTTCGATAATAGTTCTATCGGCCTATAATTTGTTCATTTTGTATTGTCACATTTTTGAATATTAGTTGAAATAAAGTTTTTTTTCAGTGCCCTCGGAAAATCACATTTTTTCAACTATAGGTTTATGATACAACATAATGATTCTTTTATATACATACGCATATGCTCTTTAACATAGGCACTGTAACCGCATCATGCCCCACTGCTGTGTACCCTTTTATAACTTTCTTAATTTCCATTTGGTCTGTTGGTTACAAGGATGTATTTGATACTTGCTTTACCGTTTTGATTAATGATTCACATACATTTGCAGACAATTATTGATATAATCCAACACCACTTTGTTATCATCACTTTTGAGAGTTACTTTAATATTCATTTTTAATTCTCCGAGATCAATTCTTTCTGCCCGTTAGTATCAATTGTCTTTTTCACCAATTCTCACATTGCTTTATTTTTGTTCTTCGAATTGATTATATATTCAGATTTTTTTTTTATGTTGGCGCTGTTTTTTTCCTTATGTAGATGCGTAGAGTATGTTTTATAAACCTCTTTGGTTATTCTATTATGAATCATTCCTTCATATAATTATATTTTTATTCAGGACTTGTTTTGCAATTCACGTGAAATCCAATATTTCTATCTTTTATTCTTTTGTTTTATATTTTTCACTGGACACCTCTTACTGAATCGTATGTTTTGAAACTGCTTAAAAGATTTATTTACGTCCCATTGCTTAAGGTTGAAACCTCAAGCAATCAGACCAATCTACCCCTCTCATTTTATCTAATTTGGTTGCACATTGTTTTTAGGATCATTATCGCTCCCTTCTTGTTACAAAATTAAATTAAATTAAATCTGTTCAGATAAATGATCTATAATCACCATTGTATTGTCAATTTGTGTTAAGCTGAGAAGTTATCCTAGTTGGCTTTGTTGTAGTAGTAGATCTTAAGTTAAACGAAGTCATCAAATCTGTGATGTTCTTTACATGATTGTAAATTATGTTGATGTTACCTACACTAAGTTTAGTAAACGAGATTTTCTGGTAAAATCCGACGTTAAAACCTCTTGTATGTATAATCGATGGGGTTCACATCTGTAGGTAAAAAAATGTATGAAAAATTGTTAGATCTGAAAAGCTCAAAGGAGCTCAAGGACGGATGCTGGGTACTGTTGGTATAGAGCTATAGCAAGATGAACAATACTAGGAAAACAAAGGAATAGACAATTTACCACAATGACTCGCAGAAATCATAACTTTACAGAATAATATATGAAGACAAATCTAATAGGAAAGTAAATAGAATTGACAAAGAATGGGCTTCATAGAAAAATGAATATGAAAACAAAATTCAGCACATGGAAAAGCAGAGCTAATATCAAATGATACATTTTAGAGCAATTATTTTTGTTGTTTTTTCAATAGAAAAATATTATGATAAATGATAGATTTAGTTATTAAGAGGTAAAACCACTCTAGGATTTTCAACAACCCGATTTTTGTTTTCTTCGCTCTAACGATACTTCAGGATCATAAAATTAATATACCATTTGATTTATAGTGGAGAGAGAATATTAAAGGGTTTAAGTATTGATCGACGTGTGTTTATGAAACTTTAAACCCGTTTTTCTCTGAACTACTTTTTCCAAACAGATTTCTCGGAGACTGGCATGGATCTATTTAAAATTTTCACAGTAGCTTCACAATAGTGTTCTCTATGAAAGTTCGATTGATTGGATGTAAACTTTGTCTTTTATGAATAATTTATCACTCATTTTTGCGGCAAAATATCGATTCATTCCTTAAAAAGTGCACAACTTACACAAAATTTGATAACAAAGAAAATCCCTACGTACTTCCAAAGCCCAATGTACATAGATTATAAATTTGTTTACTTTTTTGCTCCAGGACTCATACAAGCCGAGAAATCCATCCTCCCGTTTCGGTGTTTTTAAAATATGTGTTCCCGACGACGTTTTTACTTACTTATACTTTATGTATAAGTAAGAATAGGAATCATGAAAAATTTCGACATCGAGATTTCAACGGATATACACGTTTTGAGGTCCCCTGAATCGTTTCTGACTATTTTCGGAATGACGTCTGTGTGTCTGACTGTGTGTGTATGTAGCAAAGAGGAAAACGTCCTATTTTGAACGCAATCTCTCAACCGGAAGTGATGGTTTACTCTTATCACCTTTTTTCATATCTCCAAAACGGTACACGTTACGGAAAAAAATATTCTTACATAAATTATAGATATTGATATTTTACAACTTTCCTTTGCAAAGTTTTTTCGAAAAACGTAGTATAACTAAGTATAAGAAAGTGTCGTGCGGACCACCGCATATTTTTTGTACTTCAATATAAGCTTAATGAACCCTCTGAGAAGAATTACTATTCCGCTTGTCATACTCCCAAAATAAATTGATACATTTAGCTCCTTTTCCTGTCTCTAGAGTGGTTTTACCCCTTAAGGCGACCTTAATGTTTGGTGATTTCAAAAAAATGGGAGATATGGTTGCGCAAATGTATGCACGCCTTGTTTATAATGACACACACAACACATACATACATACATACACTGTATATTCTGTTAACGTTCATTTCGTGAGTTTAGCGTTGAGGCAGTCTTCACAGTAAACCTATTTAAAATGTACAATGACATTTGTTATCAGTGTAAAAACTGCTAACTCTCAAGGCGAACATCGTTTTATTTTTACTAATGTATTACAAAGTAAAACAGAATGCGAATAAAATGCTAAAGAAACATAAAAACTGTATGACTAGATCCAGCTTTTCCACCATGAATTAAGCACGACGTTTTCGTGAACATTTTCAACTCGCGAATTACGATACCCATAAAAGCGGAATGAATGAGCGAATTCACTCTTAGCAAGCTGTCGTGGAATATTATGTCGTATTCGCTGGTTCTTCCGGCCAGGGATGCTCTGATTCTGGGGAGCCGGTTCGGAGAATCATTATTTGATGTTCGAGTTTCCCAACTCTCGTACAAAAGCACCGCATTTTACACATTTCCCGCGCAGAGTATAAAGTTAAATTTCCACTACTAACTTTTTACTTTTAGTTACCCAACTTCCGTAAATTTCAGTTTGTTGCTCTTTTAGAGGTGGTTCGCACAGCACCGTTTTCCTTTTATTGGATGAAGACGATACGGAACGGAGGTTTAGTTGCGATTTAAGAACTAGTTTTATAAGTATCGATTCGGCGCCCCGAGTGCGTTGAAAGGATGTTTCTAAATCATGTGTTTGCGGGTGACGTTCGTAAATACTTGTTGGTTATAGGTCTGTCAAGCTGGCACCCCCACAAACTCAAAATCCAAATTTGACTATGCAAGAATTATGTGCTCTTTATGTGCTAATTATGTGCCGCAATCGCGATTTTTGTGCTCGAAGCGGTCGTAGAAAAAATCGAATTTGAAAAGTGGGGGTGCTAACTTGATGCCAAGCTAGCACCCACCCATCTAAAAAATTGGAAAGGAGAGATCTGGTTATCGCTATAATTATGTGCTATTTATGTGCTTTCCAAATACCATGGAGAGAACTTGCTAACTCAACACCCTTGGCGAAAAAATCACCCTAACAGTGAGGGCCGTAAGAGGTAAAATCTATACTAAATGAGCACAAAAATTCTAACCTATACTGAAACGTTGCAATAATTATGTGCTCTCAAGAAAGCACATTCCCGATTTTTGCGTTCGCACCCTTGTCCGAAAAATTCACCCCTAATAGTTGGAGCCATAAGAGGTAGAATCTATACCGAACGAGCACAAAAATTTAGACCAATGGTAAAACGTTGCAATAATTATGTGCTCTCAAGATATCGTACTCACGATTTTTGTGCTCGCACCCTTGTCCGAAAAATTCACCCCTAATAGTTGGAGCCATAAGAGGTACAATCTATACTGAACGAGCACAAAAATTTTAACCAATGCTAAAACGTTGCAATAATTATTTGCTCTCAAGATACCGTACTCCCGATTTTTGTGCTCGCACCCTTGTGCGATAAATTCACCCATAATAGTTGGAGCCATAAAAGGTAGAATCTATACCGAACGAACACAAAAATTTTGACCCATGCTAAAACGTTGCAATGATTATGTGCTCTCAAGATATCATACTCCCGATTTTTGTGCCCGTACCCTTGTCCGAAAAATTCACCCCTAATTGTTGGAGCCATAAGACGTAGAATCCATACTGAACGAGCACAAAAATTTTGACCCATGCTAAAACGTTGCAATAATTATGTGCTCTCAAGATATCATACTCCCGATGTTTGTGCTCGTTCGGTATAGATTCTACCTCTTATGACTCCAACTATTAGAGGTGAATTTATCGGACAAGGGTGCGAGCACAAAAATTGGGGTACGATATCTTGAGAGCACATAATTATTGCAACGTTTTAGCATTGGTTAAAATTTTTGTGCTCGTTCCGTATAGATTCTACCTCTTATGACTCCAACGGTTAGGGGTGAATTTTGCGGACAATTGTGCGAGCACAAAAATCGGGAGTATAATATCTTGAGAGCACATAATTATTGCAACGTTTTAGCATGGGTCAAAATTTTTGTGCTCGTTCAGTATGGATTCTACGTCTTATGGCTCCAACTATTAGGATTGAATTTTTCGGACAAGGGTGCGAGCACAAACATCGTTGGACGATATCTTGAGAGCACATATTATTGCAACGTTTTAGCATTGATTAAAATTTTTGTGCTCGTTCGGTATAGATTCTACCTCTTATTACTCCAACTATTAGGGGTGAATTTTTCGGACACGGGTGCGAGCACAAAAATCGGTAGTACGATATCTTGAGAGCACATAATTATTGAAACTTTTTAGCATGGGTCAAAATTTTTGTGCTCGTTCATTATAAATTCTACCTCTTATGGCTCCAACTATTAGGGGTGAATTTTTCGGACAAGGGTGCGAACGCAAAAATCGGGAATGTGCTTTCTTGAGAGCACATAATTATTGCAACGTTTCAGTATAGGTTAGAATTTTTGTGCTCATTTAGTATAGATTTTACCTCTTACGGCCCTCACTGTTAGGGTGATTTTTTCGCCAAGGGTGTTGAGTTAGCAAGTTCTCTCCATGGTATTTGGAAAGCACATAAATAGCACATAATTATAGCGATAACCAGATCTCTCCTTTCCAATTTTTTAGATGGGTGGGTGCTAGCTTGGCATCAAGTTAGCACCCCCACTTTTCAAATTCGATTTTTTCTATGACCGCTTCCAGCACAAAAATCACGATTGCGGCACATAATTAGCACATAAAGAGCACATAATTCTTGCATAGTCAAATTTGGATTTTGAGTTTGTGGGGGTGCCAGCTTGACAGACCTGTTGTTTATGCCCGTAGCTGAACCTCATTTGACTGTCGCTTATGTAAATTCCTTTGAGTATCTAAAATTACTGGGTTAGAAAAATCAAATGTGTGGTGGTGTTTCCACACATGTGAGCATAATGCGGTGATTTCTGACTTCTTGCCTTTAGTCATAACATTGTTGCAATTCTGTTTGTGATTTTGGAGTCGTCTCTTTAAAAACTGTTTGGTTTGTCCTACATACGATGAACTACAGTCATTACATTGTATCTTGTAGATTAGATTAGATTGTAATAAACTGGGTGTTTTTGATTTTAATTGTGTATATAATAGCCCTACATTTTTTGTGTTGTAGTATGTCCAAATGTCAATCTTGTTGTTTAAAATTCTGTTAAGTTGTCCGGACAAACCATTTATATATAGGGAAGAGTGGAATTTTGTATTTGATTTTTCATTACTAATGATTTTGGTATTTGTGCAAGGTTGTGTCTATGATTTTATTGATAAACTTTCTAGGATAGTTGTTGTATTTTAGAATTTTGTGAATAGTCTTATTATTAGTTTGATGGTATATTGCACTACTCAGTTAATTGTATTACAAATTATCTCCATAAAAATAAAATTGGCACATTGTGATTTTAAAGAGAATACATTATGAGGAGAAAATGACGCAATTGATGGACGATGACAACATCTGACCCTTGCCCGACTATCATGCATGGCCAAGCAAAACCGGGACTCGTCGCTAAAGACGACACTATTCCATTCGACATTCCACAGTCGTTGTTCAAGGCAAGGCAAGGATCAGAAGACGAAGAGGAGAACGCCGTAACCTGGAGTTTCCGATAGAACGGCATGTGCATCGCACTGTTGGGGTAATGGTAATGCCTTTGTTAGAGGCAATATGAATGCTCAGCGCTACATCCATGACATTGTAGAGCGCCATCTGCTACCCTATCTTGCGACCATGCCAAATCCCATATTCCAGCAAGATAACGCCCGTCCTCACGTAGCTCGCGTCAGTCTAGACGTCTTTCATGCTGCCGACGTTAATCTTTTGCCATGGCCCTCCTGTTCACCTGACCTATCACCAATTGAGCATGTTTGGGATGTGATGGGTAGGCGACTCACCAATTTAGCCAATTCTCCGCAGACGTTAGATGCTCTGAGACATGAGGTTCAAGTAGCCTGGGATGAGGTGCCTCAAGCAGATATCGACCACCTGATTAGATCCATGCCTAGACGGCTCAATGAGTGTACGCGGCCTCGAGGTGGTCAAACACACTATTAATAACAACTCGTTTGTCTTTTGTTTTTTTAACTGTTTCATCGATTGTTCCTCTATGGTAGCCGACTATGAGGTGTTAAAATTATTAAAAAATTCCACCTCTTTCTTGGTGTTCGGATTTCTACGTCACTTAGTATATAAATCAATACATTAATGATTTCTAATTATTTCACAATATGTTAACTTACGTTTTCAATATTAATTTGTAACAGCTTATCGTTGTATATAACATATAACACATTGAACATTAACCATTACATTAAATAAAGAATTTGCGTACATTGTTCTAAATAAAATTCTTCACGTATAAAATTTAAAA